>QXEO01002075.1:0-210401 GCA_007115705.1 Dactylis glomerata | reverse complement strand
AACATCCATACACGCTAAGAGATCATATGAGGACTGAACTGACAGACTCCACATGCGATAACCCCTCTCAAGCCCTTGTTTTGTCCCCGGACTCAGCGACCATATTTGTGTACCTTGTATGCTGATTTCTGTTTATGTCATTACAGTCTCCTAAAGGACTAGATCAAAACACATCCCTCCTGGAATTTAAGCAATCTTCCTTGTTATCCTCTCAAAATGGAGAAAAATGGTCAAAAAACTCATAGTTTATGCTCCTAATAAACATAATTACGTTTCTATCTATTTTACCGTTATTTTACCCTTCTCTAGACACGTCTATTAAACTCATGGAATCTCTTTGTATTGTACAATGAAGACACTCTTCCAACATCCATACACGCTAAGAGATCATATGAGAACCGAACTGACAGACTCCACATGCAATAACCCTCTCAAAGCCCATTGTTTTGTCCCACGACTGAGCGACCATATTTTGTGTACCTTGTATGCTGATTTCTGTTATATGTCATTGCAGTCTCCCTAAAGACTAGATCAAAACACCATCCCTCCTGGATTTCAAGCAATCCCCTTGTTATCCTGTCAAAATGGAGCGAAAATGGCTAAAAAAACTCATAGTTTATGCTCCTAGATAAACAATAATTACGTTTCCATCTATTTTACCCTTATTCTACCCTTCTCTAGACACCTCTATTAAACTCATGGAATCTCTTTGTATTGTACAATGAAGACACTCTCCCAACATCCATACACGCTAAGAGATCATATAAGGACCGAACTGACAGACTCAACATGCGATAACCCTCTCAAAGCCTATTGTTTTGTCCCACGACTCACCGATCATATTTTGTGTACCTTGTATGCTGATTTCTGTTTTATGTCATTGCAGTCTCCCTAAAGACTAGATCAAAACACTATCCCTCCTGGATTTCAAGCAATCCCCTTGTTATCCTGTCAAAATCGAGTGAAAATGGCTGAAAAACTCATAGTTTATGCTCCTAGATAAACAATAATTACGTGTCTCTCTATTTTACCCTTATTCTACCCTTCTCTAGACACCTATATTAAACTCATGGAATCTCTTTGTATTGTATAATGAAGACACTCTCCCAACATCCATACACGCTAAGAGATCATCTGAGGACCGAACTGACAGGCTCCACATGCGATAACCCTCTCAAAGCCTGTTGTTTTGTCCCACGACTCACCGACCATATTTTGTGTACCTTGTATGCTGATTTCTGTGTTACGTCATTGCAGTCTCCCTAAAGACTAGATCAAAACACCATCCCTCCTAGATATCAAGCAATCCCCATGTTATCTTGTCAAAATGGAGCAAAAATGGCTAAAAAAACTCATAGTTTATGCTCCTAGATAAACAATAATTACGTTTCCATCTATTTTACCCTTATTCGACCCTTCTCTAGACACCTCTATTAAACTTATGGAATCTCTTTCTATTGTACAATGAGGACACTCTCCCAACATCCATACACGCTAAGAGATCATATGAGGACTGAACTGACAGACTACACGTGCGATAACCCTCTCAAAGCCTATTGTTTTGTCCCACGACTGAGCGACCATATTTTGTGTACCTTGTATGCTGATTTCTGTTTTATGTCATTGCAGTCTCCCTAAAGACTAGATCAAAACACCATCCCTCCTGGAATTCAAGTAATCCCCTAATTATCCTGTCAAAATGGAGCGAAAATGGCTAAGAAAACTCATAGTTTATGCTCCTTTTTTTGACACAAATACAGTAGGGAAAGGCTCCCTACTGTGTCAAATTTTTTATTAGTAAAAGGGGTGAAAATGTACATATGGAGTGGAGGTACAAATAGAGCTCATAGAGTGTCTAGCCAGGATTGCATGCCCTCTTTCAAGCTGGGTTTAGCCCTATGCATATTGAGGCAGAAGTAACTTCTAAATTTGACTATGCATCTTTAGAGATTAGGGTCGATTCGATTAAATATAGCATTGTTTCTCTGGTCCCATAAGCTCCAGCATCCAGTGATAATGATGTCCATAGTTTATGCTCCTAGATAAACAATAATTACGTTTCCATCTATTTTACCCATATTCTACCCTTCTCTACACACCTCTATTAAACTCATGAAATCTCTTTGTATTGTACAATGAAGACACTCTCCCAACATCCATACACGCTAAGAGATCATATGAGGACCGAACTGACAGACTCCACATGCGATAATCCTCTCAAAGCCCATTGTTTTGTCCCACGACTCAGCGACCATATTTTGTGTACCTTGTATGCTGATTTCTGTTTTATGTCATTGCAATCTCCCTAAAGACTAGATCAAAACACCATCCCTCCTAGAATTCAAGCAATCCCCTTGTTATCCTATCAAAATGGAGCGAAAATGGCTAAAAAAACTCATAGTTTATGCTCCTAGATAAACAATAATTACGTTTCCATCTATTTTACCCTTATTCTACTCTTCTCTAGACATCTCTATTAAACTCATGGAATCTCTTTGTATTGTACAATGAAGACACTCTCCCAACATCCATACATGCTTAGAGATCATATGAGGACTGAACTGACAGACTCCACATGCGATAACCCTCTCAAAGCCCGTTGTTTTGTCCCACGACTGAGTGGACATATTTTGTGTATCTTGTATGCTGATTTCTGTTATATGTCATTGCAGTCTCCCTAAAGAATAGATCAAAACACCATCCCTCCTTGATTTCAAGCAATCCCCTTGTTATCCTGTCAAAATGGAGCAAAAATGGCTGAAAAAACTCATAGTTTATGCTCCTAAATAAACAATAATTAGTTTCCATCTATTTTACCCTTATTCTACCCTTCTCTAGACACCTCTCTTAAACTCATGGAATCTCTTTGTATTGTACAATGAAGACACTCTCCCAACATCCATACACGCTAAGAGATCATATGAGGACCGAACTGACAGGCTCAACATGCGATAACCCTCTCAAAGCCTGTTGTTTTGTCCCACGACTCAGCGATCATATTTTGTGTACCTTGTATGCTGATTTCTGTTTTATGTCATTGCAGTCTCCCTAAAGACTAGATCAAAACACTATCCCTCCTGGATTTCAAGCAATCCCCTTGTTATCCTGTCAAAATGGAGCAAAAATGGCTAAAAAAACTCATAGTTTATGCTCCTAGAAAAACAATAGTTACATTTCCATCTACTTTACCCTTATTCTACCCTTCTCTAGACACCTCAATTAAACTCATGGAATCTCTTTGTATTGTACAATGAAGACACTCTCCCAATATCCATACACGCTAAGAGATCATATGAGGACTGATACGTCTCCAACGTATCTATAATTTTTGATGCTCCATGCTTGTTTTTACATCATTTGCCTATTGTTTCGTTACACTTCGTGCAATTTTTTTATGCGATTTCCGGAACTAACCTATTGACAAGATGCCACAGTGCCAGTTCCCTGTTTTCTGCTGTTTCATGTTTCAGAAGTGATACACAGGAAATATTCTCGGAATTGGACGAAACAAGTTCCTGAAGTCTTATTTTACCCGGAAGCTTCTAGAGATCCGAAGGAGAGAAGGAGTGGGGCCACCAGGGCCCCACACACAGGGGTGGCGCGGCTAGGCCCCTGGCCGCGCGAGCCCCGTGTGAGGGCACCTGGCTCCCCCTCTGACGACGCCCCTTCGCCTATATAAAGCCTCGGGACAGAAAACCCTAAGAGAGTCGGCAAATTTCCGGAAAGAGTTTCGCAGTTCCGCCGCCACCGTCGATGAATTTCGGGGGACAGAAGTCTCTGTTCCGGCACCCTGCCGGGACGGGGAAGTGCCCCCGGAGCCATCTCCATCGGTCTCCATCGCCGTCTTCGCCGTCTCCATCGACCTCACTGCCATCTCCATCAACCTTGCTGTCTCCTATGATGAGGAGGGAGTAGTTCATCCCCGGGGCTGAGGGCTCTACTGGTAGCTATGTGGTTCACCTCTCTCTCCCATGATGTGATATTTATGTGATCGTGAGCTTTGTATCATGTTGAACAAGTAGATGTTATTATTCAGATATTATGTGTACTCTAGTGGTATTATTAAAGTAATCTATTCCTCCTGCCATGGTGTAACGGTGACAGTGCGTGCATCATGGTGGTACTTGGTTTAGGCTATGATTGTGATCTCTTGTGGATTATGAGAATAATTATTGCTATGATAGTATTGAAGTGATCTATTCCTCCTTTCATGGTGTAATGTTGACAGTGTGTGCACCGTGTTAGTACTTGGTCTAAGTTGCAATAATATCTATCTTGAGTTGTGCTTTGATTTGGATATCTCTATGAGTGGTGTTTGTCAAGTACTTGATGAACTTTAAGGGGTGCTTCTGTAGCCACTACACAATGATTAGTGTTATTCAATAGGAGAGTAATTCAGAGTACCATAGTGGAGAGAAGTTATTTATTTGTTCATTCATGTTATATTGTTGGGAGTGTGTCCACTAGTGAAAGTATGATCCCTAGGCCTTGTTTCCAAGCTTTGCACACCGTTTACTTCCTATTTTGTTACATGTTTGCTCGCAGCGATACTTATTTCATATCACAGTTACTACTTATAATCATCACTACCGCTTGTATTTCACTATCTCTTCGCCGAACTAGTGCACCTATACATCTGACAAGTGTATTGGGTGTGTTGGGGACACAAGAGACTTTCTGTATCGTAATTGCAGGGTTGTTTGAGAGGGATAGCTTTGACCTCTTCCTCCCTGAGTTCGATAAACCTTGGGTGATCCACTTAAGGGAAACTTGCTTCTGCTCTACAAACCTCTGCACTTGGAGGCCCAACAAGTGTCTACAAGAATAGAAGTGCGTAGACATCAAGCTCTTTTCTGGCGCCGTTGCCGGGGAGGTAAGGTAAAAGGTACTCGCATCCTCCTGTGTGAGTGCTCGGAGTTATTTCCTTTAGATTCTGCAATTACATCTTTTTGTTTCTTGTTTTTATTTTCACTAGTTAGGCTTAATGGAAAACAAAGAGTTCGTTAGTCTTTTTCCTGAGTTTAGATATGAAGTGTTTGAAGAGAAAATTGAAAAACCTTTGGAGCTTAATTTGCATGCTAAAAGTGATGTTAGTATGAATGGTTTGAACACTATTATTACTAATGCTATAGAAAAGTCTAAGCTTGGGGAAGCTGGTTTTGTTAAGCATGATATTTTTAGTTCCCCAACTTTAGTGGAGAAAGTTTGTTTTGATAATATTTTATCTCCCATATGTGATGTTCCTTCTTATGATGATATGTTTGAAGAATATGCTTTGCGAAATAGTTGTTCTCTAGCTTGTGATGATACTAAACCTCTAGTTTATGATGGCTATGATGATGAGTATAATATTTTCAGTTCACCTACTATTGAGGATAAAATTAGTTATGATTACAATATGCCTCCTATTTATGATGATCATGGTGATGAGAATAATTATTCTATTGAATTTGCTCCTACTACTATTGTTCCTGTGGTGAGTATTAATTCTTTTATGCATGTGGCTCATGATAGGAATGTTTTATGTGATAGTTATATTGTTAATTCTATTCATGATGCTACTGAAAGTTATTATGAGAGAGGGAAACATGGTTTGATGGATCTCACAAATATTAAGTTTCCCCTCTTTATGTTGCAAATCTTGAAGTGGCACTTGTTTTATCTATCCATGCTTGCTACTATGTGCCTCGTTGATTTATTTTCTTACAAGATTCCTATGCATAGGAAGTGGTTCAGATATAAATGTCTTTCACATTTGCTTTTTGATGCTCTCTATTGCTTCAATCTTTTATATGGCGCCTTTGCCTCAAGCTTTTATATGGCGCCCACATGAGCATCTTTGCAAATTACTGCGCCTAGTTCAAAGGCGTTAAAGAAAAGCACTCTTGGGAGATAACCCAATTTTTTCTTTTCAGTACTTTTTCTTTTATTTGAGTCTTGGAAGTCATTACTACTGTAATGACCGCTCCTTATCTTGTTTATTTCGTTTTTGTGCCAAAAGAAGCCTCTAATTCGAGTGAGGTAAAGATTTGGGGATGTTGCTGTCCTGAAACTGTTTTCGGTGCTGCACCGTAAAAATTCGTGAAAATTCTCTGTATATCTTTTGGACCTGCGATATCTTGTGCATATGCCCCAGGTTATATCCAAACTTTTGTTAGTTGAACACTTTTTGATTTGAGCAACAGAAAATCCCTCAAAAATTCGACCTTTGTCAGCTGTTCAGTTTTGACAGATTTCTAACAATATTTGTGTTTGCCACTTTATCGCTTTCTTTTGAGTTCTTTTGATCACGGAACTTTTAGAGAAGTTGCTACAGTAGTATTTGGTATATATGTGGTGGTTTTGAGTTGAAACCTAAAGCAAAATAGGTTGATTATATGTTATGCTTACACTAATGTTGCTAATAGATTTGTGTTAAGTTTTGTATGAAGGAAGTTTTCAAGTGTAGGGATTGGAGAGTGATGAGATGATTTGAAGAATGGACAAAAGCTCAAGCTTGGGGATGCCCATGCATCACCCCAAGAAATATCCAAGAAGTACAAGTCTCAAAGCTTGGGGATGCCCCCGAGGCACCCCCTTCTTCATCGGCAAAAATCAGGTCACCTTTCAAGACACTATATTTTTTATTGCTTCATGCACTATGCGTTTTTCTTGGAGCGTTAGTTGTTTTAGTTTTCTTAGTTAGTTTAGTTTTGTTTGCTGCAATAAATGGTTAGATCACATCGAATTTCCGTTGGAGGAGATGCACTTGTTTTCATTTGCAAAGAACGCTCTAGTTTTCACTCTTATTAAAAATCGAGTGTTCTTCTTTTTCTGCTACTGCTTTTGGTTTTCGTTTTCGCCTTGATTTGTGTCCAGATCTTGTCATATCTTTTCATCAAGGTGTATTTTTGCCTCTGATCTTTATTGGTTTTCATCAAAAGAGGTGTCTATAAAAATTTCAAATGGTGTTGGAAAAGAGAAAAAGCTTTGTGCAAAATAGTGGTACAAGAAGGAGCTTGTGTAGACTGCGGCTTAGGCTTTTTCATGTCATGCTTGATGTCTTTTTGATAGTATGCTTAGTGGTTTTGCTGTAGCATGACTTGTCTCAAATGACTGAGATTGCTTAATGAGCCTTTGAAAAAAATCATGCATTGTTTTTATTATATGGAAGCATTTATTTGGTTTTCTCCTTTGATGCTTTATTTGGGTTGACTTGGCACATGCTTACACCACGTTGACTACAAAATAAGTCGCCTATAGCCTCTATGATCATTTAGTTTTTGACTTTTGATGCCATCTTATGCTTCTTTTAATGTTGCTTTGTCGCTTTGCATGATTATGGCCGTTATTGCTCTCTTAGTTGGTCGCTCCCAGTCTTTTGCTAGCCCTCATTTTGTACTGAGTATGAGCTCTACTCATGCATCCAACTCCCAAAAACCAAGTTTGCCATTGTGTCCACTATAAATTCCTATGCATGGTATTTGTAAGCCATTCCAAGTAAATTTTCATGTGCTACCTTTCAAAAACCTTCAAAACACTTCTCGTTTTGTGACACTGTTTTCAGCTCATGGGGACGTAGTGGTCGGATTTGCTATCTTCCATATTGCTTATTCCAAAAATGAAAAAGAAAAAGAAAAAAGAAAGAAAAAAGGCACTCCTCCATGGAATGTGAATGTTGGTGGGCACCCGATGGAATCGGTTAGCCATGGTTTGAGAAAGGAAAAAAGGTGGGGAGGAGTGCCAAGCTTTATAAAAGAGCACAAAAGTGCCAATCTCTCTCAAAAACTTGCTTCATTTTTGTATGGAAGATAGTAAGAACCCCATTGCCAGTCGTTGACAAAACACAACCACCTCTCAAAACCAATTTTTATCTCTCTGTTTTACAAATGAAAAGCTCTAGCACATGTTTAATCACTGCTTCCCTCTGCGAAGAGCCTTTCTTTTACCTTTATGTTGAGTCTCCACCTTCTACCTTTATGCACCATTAAGAGAGCATAGTTGTCATTCTTAGTGTAATATGCATTGTCCCAAAGTTCATTGATTGATTCATATTGTTGGTTTCACTTGTTCTTAAATTATTTATATCTAGTCACCCTCTTAAACTTGAAGGTGTCCTATGCATTTATGTTTTGCTCTCCATGAAGGACAAGCTGAAAACCATTTGTATGTTTTTCCTTATGATTTGAACACACGTTTGACTTTCATTGTTTCATTTTCATGATCTTTTGTTTGTGTTTCTTTTCATGTTATAACATGGTTGCTAAGTTTCTATTATCAAGATTATATCTTTCATGCCCATGTTTTAAGTTCTTATGATCCCAGCTCACAATGCTTACATGTATGATCAAGATTGTGTAGGTGCATGTCACCTCAAAAATTATTTCTTTTGTTATCACTTACCTACTCGAGGACGAGCAGGAGTTAAGCTTGGGGATGCTGATACGTCTCCAACGTATCTATAATTTTTGATGCTCCATGCTTGTTTTTACATCATTTGCCTATTGTTTCGTTACACTTCGTGGCATTTTTTTATGCGATTTCCGGAACTAACCTATTGACAAGATGCCATAGTGCCAGTTCCCTGTTTTCTGCTGTTTTTGTGTTTCAGAAGTGATACACAGGAAATATTCTCGGAATTGGACGAAACAAGTTTCTGAAGTCTTATTTTACCCGGAAGCTTCCAGAGATCCGAAGGAGAGAAGGAGTGGGGCCACCAGGGCCCCACACACAGGGGTGGCGCGGCCAGGCCCCTGGCCGCGCGAGCCCCGTGTGAGGGCGCCTGGCTCCCCCTCTGACGATGCCCCTTCGCCTATATAAAGCCTCGGGACAGAAAACCCTAAGAGAGTTGGCAAATTTCCAGAAAGAGTTCCGCAGTTCTGCCGCCACCGTCGACGAATTTCGGGGGACAAAAGTCTCTGTTCCGGCACCCTGCCGGGACGGGGAAGTGCCCCCGGAGCCATCTCCATCGGTCTCCATCGCCGTCTTCGCCGTCTCCATCGACCTCACCGCCATCTCCATCAACCTTGCTGTCTCCTATGATGAGGAGGGAGTAGTTCATCCCCGAGGCTGAGGGCTCTACCGGTAGCTATGTGGTTCACCTCTCTCTCCCATGATGTGATCTTTATGTGATCGTGAGCTTTGTATCATGTTGAACAAGTAGATGTTATTATTCAGATATTATGTGTACTCTAGTGGTATTATTAAAGTAATCTATTCCTCCTGCCATGGTGTAACGGTGACAGTGCGTGCATCATGGTGGTACTTGGTTTAGGCTATGATTGTGATCTCTTGTGGATTATGAGAATAATTATTGCTATGATAGTATTGAAGTGATCTATTCCTCCTTTCATGGTGTAATGTTGACAGTGTGTGCACCGTGTTAGTACATGGTCTAAGTTGCAATAATATCTATCTTGAGTTGTGCTTTGATTTGGATATCTCTATGAGTGGTGTTTGTCAAGTACTTGATGAACTTTAAGGGGTGCTTCTGTAGCCACTACACAATGATTAGTGTTATTCAATAGGAGAGTAATTCAGAGTACCATAGTGGAGAGAAGTTATTTATTTGTTCATTCAAGTTATATTGTTGGGAGTGTGTCCACTAGTGAAAGTATGATCCCTAGGCCTTGTTTCCAAGCTTTGCACACCGTTTACTTCCTGTTTTGTTACATGTTTGCTTGCAGCGATACTTATTTCATATCACAGTTACTACTTATAATCATCACTACCGCTTATATTTCACTATCTCTTCGCCGAACTAGTGCACCTATACATCTGACAAGTGTATTGGGTGTGTTGGGGACACAAGAGACTTTCTGTATCGTAATTGCAGGGTTGTTTGAGAGGGATAGCTTTGACCTCTTCCTCCCTGAGTTCGATAAACCTTGGGTGATCCACTTAAGGGAAACTTGCTGCTGCTCTACAAACCTCTGCACTTGGAGGCCCAACAAGTGTCTACAAGAATAGAAGTGCGTAGACATCAAGGACCGAACAGACTAACCCCACATGCGATAACCCTCTCAAAGCCCGTTGTTTTGTCCCACGACTCAGCGACCATATTTTGTGTACCTTGTAAGGAAGAAGCGTGGGAGTACGGCGTACAGAGACTAGTCTACTATGTCAGCGAGATCCTGATGGAATCCAAGCAGCGGTACCCTCACTACCAGAAGTTGGCATATGGAGTTTTCCTAGTGACGAGGGGTTAACTCGACAAATGTCCTAGATGGAGGACTTAGGATCGGGGAAAGATCAACGACTAGAGATTCCGTGATCGAGATTGGCACACGACATACCCAGGTTCACATCCCCGCGGTGGAGGATCGCTACATCCTGCTAGCAATCTAGTATATGATCACAATGGTGTTTACATGGTGCCGCCGTAGGTGGAATTTTGTATCTAGTCTATGTCTAATCTATCTTGTATGCTATGAGATATCTTCAGTTATCTCTAGGGGCGCCCCTGCCTGGCTTTATATATGCAACCGGGCTAAGGTTTTACAAGTGTCCTAGTCGAATACGGATTATAACCTTCCTTCTTCATTTCCAAGTCAATCTTTGAGTCCTTGTACTTGTCCACTTCCTTAATGGGCCGGACGCGGTTTACTAATCCGTGGGTACTTGAAGGGCATACCCACGTCAGTAGCCCCCAAGACTCTACTTGAGTCGCAGACTCGGGTTGAGTCTCCAAACTTCAAATCTTCCTCCATCTTTAAATGCTTCAATCTTCGACTTCTTATAACTTCGACTTCTTGAAATCTTCGATTTCTTCAATCTTCGACTTCTTCAAACTTCAATTTCTTCAATCATTCAATTTCTTCAAACTTTGACTTCTTTAATCTTCGACTTCATATCTTTGACTTCAAATGCAATGGCCAAAATCATCGGGTTCTTGAATCTGCTCTCCCGACGGGAGTGAAATGTTGAGTTCATTTTCTGGTGCTTGCCACCGATGATGGACTCGAAATTTTCTTCCTTGTTCTTCTCGAAGTATTTTTCATCGGGTGCGCGACCAGCGCTCCCGATGGGAGTAGCCCCTGAGGCTATGGTCGGATACTTGTAGTCGATCATAGGCTCAAATTTTCTTCTTCTTCTTCATCTCTTCTTGTCGAATATCTCAAAATTGTCTTTCTATTGGGTGCGCGGCCAGCGCTCCCGATGGGAGTAGCCCCCGAGTCTATGTTTGGGTACTTGTAGCCGGGCATAGACTCAAGTTGTACTACTCGAGGAAATTCGGCTCCTGCAGAAAATATGAAAAGTTGTGAAATACTTTGTCTCTCAAAAAAATATTGCGTTTGCATATTGTAATGATGATGTAGTATGTAAAATAAAAACTCGATGTTTTTGTGCAATTTTGTTGCTCATACGTAAGACCCTTTCATTAGCCTGATGCACTTCACGGCTCGATCAGCTACTCAGGTCAGACGTAATGTGATGCGTTTGGCACATTTGAATTTTAAGATACTTGCTAAGCCTTTTTGTTAGCCTGACGCCCAAGATTTTGTGCCTTGCCAACCGTTAGTCGAGCTTCATGCGACTGTAAACTAAATTGTCAAGTATTCGACAAGGAACGCCAGCTAATAGGGCTTTTGCAATTTTTCGAAGTCAATGATATGCAAGATGATTTTTTATGGCGGAGCCCCCGAGTGTCGGGTGCGGCAAAAAGTAAATGATAATCGACTCTTGGAAGAGGAGAACTTAGCTTTTATCTGGTGCGGCGTGGTCGATGCGGCCGTAGTCGACGATGTCGAGTTGTTGTCGTAGAATCACAACCACGATCGGAGGCGAAGTTGTCGTCGAGCCCCCGAGCGTTTGTTGGGATCGTTGCGCTGCTGATGTCGACGAAATCGTAGGTCTTGAGGGTGATTTTCCGCACTCCGGGGCGAGTTGATGTCGAGCCCCCGAGCATTGTTGATAGTTTGCACGAGTGCGCGGTGACGAGCCCCCGAGCGTGGAAAGCCACAGTTGATGCCGCAGTCGACGATGTTGAAGCGAAGTAGTCAAAGTATTTTTCTCCGGATTGTCCGAACAGAGTAGTCAAAATATTTTCTCCGAGTTGTTCGTTGCAGTCTCATAAATCAGAGTAGTCAAAATATTTTTCTCCGGATTGTCCGAACAGAGTAGTCAAAATATTTTCTCCGAGTTGTTCGTTGCAGTCTCATAAATCACTGGTAGAATCTTTTGGCTGATTCGCAGTCTTCATGCTCAAAATTCGTTTGTAACACTGGTTGCTTGATCGATTTGCTGGCTTCCAATTTCCTTCTTTTGATTTGAAGACGTATACGCATGGTGTCTCATCCACGTGCACCACTTTAAACTTTTGAACACATCTTTACCACTGTACCGGGTTTTGCTCCAATCCGGTCCGGTTGATCAATTCTATAGCTGCTGCTTGTTGTTGGGTGATCTGATCGATTTATGTGCCGTGGAAATTCAGCTTTTCCTTGTTACCTTCGTAGCTGATCTCTCGTTTATACGTGCGAGACGTATGTTCTTCGATACCAATTAATCTTTGAAGATTGGCAATACATTTCAATCGAATCCGCTGGCGACTTCTCCTCGTGATTTGTTTCTTGGAATCCAATCTTATGTTGCAGCTTGTTTGTTGGCTCATGCTTCCTCTCTTTTTTTCCCTTCCTGGAGACGTGATTGATTGTAACTGATCTGCTAGCTCTTTGCTCTTTGGAACCCGCAGATATCTGTCGCATCTTTTGCTTTGACTGTTTGTTGCCTTGATGACTTTTTCTCGGAACTTGTCGCACGACTTCTAGTCGGATCAGGCCTGATCGTAATCGTGGGATGTCACCCGGATCTGCTTCTCTGTACCGCAATCACTGATGCGTTGTCTTGCCATCAAAGATTAAGGTGTCCCAGCCTGATGCAATCTGGATATTGAAGATGATGATCCGGCTTCTGCTGCTGTCAGCAGTCGTAAAATTTCTTGATCTTGTCGACGAAAAAAGTTGAAGGATCCTGCCCGGATGACAAAATCTAGTCGCCGCGATCCCCACGGTCGGCGCCAATTGACGAGGGGTTAACTCGACAAATGTCCTAGATGAAGAACTTAGGATCGGGGGAAGAGCAACGACTAGAGATTCCGGGATCGAGATTGGCACACGACGTACCCAGGTTCACGTCCCCGCGGTGGAGGATCGCTATATCCTGCTAGCAATCTAGTATATGATCACAATGGTGTTTACATGGTGCCGCCGTAGGCGGAATTTTGTATCTAGTCTATGTCTAATCTATCTTGTATGCTATGAGATATCTTCAGTTATCTCTAGGGGTGCCCCTGCCTGGCTTTATATATGCAACCGGGCTAAGGTTTTACAAGTGTCCTAGTCGAATACGGATTAGAACCTTCCTTCTTCGTTTCTAAGTCAATCTTTGAGTCCTTGTACTTTTCCACTTCCTTAATGGGCCGGACCCGGTATACTAATCCGTGGGTACTTGAAGGGCATACCCACGTCACCTAGCTTCCCGCAAGTTATGGCACTACTTCTATGACCATAAGATCACAGTGGTGAGCAAGGCTCCACTGAAGGATATCATCAACAACAGCGATGCAACAGGACGAGTTGCAAAGTGGGGCATCGAACTAGCCTCCTTCGACATCGACTACAAGCCTCGCACCGCCATCAAGTCTCAGGCTTTGGTGGAATTCATGGCGGATTGGAAGGAAGCGCAGGAGACTACGCCCGTCCCAGAACCAGAGCACTGAGTGATGCACTTTGATGGCTCGAAGTTGCTACACGGCTCGGGGTCTGGAGTGACACTCAAATCCCCTAAGGGAGATGAGCTCAGCTATGTTCTCCAAATTCACTTCCCCACCACCAACAACATCGCGGAGTATGAAGCACTACTACACGGGCTACGCGTCACAAAGGAGATCGGCGTACAACACATCATGCGTTGTGGAGACTCTGACCTTGTCGCCCAGCAGGTGGCTGGCACATACAAGGCTCGGAATGAAGTCATGGCAGCCTATAGGAACGAAGTGGATGAGATGGCCAAAAGTTTCCTTGGCTACGACATAAAGCACGTACAACGAGAAGATAATATGGCGGCCGACACCCTGTCCAAGCTAGGGTCCAGCCGAAAGGCAGTCCCGCCAGGTGTATTCCTAAATCATCTGCACGTACCATCGGTCAAGATGGTAGATCCAGAAAACCTAGAACTAGCGAGCTCCCCTATTATGGCGGTTTTGCCAAGAAACCTGCCATGGGCAGAGCCCTACCTGGAGTATCTGATGACCAAGAAGCTACTCGAAGACGATGTCCAAAACAGACAAATCGAACGTAGAGCAAAAGCATACACCATCATCGATGGCCAGCTCTACAAGCGAAGTACTTCGGGAGTGTTCATGAAATGCATATCCCAAGTGGACAGAATCGAGATACTAAGAGAGATCCACGAAGGCAAATGTGGGCATCACGCCGCCGCCAGATCCCTCGTAGCTAAGGCATTCCGCCATGGGTTCTACTGGCCTACAGCCAAGGCAGATGCAGATCGTATTGTGGAGCTCTGCCAAGGTTGCCAGATGTATTCCAAGCAAACCCACATGCCCGCCACAGCACTGCATATGATCCCTATAACTTGGCCTTTCGCGTTCTGGGGGCTGGATATGGTGGGTCCGCTAAAAATAGCACCATCGGGATTTACGCACCTCCTAGTAGCGGTAGACAAATTCACGAAGTGGGTAGAAGCTAAGCCCATTAGAAAACTTGATGGCAAAACTGCCCTAAAATTTGTCAAGGACATTGTGGTAAGATTTGGCATCCCACATAGCATCATCACCGATAATGGCACTAACTTGTCTCAGGGAGAAGTTGAAGAATACTGCCATCACAACGGAATCCGCCTTGACCTTGCATATGTGGCACATCCACAGTCCAATGGCCAGGTTGAAAGGGCCAATGGACTAATCATGTCAGGGATCAAGCCACGCCTAGAAGCACCGCTACATCGCGTAGCTAGATCTTGGGCAGAAGAGTTGCTATGCGTACTATGGAGTCTACGGACCACACCAAACAGATCAACAAGCCTCACCCCTTTCTTCTTAGTCTACGGAGCAGAGGCATTCCTGCCAAGTGATGTCCAGTATGATTCCCCAAGAGTCGAGGCCTATGAGGAGGAAGATGCAGAGAAGTCCAGGCAACTATCTGTGGACCTGCTGGAAGAAGAACGAGACCTGGCAGCCCAGAGATCCACCATCTACTAGCAGAATCTCCGCTGTTATCACAGCCGCCGAGTTCGCAAACGCTCATTTAAGGAAGGGGACCTGGTGCTACGCTTCAAACAGCAGAAGTCACACAAGCTATCCCCACCTTGGGAAGGACCCTTCGTCATCAGCAAAGCTCTACTGAATGGTTCCTACTACCTCATTGATATTCGCGAGCTAGATAAGCGACCCAGTAAGAAGCGCAAATGAAGAGACCCTAACGATATCTACGACAAAACAGATCGTCCATGGAACATCGCACAGCTACGTCCTTTCTACACTTAGCACTTATCTAGGCTATGTAATAGGCACCTCTATATGATCAATGAAATAAAGCATCTGGTTCACTCTTGGTTTTTTCTGAGTCTTTTACCTCCTTTATTGTTCATTTAGATCGTATGGAACCTTTGCGCAATTGTGCTCTGCACATGTGTCTTTTAAATCCGCCATAAGCAGTCCGCGTGGCATATCTATGTTTCAATCTCCATCTGATGTTCTTTGTGTGGATTCCCGAGTAGTGACTTTTTGACGATCTAAGTCGCTATCTGCTGGGGTTTTAGACGGTTGCTATTAAGTATCGTCGCCTTGGCGGATTGTTCGTGCGAAGATTCTGCCATCTTATGAAAAGTAAAGCACAAAGAGCTGGATGGTGGATTGCATAGTCCTACGCGTGAAAAAATTTCAAAGTGTTGTCTTTTGGGCATGTTGAACTGCTGCAAGTTGCACAAAAATAGGCCTGGCAGTTTTTTTCGTGCATAACCACTTCAAAGGCTTGATAAAAACTGTGCGATAAATTCAAAAGCATTTTCTGATCTGCCATAGGCAGATCAGGCACAATACAAGAACACACAGTTTAACAAGTTTAAACTTACAGACCCACTCAGGGGCCGAATTGATGCATTGTATTTTCCTGCCACAATGCAGGGTATAACTCAGGACGGCGGAACAACGGAAGTAACGTCATCACCGCCATCGGCACCTTCAGCAGCTGCGGAGACTGACGCCGAAGCCTGGCTTGGAGACCTTGGCAGATCGTATGCTTCATAGTATACGGTCAGCTGAGTGCCTAAGGCACAGAGCTGATCGTATCCCAGCACGCTCTGCCGGATGGCGGCTTCCCCTCCACCGGTGCTCCATCTTTGCCGCTCTTTGGGATGCCGGAGGTGATCAGATCCAGGTCCAGCTCGGGGTAGTGGGCCTTAGCTAAAGTGAGTGCAGTTCTGGCACCACCCCGAGTGGAAGACTGCTTCCAATCCACCACCAGCCCAGGCACGAGCAGTAGCTTCTCGGTGAGCCCAATGGCAGTAAGGTTGGATGAACCCGCTATCTGCAGGCTGCCACATGCCTGACGACCAGCATTGAGAAGGCCATCCAGCTCCTTCTTCACGGCGTCCGTAGCAATGCACAAGCCTGTGGCGGAATCCACCTCTCCTTGCTCCAGAGTCACTGTATAGCGGGAATAGGCAAAGTGTCATAATCAACACAGCATATTATCACAAAGTGCAAAGTGTGGAGAGCCAAGGTTACCTAGCAGAGTCTTCTGGAAATGATCGAGGACCTCGTTGAAGCCCCTCTGCCGATCCTCAAAATCGACGGCGCCTTGGCAGAGATCCTCTACCTCCTTCTGTTTCTGGCGGTTCTGGCGCTCCTGGTCCTTGAGTTTCTCCTCAAGGAGGGTGTTTTCGGTCAAGGACTTCTGGAGTTGCGTCTGCAACCCCTCCATCGCAATGGCGTGACCCTTTCGCTCCCCCTCGAGAGTGGACTCCAGCTTGGTAGCATCTGCATGGCGGAAGCAATTATAGCTTGGTCAGCCATCGCAAAGGTACTAAACTTGCCAAAGGTGAAAGAAAATTACTGCTATTCACGAGCTTCTTCTGAAGATCCGCCACGAGCAAACTCTTGTCTGCCAGCTCCTTCTATTGCGAGCTGACGACTTGGACCAGGTCCTCCACAACTTTCTTGTAACTCTGTTAAAACATTGTCATATGTTAGTCACTATTAGAGCTTTATGGCGGAAAAATCCGCCATAACGCTCGGGGGCTACTCATGATGATTTTTTAACTTAGTCTTCTTAGAGCCTTATGCCAGAAAAATCTGCCATAACGCTCGAGGGCTACTCATGATGATTTTTTAATGTCTTCTTAGAGCTTTATGCCAGAAAAATCTGCCATAACGCTCGGTGGCTACTCATTGCATACAAACTTGAAGTTCTCTAAGAGCACCATGCAGTTAATGTATGGCGGTGCTCGGGGGCTATATGGTGAAAAATTCAAAGGTAGTTTCTCTTAGAGCACCATCAAGAATTTTCTACGAAAATCCGCCATGGCGCTCGGGGGCCATTGGGAATACATACCTTCTTCATTGTTGACGTTTTCTCTACAAAAGCGGAAATACCGCTGGATAGCTGATTGCTGGCATCTTCTTGGCTGGTAATAAGCTCGACAATCTCAAGCTGCTTCTGCTTCCAAAATGAGCTGCCCCCCACAGAAGCATTCGCCATTTGACCCTGGAATGAGCCAGAGGCCTTTTCACTTTTTACAACATTATTAGCCATAGCTTCAGTCATTGGGTTGGTCTCTGGCATCGAACCAGATTGATCACTAGCATCCTCCATGTAAATATCGTTACATGCAGGGGAGGGAGTTGATACATCAGGGGTCGGCGGGATGGTGGCAGGGGAAGGATTAGCACGCTTGGATGGTGGCTCCTTGACAGCAGGCTTCTTCCTTCTGAACAAAAGAGGATTAGTAAAGAAACAACAACAATGAAGTAAGAAAGAGACAGTGAAAGATTACCTAGATTTTGGCAGGTTGATAGTGGCGGTAGTCTCGGATGGCGTTTCCAGCTCCGCCCGGCGTTGAGCTTCGAAACGGTGGGAATCGCTAGATCTCCCGCCACCACCACGAGATTTTCCACTACCACCTCACTTCTTGGTAGCCACTTTTGCCTTACCCGAGCGGGCAGAATCATCCATGTCCGCCGCCATCTCCTCTTTGTTTCCGCTGGAATGGACTTCTTCCTCCTCATCAGCGGCGGGCTTAGGAGCGGATCGGTGGATGGGATGGGCAAAATCCGTGGGACCAAGTGATTTTAGCTGAAAATCGGAAAACTGAAAACGTTAGCTCTCATAAAATTTAAAGGTATCATGTGTACTATGGCGGAAAAGCGATGAACCGGAGGGCAGCTACCATTCTCAAACATAGCCATGCCAAATTTGAGGGGCTTCTTCCTTGGAGACTTCATAAGCAAGCGGATGCGCTTCTCGACCAACTTGGGGTCCAGCTCTTTCTCCGAATATCGCATGCCATCCTTTGCACCAGTATACTTGTGCATCAGGCGATCACGATGCTGTAAAGGCTGGATCCGTCGAGATATCCAGTAGTTGATGGTATCAATTCCCTTGAGACCATCCTTGGATAACTTGGCGATCCACCATGCGAGGAGCTTGACATAGGGGGTGGCAGATTCATCGTTGACAGGCCTCCAGGAGTCGAGGGGCTGTGCTGCAATGTTCTCAAAAGGAGGAAGGTCGCGGGCTTGAGATGGTGCAGGCTGGTCTTCCATATAGAACCAGGATCCTCACCATCCCACAACGGAGTCCAGAGGTATGATGAAGGGATATTCTTTAGACCTCCGAGGAAGAAAGCATATTGTTCCGCAGGTCCGGGGAAACCCGTCATTCTCATAGTTGGGCCGCACGGAGAAGTATAGCTGGAACAGATCTACCCTGGGACGAATTCCGAGGAATCCTTCACACAAGGCCGCATAGCCCGCCACAGACACTAGGCTGTTGGGAGCTATGTGGTGGAGCTGCAGCCCGTAATATTTCAGGAGGTTCGTGAAAAAGTGGGATGGCGGCATGCTAAGACCCCTCTCCACATGAGATTTGAGCATCAAAATCTCAGTAGAGTTTGGGGCCGGTACCAAGGCTTTATGATCAGTCCGCCAGTGGGACTCTGCTTGAGGAGCCACAGTACCCTCGTCTTCCTAAGCCTGGACATGAGCGTCTCTGACATGGCATTTTATCCAGTACGCGTGAAGGTTCCTGGGAATCTGCTCTTCCTCGGCTTGGACTCTGCCATCCTACTCTTCTTCTTCGACTCCGCCGTCATTTCCTTCTTCTTCTGCAACCTCCTCCGCAGCTTGTCCCGCCATTTCCTCTTTCGCTTCGGACGTGATGTCCTCCGGATAGGAATCCACCGTTGGAGGATGGGAAGTGTAAGCAGACTACTGTAGAGGAGAGTCTTCTTCCTCAGCATTGGAAGAGTGGCAGGAAGGAGATCTAGGATCCATGGTGATGGCGGATGAAGATTGGTTCCTGCTACGAAATACAACTCGCGCTCAGATGAGTCGCTCCGGCGGAAAGTTGCCGGCGACGAGGAGTTCTGGGCGGTGGCTCACCGGAGATCATGGAGCTCTCGCAGCGGCGCTGAGGAGAGAGAAGGTGCATGATGGAATGAGGTGTGAAATGGCAGGGGGTCACTGGCCGGGGTATATATAGGCCCCGAGCCTCGAGATTCGTGCCCACCATTTGAGCCATTCATCCCAATCTCAAAAACCCTAGATCAATGACACGTGTCCAAGTGTAAAACGGTAATCTATACCAACGGTGCTTATACAACAAATCTTACCCTAGAAGGAACTACGTGGCAAAAGTTACGGCGGATTTTGTGGTAAGATCCAACAGATCCTAGAAATCTCGCTGAGCTGAAACTACGTCGCACAATCCGCTATCTACGGCAGATTGAGACATGAAGAAAGGAGGAACACCAAGAACCGCCATCCAGACGCAAAAAGAAGACGAGCTATGGCAGATGGACTCCACCAAAAATTAGGCATAGCGGATGAAGGTGGCGATCTTGAAGTTCCCCGGGGGCTACTGTTGGGGATATACCAAATGGGTATATGATACGTCTCAAACGTATCTATAATTTTTGATGCTCCATGCTTGTTTTTACACCATTTGCCTTGTGTTTCGTTACACTTCGTGGCGTTTTTATGCGATTTCCGGAACTAACCTATTGACAAGATGCCACAGTGCCAGTTCCCTGTTTTCTGCTATTTTTGTGTTTCAGAAAAGCTACATAGGAAATATTCTCGGAATTGGACGAAACAAGTTCCAGAAGTCTTATTTTTCCCGGAAGAGTACCGAAGACCGAAAGAGAGCCGAAGGGGGGCCAGAGGCCGCCCACACACGTAGGGGGCGCGGCCCAGCCCCTAGCCGCACCGCCCTATTGTGAGGGCGCCCTGGTAGCCCTCTGACGATGCCCCTTCGCCTATATAAAGCCTCGGGACGGAAAACCCTAGGGGAGTCGGCGAAATTTCCAGAACAGTTCCGCAACACCGCCGCCGTCGAAGACAAATTTTGGGGGACAGAAGTCTCTGTTCCGGCACCCTGCCGGGACGGGGAAGTGCCCCCGGAGCCGTCTCCATTGCCGTCTCTGCCGTCTCCATCGACCTCACCACCATCTCCATCAACCTTGTTGTCTCCTATGATGAGGAGGGAGTAGTTCTCCCCCGGGGCTGAGGCTCTACCGGTAGCTATGTGGTTCACCTCTCTCTCCCATGATGTGATCTTTATGTGATCGTGAGCTTTGTATCTAGTTGAATTGGTACATGTTATTATTCAGATATTATGTTACTCCTATGCTTAATTATTATACTCTCCGGAGATACCTCGTATCATGGTGTAAAGGTGACTAGTGTGTGCATCATGTGTATCTTTTTGGTTAATGTCTCTATGAAATGTTGGTGTTTGTTGGAACCATCTAGTGCATTCAAGGTGATAGTGTGGGTGACGAGTGTTAGCTCGACAAATGTCCTAGATGAAGGACTTAGGATCGGGGAGATAGGGCGTTGGATGAACTCGAAGGTAAAGTTATTCGAAATAGGTGTGTATCGAAAGTAAACTTGGGTGTTCAACCTGGCTTGCTTTCAATCTGCCCCGCACCGTCCCCTCCTGGCCCCTATATATAGGTGGCCAGGTCTCGAGGATCGGGTAGGGTACGATACAGATTACAATATCGACATACGGTAAGAACTCATATTCGACTATCATTACAATTGAGCCTAGCTTAACGGGCCTCAGGGGTACTCAACTAACGGGCTCTATTAACTATACCCTTGTCAGTAGCCCCTGAGATTCTACCAGAATTATAGATTCAGGTTGAATCTCTAATCTTTAAATCTTCGACTTGATCAATTCTTCGACTTCTTCATATCTTCAAATCTTCGACTTAGTCTTTTCGACTTATTTTCATGATATTCTTTCGCAAGGGGTTTTGATGAGCAAGCCTTACAACTCTGACGGATCAAGAGGTCAGTTAACTGCCGGAACAGACACTTGTCACCTACTTCAAATTCAATCCCCTTGGACTTGAATTCGGGATACCGGTCAAATCCATTCTTTTGCCGCATTTAGGACTTACAAAGAATGAATCCCAGTGGTTCTCAGGGTACCCAGTGCGTCCACCAGGATTTTCTTCGCGTCGTAGACACGGATACATACCAGCCGAGCGCATCCATGTGCGTATACCAGGCCACACAGGACGGATCCCGGGGTCTTACCTTCGTGACAAGTCACGGCATTCGAGTCGTGTTGCGATAACACAACTCGAGAATTTTATGTCGCAGTCAAATTTTTAACTGATAAAACTAAAGAATTTCGAATTTTAAATTAATTTTCTTCGCTCCCGATGGGAGTAATCTCTCTTCATTTTGTCGACTTCGTAGTCGAAGTTTGTATGCTTATCCTTCCGCATCTCCAATATTGATTATCTCATCTCTATCGGGTGCGCGCTCAGCGCTCCCGATGGGAGTAGCCCCCGAGGCTATGTTTGGCGACTTGTAGTCAAGCATAGGCTCAAAGTTCAGCTCTTCTTTCTTCTGCGGATATCTTATTATTTGGCGAGCCCCCGAGTCCAAGTCGAGGTTTTCATATCATGCGATCATAGTCTCCTTTTCTTGTTTTTCTTCGTTGATATTATCGTCTGTTGTACGCAGAATTTAACTCCTGCTGCAAAATATGTTTATGGGCTGTGCTGTAGCGCGGGGGCCCAATAATACATGCTTATAAATAAAGCACCATCTGGTAAAGGTAAAAAACCCTAATCGGATTCGTCCTCCGCCGCATCGTCTTCTCTTCTTCATCTAGGGTTTTCCGAGGTTTTTTCCCTTGTTCTCATGGCAGATGCTGAAGGTTCTCGCCTGAACCCTGGATCTCTGGTGGCACCACGAGGTCGGGGGCGCCCTCGTGGCAGCAGAAACAAGAGCAATACCACTCTGGCCGCCGCCGGAACTTCATCGGATGCTCCAGCTAAGCGTCGTCCCGGCCGCCCACCTGGTAGCAAGAACAAGCCCAAGGTGACTGGCGCCGCTCCAAGTCCTGCTGCTCCTCCTACTGCTGCTCCTCCTCAAATCTTCTCCTTCCTTTGCATTGCCATGGCGCAGTGCCGTGAGATTCAGCGCCTGCCGCTGAATTTTACGAAGTTTATGGATGGCCGCGAACTGCGAGAGGCGGTTCTCCGTGAACAGTCTGGCGGTGGCATCCCATACGAGGTGGAGGTGTGGTATGATGGCGACGGCAAGCAGTACTTCAGGGGTGGCTGGTCGCAGTTTGCTGAGGACCACGACATCCATCAAGGCTTCTTCATGGCCTTCGACTTCCATATCGGTACGTCGAAGTTTGACGTGAAGATCTACGATGGCACTCTTTGCCAGAAGGAGTATGAAGCTTGAAGTCCGCTTCCATTAGGACTTGTTGTTTTTTTTTATGTAATTTCATTTCATCATGTCCTTGCTACCATGCTTGTCTGTAATGAATATTCGTACTTGGTGTCGATGTCTTTTGCTAGTACCATGAGAACAAGTCATGTTCTGAGGTATGTTTTCCATATATCGGGCTCTTTGCGAACCAAAAAAGGTAGGAATAATATCGGGTTCTTCTTATGAACCAAGTTCTCTCAATATTCATCGGGTTGTCTAAACAACCTTACAATGAAGAAAAGCCTCCAACTTGCCATAATAATTCTTTTCGTACGACCCAGGGGTTGAAGCCCCCGAGCGGAGAAGTAACAAAAGAATCGTACAATTTTGTCGAGTTCAACCCGAAGCATCCGACCTGTGGCCTCATGTTCTGCGTTCAGAAGGCTAACTCGAATATATTGATACCTCTATATTTAGTCTACGCGTAAAAACATCGTAGCTGTTCTGCATTCCACGGGTTGCTCTCGTCCTTCCCAGTCTTCTTATCTTGTAGTCGATATGCTCCTCCTGGTATTACTTCGGTGATGATGTAAGGTCCCACCCAAGGGGACTCCAATTTCCCGTGGCTGTCTTGCCTGAGTCGCAAAACAAGGTCTCCCACCACGAAGGATCGTGGACGAACTCGACTACTATGGTAGTTTCGTAAGCTTTGTTGATATTGCGTAGCCCTTTCTAATGATTTGTCTCTTGCTTCATCTAGCGCATCGACGTCGTCTTGCAATGCTTCTGTCGACGTCGCCTCGTCATACGCTGTCACTCTTGGAGCCTCGTGTGTAACTTCGACTGGAAGCACGGCTTCTGCGCCATGGACCAAGAAGAAAGGAGTTTCTTGAGTTGCTGCATTAGGCGTAGTTCTTAGGCTCCAAAGAACGGAGGGCATTTCTTCTACCCAAGCGCTCTTGGCTTTCTCGAGAGGTGCTAAAAGCCTCTTTTTTATTCCACTACATATCAAGCCATTGGCTTTTTCAACTTGCCCGTTCGTCTTCGGGTGCGCCACAGATGCGAATTTGAGCTTGATCCCCAATCCTTCGCAGTAACTTTTGAATTCTTTTGAAGTAAAATTTGTCCCGTTGTCTGTGATGATGCTGTGTGGTACACCAAAACGAAAAACTATTGACTTGATGAAGCTGATTGCTGCTGTAGAATCTTGAGTTGTTACTGGGGCCGCTTCCACCCATTTGGTGAATTTATCGACTGCTACTAGCATGTAGACATGCCCTCCTGGCCAAGATTTGTGCAACTTCCCTACCATGTCAAGGCCCCATTGTGCGAAGGGCTAGGATAATGGTATTGTTTGTAGCTCTGCTGATAGTGCATGTGGTCTAGATGCAAACCTTTGACATGCTTCACACTTTCGAACTATATCTTTTGCGTCCTCGATGGCTGTTAGCCAGTAGAATCCTGCTCAAAAAGCTTTTGCTGCTATTGCTCTGCTGCTAGCATGATAGCCACATACTCCGCCATGTATGTCTTTCAATATTGCTTGCCCTTCCTGGGGTGTTACACAACGCTGTAAAACGCCGGTAATACTTTTTTTGTATAATTTTCCTTCCAACACGACAAACGCTTTCGATCTTCGAGTTATCCTCTTAGCCTCCACTGCATCTTCTGGTAGTTTTTTATTTATCATGTACGCAAGATATGGTTGCATCCATGTTTCTTCTATCATCATGATCTCCTCTGGTTCTGTCGTATCCCCCGAGCCTGTTGTGGTAGTCGAACTTTTAGCACTTTTTATTGACCTTTCCGCTATTTCTTCCCAAAATACTCCAGACGGCACAGGTAAGCATTGTGATCCGATATTTGCTAAAGTGTCGGCTTCTTCATTGCTGTTCCTGCTGATGTGCGAGACTTCGCATCCATCGAACGTTCCTTCTAGATAATGGTACAAATTCTTGTAGGCCATCATGTTGCCATTGATTGTGTCACACCTATTCATAACTTGCTGAACAACAAGGTTAGAATCTCCAAATATTTTTAGGCGAGTTGCTCCACAAGCTTTAGCCATCTTCATTCCGTGCAACAAGGCCTCATACTCCGCTTCATTGTTAGAAGCCTGCGGAAAACTCATCCTTAAGACATATTTTAATTTGTCGCCATGAGGCGATATCAATACTACTCCTGCGCATGCGCCTTGGACCCGCTTAGAACCGTCGAAGTACATTGTCCAAGTACTCGATAAATCTGGTGGTCCCGTGCTTTGCAGCTCGAGCCACTCTGCTGTAAAATCTGGCAAGATTTGCGACTTGATCGCCTTCCTTTTTTCGTACGTGATGTCCATGGGAGATAACTCGATTCCCCACAAAGAGACACGGCCCGTCGCTAAAGGGTTGTTCAATATGTTCGATAGTGGTGCTTCATTGACCACTATAATTGGGTGCATAGTAAAATACTGTCGTAATTTACGTGCAGTTGTGAAGACACTGTATGCCAACTTCTGATAATGCGGGTACCTCTGTTTGGTTGGAGATAGCACTTCACTGATGAAATATACCGGTCTCTGGACGCCATGGGCTTTGCCTTCTTCACTTCTTTCGACTACTAGAACTGTACTCACCACCTGATGGGTTGCGGCGATGTACAACAGCAGTGGCTCTTTTTCTTTAGGTGCGACCAGCACTGGTGGCGTGGAAAGCACTTTTTTCAATTGCGCAAACGCTGCGTCTGCTTCTTCTGTCCACTCAAATTTGTCGTCTGACTTCTTCATAAGTGCATAAAAAGGAAGCGCCTTCTCCCCTAGTCGAGCAACGAAACGACTTAATGCCGCGACGCGTCCTGCCAATTTCTGTACGTCGTGGAGTTTCGTGGGTTTCCCCATTGTTAGAATTGCTTGAATCTTCTCTAGATTTGCCTCTATTCCTCGTGCTGATACCAAGAACCCCAAAAGTTGCCCTGCTGAAACTCCGAAGGAACACTTTGTCGGGTTCAGCTTAAGCTTGTACTTGTTCAGGTTGTCGAAGGTTTCTGCCAAGTCGCTCATTAAAGATTTCTCCTCTCTTGTGGTGATGACTACATCATCAATGTAGACTTGTATGTTGCGCCATATTTGGCTCCCGAGGCAACTTTGCATCATCCTTTGATAAGTTGCTCCTGCATTTTTTAGGCCGAACGGCATCACTTGGTAGCAAAACACCCCATACGGTGTGATGAAGGCCGTTTTTTCTTCGTCTTCTTTCTTCAGTTTGATCTGATTATAGCCAGAATATGCGTCCAAAAAGGAAAGCCTTGCGCATCCCACTGTTGAATCGATTATTTGATCGATGCGGGGTAAAGGGAAGGGATCCTTTGGACAACGCTTATTGAGAGATGTGTAGTCGACACATACTCTTTGTACGTCTGTGTTCTTCTTGGGTACTATTACTGGGTTCGACACCCAACTCGAAGTTTTGATTTCTCTGATGAATCCAGCATTTTCTAATCTGTGTAATTCTGACGCTATTGCCTTCCTCTTAGGTTCATCGAATCGTCGCAGTGGTTGCTTGACTGGTTTTGCCTTGGGATCTACATTTAGTGCGTGCTCGACGAGTTCCCTGGGAACCCCTGGCATGTCCGATGGACACCAGGCGAAGATTTCCCAGCGCTCACAGAGGAACTCGACGAGCGCGCCTTCCTATGCGGGATCCAAGTTCACCGCAATTGATGTTGTCTTGTTTGGATCAGTAGGGTGGACCTGAATTTTCTTTGAGTCCTGCGTTGTGTCGAAAGCCTTATCTGGCAGGGATCGTCCAACGTCGGGTAGCACATTATGATCTATTTCTCCTTTTAACCTCTCATATTCTGCTGTCATGCCGAAGGTTTGCGCCATCTTGTTGAATTCTCTGTCGCATGTGTTGGCTACTTCAAAGCTCCCTTGTACTGTAATTGTTCCTTTGTGCCCTGGAATTTTTAACGTGAGATACGCGTAGTGTGGTACTGCCATGAATTTTGCAAATGCTGGGCGCCCCAGGATTGCATGATATTGTGACGGCCAATCCATAACTTCGAACTCCAGTTTCTCTCTTCTATAATTTTCGCTGCTGCCAAAGCAGACATCGAGTTCTATTCTTCCCAAAGGGTAGTTCGCTGCTTCTGGTACTATTCCGTGGAAAGAGCAATCTGTTGGCTTCAGACTCGTCAGCGAGATGCACATTGCCTTTAGTGTTCTAGCATATATTAAATTTATGCCGCTCCCTGCATCCATGAACACTCTTCCGATGTCGTACCCTCCTATTTGTGCTTTTAGAACCATAGGCGAGTGGCCCGGCCTGGGAACTTTCCTTGGGTGGTCTGCTCTAGTGAACTTGACTGGTTGCTCTGACCATCGTAGGTACTCTGTGGTGGCTGGTGGTGACGATATTGCTAGGTTTACTTGCATGGATATGCTTTTTCGCTCTTTCTTTGACTTGGGCACCGGTTGAATCATGGCTGATATGTATACTTTCGACTCTAAGTGCTTTACTAGCCTTTGCATTTGATATCCTTGACTTCTATGTCTTTCTCCTTGCCTCCCTTCTTGGCTTGAGCCCATGGCGCTTTGCAACCTTAAGAATGTTCTGCAATCCTTCATTTGGTGATTTGAAACCCTTTTTCCGTCGAGATACGCATAGTGGATTCGACAAGGTCCGTATAGCATATCCTCGGCTGAGGGGCCGGAGTATCTTGATTTTTATACTCCTTTTGCCTGGAACTTCCTACTTTCATACCCTTCCTCTTCTTCTAGCCTGTAACCCGCGGCTACCTGACTTCGCCTTCCTTGATTATCCCTGCTGCGGTGTCGCCTCCTTTGTCGACTTGTTCTGTCTACTTCTGGCGATCATCCTCTTTTGTTGTTATACGCGTCCTCTCCATCAGCGAATTTGTTACCTTGTTCCATTAGCTTCGCTACTGTCGTGGGTCTTGTTCTTCCTATTTCTTCCACAAGATCTGAGCGACGAAGTCCTTCCGAAAAGGCGTCTATTGCTCGTTCGTCGGAGACGTCTTCTGCTGAGTTTTTGATTATACTCCAGCGTTGTATATAAGAACGTAGCGTTTCGCCTTTCTTCTGCACACATGCTTTAACTTCTTCCAGTGATGCTGGGCGCTTGTAGGTGGAACGAAAATTTCTTGTGAATTGACTTTCGAGTTCCCCCCAGCTTCCAATGGATTCATCGGGTAGGGTGTTCAACCAGGACCGTGCGGCGCCGGTGAGGTGTAGCTGCAAACTTTGCATTGCAGTCGCCTTTGTTCCTCCTAGTATCTGTACTGCCTGTAGATAATCTGATAGCCATAAGGTAGGTTCTTGTGACCCATCGTACTTATTCTGGTCGTGTGGTAGTTTCAATCCTTTGGGTACCCGCGTTTTGCGAACCCTGCGGGTAAAGCATAACGCACCCATATCTTTATCGTCGCCTTCGTAATTTTCTTCCCTCCAAGCATGTCGTGATTTGTTTACTCGAGCTTGTGCTATTATACTTCTTGCATCCTCCTTCCTTTTCTGTCGCTTTTTCTCTTCTGATGACTTGCTCTAGTCATCGTCTGAGTGATTATATCTGAACTTCTCCTTGCCGCTTCCCTCGTAGCTTGTCGACTTCGTCTCTGGGCCTTGCTCCCTGATCTTTCCTTCTACTATTCTCAGGCTTCGTATCGCGGCTCGGTGCATATCTTCTCGCGGGTCTCCATGTTTTGGTCTTGTAGCTAGTAAATATGCTTGTGCTGCTGCTAATGCTGCCTCTGGCGTTCTTTGTATTAAGTCATCTTCCTCCTCTTCTAGCTGCGGGTTGGGGCTCCTTGAGTACCCTTCTTCTCTGACGCATGCTGTCGCCCCCCTGTTGTGTTTTGGATCTCCGCGCCTTTCTCTGCTATATTCTGAATCTTCACTATGGTCTTCCCAGTATTCCTCCCTTGATATACTGTTGTTGTCTTGAAACACCATGTCTCTTTCCTCCCTTAGTTTCTTCTTGTGTTGGTATAGTGCATACTGATATCCCATTAGAACTTCTCTTCTCGATCCCTCGGGTACTTCTGTACCATGATTAATGGCTGACTTAATCATTCTCCATTCACCAGCCGAGACATGGACTTTCTCTTTTTCCTTTTTGTTGTGATCTTTCACTTTGTCGACTTGCCTGTCGACCTTTTTACTTCCTTCGCTGTTGTTTCCTTCTTCTGCTTCAGTGATAATGACGCATAACTGATGTACTTTGGAGACGCCGCTGCTTCCTACGGCGAAATCCTTTGCGTTGTTGTGCGTCTCACACGCTTTTTCTTCTGAGTCGAAATTTTCCTGAATTTCGTCGCTTTCTGCGATTGATGCTTTTTCTAAGCTGACCGGCGAGTTTACCTCACTGGAAGAGCCTTCTGATGACTCCAATGTTTCCTCTGTTTCGGGCTTGCTTGCCGACGGATCTGGTTTCGTCGAATCCGAGAGGCGGGATGAACCCGATGGCCCGATGAGGATGCTCAAACTTCCAATTGTTAGTTCCACCTCTTGACTTCCGTCGACTTCTGAACTGTTGTTGGCTAAAAGCGAAAAAGCCGTCGAATTCATGGTTCCAACGCCCAAGTTCCCCACGGTCGGCGCCAATTGACGAGGGTTAGCTCGACAAATGTCCTAGATGAAGGACTTAGGATCGGGGAGATAGGGCGTTGGATGAACTCGAAGGTAAAGTTATTCGAAATAGGTGTGTATCAAAAGTAAACTTGGGTGTTCAACCTGGCTTGCTTTCAATCTGCCCCGCACCGTCCCCTCCTGGCCCCTATATATAGGTGGCCAGGTCTCGAGGATCGGGTAGGGTACGATACAGATTACAATATCGACATACGGTAAGAACTCATATTCGACTATCATTACAATTGAGCCTAGCTTAACGGGCCTCAGGGGTACTCAACTAACGGGCTCTATTAACTATACCCTTGTCAGTGGGACAATCTAGTTTGGGTACATACGGACTTTGAGGAGTGCTTTGTAGCCCTACGCATGATTAGTGTATGTTTTCCATTGGAGAATTGTTTTGAGTTGCATATTGATGATAGTATCTATTGGTTCAATTATGTTATATTTGTTGGGAGTGTGTCCACTAGTGAAAGTATGATCCCTAGGCCTTGTTTCCAAGCTTTGCACACCGTTTACTTCCTATTTTGTTACATGTTTGCTTGCAGCAATATTTATTTCAGATTACATTTACTACTTATAATCATCACTACCGCTTGTATTTCACTATCTCTTCGCCGAACTAGTGCACCTATACATCTGATAAGTGTATTGGGTGTGTTGGGGACACAAGAGACTTTCTGTATCATAATTGCAGGGTTGTTTGAGAGGGATAGCTTTGACCTCTTCCTCCCTGAGTTCGATAAACCTTGGGTGATCCACTTAAGGGAAACTTGCTGCTGTTCTACAAACCTCTGCACTTGGAGGCCCAACACTGTCTACAAGAACAGACGCGTGCGTAGACATCAAGCTCTTTTCTGGCGCTGTTGCCGGGGAGGTAAGGTAAAAGGTACTCGCATCCTCCTGTGTGAGTGCTCGGAGTTATTTCCTTTAGATTCTGCAATTATATCTTTTTGTTTCTTGTTTTTATTTTCACTAGTTAGGCTTAATGGAAAGTAAAGAGTTCTTTAGTCTTTTTTCTGAGTTTAGATTTGAAGAGAAAATTGAAAAATCTTTGGAGCTTATTTCGCATAGCAATGTTATTAGTACGAATGCTTTGAATCCCGTTATTGCTAATGCTATAGAAAAGTCGAAGCTTGGGGAAGCTGGTTTTGTTAAGCATGATATTTTTAGTTCCCCAGCTTTAGTGGAGAAAGTTTGTTCTGATAATATTTTATCTCCCATATGTGAAGTTTCTAATGATGCTTGTGCTCCTCATCCTTTTAAAATACCTACAAAGATTGTTGAACGTGTTATGGATAACTGCTATTTAGGAGATGGAACTGTCCATCCCGATGATCATTTGCTTTTTATACATGAATTATACAAGTTGTTCCAGTGTGCAGGTATTTCAATGAACCAAGTTAAGAGGAAGCTATTTTCTTTATCACTGAAGGGCAGAGCTGTGGAATGGTATAAAGCACTGAAGGATGGCCGACCGGTTGAGTGGGAGGAAATTGTACCTCTCTTTTATTATAAAATTCTATCCTTCTAGTGAGGTTTATAAAGATAGAAATTACATTTATAATTTCCATCCGCATGAGGGAGAAAGCATTGCCCAAGCGTGGGGAAGATTGAAGTTACTAATGCACAAATGTCCTATTCATGATCTTCCTCGTAATATTGTTATTAATAATTTTTATGCAAGGCTTTCAGGATATTACAAGGACTATCTAGATGCATGCTTTGATGGGTCTTTCACAAGCAAGGATGTTGACGCCAAGTGGGATCTGCTTGAAACAATTCAAAACAATATTGAAGGTTGGGATAGCGACAAAGGTAAAGGATCAGGTATGAATTACGAGTTTGATTGCATTAAGTCTTTCGCTGAAACTGTTGATTTTCAAGAGCTTAGTGCTAAGTATGGTCTTGATCCTCAAATTATGATTGATTGTTTTAAAACCTTTCCTTCCCATATTAATGTTCCTAAAGGAAATGGGGACGTGTATCATGAACCTTTTAAGGACACTTGCGTAGAAAATGATATTGTTGTCAATGATTGCAATAAACATGCTCAAACCTCTGAAATTCCTATTTCCTATAAGCATGTTAATTTTTGTGGAGTACATAGACCTTGTGAACAGAGTTACAACAAGGAAGATTATTGTGTCCACCATGCAAATGGAGAAACCCGAATGTGGTACAAGGATATAGGCGAGATCGGTAAAAAGGTTTGTAAGCTTTATCCTTTTCTTTGTAAACATTGCGATTGTCGGTGTTCTGGATACCGGGGTATCCCAGTCCACATGCTCCTGGGCCCCGTCATCAGCCCATCTTCAGCCCAGGGGAGAACCGACGACTGAAGCTATTCGAGAAGACCCTCATGAGGAGAACGACGGCTAAGGCTGCTAAGGACCAGAAGACCTCCTCACGAGCTCCCGCTGGTGAGGAGAGGAACCACGTCCACGTCAGCTCAGCACATTGGCGTGCAGAGCAAGAAGATAAAGGACAGAAGACCGCGTACCGCCCACGCTACCCCCGATAGGGAGGAGACCAACTTTTGCTGTGCCTTCCCAAAGCGGCACAGTGGTTGTTGGACAACCCCCTAAAAATAGCATGGACGGTGCAGGGCGCCAGAGGAAGACGTCAGCTTCCTCCACCCACTCCGGTGGACCGGCGCCACTACTCTATGAAGACTACATCCACGGAAGAATGTAGTCTACAGCTATCATCCCTCCTTGGCCGTGTGTGGCAACCCCTTCCCCAAGAAGATAAGGGGAAGGAGGACCTTGGCGCTATAAAAGGAGGGGAGGCCACCCCTTAGGAGGGATCGAATCTTCATCTTCTCCAAGCTGCTAGCTGGGCACATAGGTTCTTCAACCTCTGGCCAGTTAGAGCTTTGTAACCAAGACCTTGTACTCCTCGCGAGGTATCGCGTCGTAATACAAGAAGGCAGGAAGTAGGGGTGTTACCTCACCACGAGGGCCCTGAACCTGGGTAAAGCTTGGCGTCTCTCTCTGCAGTGTGTAGTGCGTTCGATGACTCGAGGCTTCCGTCACCGTGTCTCGTTGTGATCCTAGATCTCACACGCTCAGCCCCCTGCGTTCGAATCTTTGGGTCCGTCGCGTGGTACCCCGTGTTCTTGCGACACGAAATCTATCGACATTTGGCACGCCAGGTAGGGGGCTGTGGTGTGTTTTCTTCCAGATCTGCTTTGACATGGCCGACGCCAACGCAAGGCTCGAGCGTCTTCACCGTCACAACGCTGTTTGGGGGCAAACCGAGCCCATCATCTGTCATCGTGAAGCTTCGGCCGGGGAGGAAGAGGAGGAAGATCTGGAGTCCTCCTACCTCCCATCCGGGCGTACAGAGCCTTCGCTCTCCTTCACCGCCACTGCCACTTCTCGTGCTCGTTTTGGGAGTCAGCTGTCTCCTGCGCAGGCTCTCGCCATGGCGCAGGAGCTGCTGCGCTATCAGCCCACTAATGATGGGCGTGAGGGATGGCGCGCTCGAATCATTGAGCTCGTCGCCATCGCCAACGAAGACCCGGCCCAGGGAGGAGCCCAGGGCGCAGGAGAACCAGATCTGGCGGCGGGGCGCCGTGCCCCGAGCGCCGGAGATGGGAAGGCCACCAAGGCCAAGAAGGTGGCTTCCCGCACCGCATCTTCGCCGCGCGGGGAGCCCGGCTGCCAAATCGTCCAACGCGCTCCGGAAGAGGCACGCGTCTCCCTGGAGCGCCGCCGCGAAAATCATGACCGCGCCATCGATGACATCGGCGAAGCTGGCAAGAACGTCAGGACCCCCGGCGACCCTATCTATAACCCCGGGTGTCTTGCTCTCACTCGCCAACAACGCTATGTGGTCTGGCATGACAAGTTCAAGCCGGACATCGGCGCGCGTTACGACGGGACTACCAACCCCGTCGAATTCCTCCAGCTCTACGTCGTCGCCGTCCAGGCTGTGCGTCGAGATCAGCGTGCCTTGGCCAATTGGTTCCCCATGGCCCTCAAGGATGCTCTACGAACTTGGCTCATGAATCTTCCTCACGAATCCGTGACTTTATGGAAGGATTTATGTCATCGGTTCGTTGCCAACTTCATGCCCACGTACGAGCGCCCCGCAACTAAGAACGATCTTAAGGCGGTGCATCAGTACAAGGGCGAGATGCTTCGTCAGTATATCCAGCGCTTCAGTCAGATGAGGAACAAGATTCCCAGGATCTCCAACGAGGAGGTCACTTCCGCGTTCTCCACGGGCGTCTTCGACATCAAGATGAGGGAGAAGCTGTCCGTGAATGATGAGCTGACTTCCATCGTCAGGCTCTTCGAGATCGCTGACTGCTGCGCCAAGGCCGAGGAGGGGAGGGGAGGCTCTTTGTGCACAACCTGCCGGAGGCGCTTCCCCCAAAGCCGAAGTCCAAGGACCCCAAGCGAAAGGAGGCCGTTGTCCTCGCGGTGGAACCAGATCATAAGCAACGCCGTGGGGACCGCTCTGAACACGATAATGGTCGACGTCACCGTTTCTGCATTCTCCACAAGAAGGACACCCACAATACCGACGATTGTTGGATTGTCCGAAAGTTTCATGAAGAAAATGGCATCTCCAAGCGCCGCGGGGGCGGTCGCAGCTACGGCAAGAGTGGATCCCGGGGCGATCGCCGCGATGACGACCGCGAGGAAGGTCACCGCCACGAGGGTCTGTCTCGAGCCGATCCCGAGCCGCTGCCCCCACCAGCGAACGATCGTCGGGAGGAGAACCAGGGGGGCTATCAAGATCCGTGAGACTTCGCCGCTTGCCTCCTGGGTGGAGCTCAGGCTCCTCTATCCAATCGTCACTTCAAGCAGCTGTCGCGAGAGATCGCGGCGGCACAGCCCAACGTCGGCAACCGCCTAATGAAGTGGTCAACTTGCAAGATCGGCTTTGACGAGGAAGACCATCCGGCCTCCACTAGGGGCGTGGGCACAATTCCCCTCTTGTGCATGCCAACCATCAATAACGTCGCCGTCAATCGCACTCTCATCGACGGAGGGGTGGGCCTCAACATCATCTCGGTTGAGATCTTCGAGAAGATGCAGGTGCCGTACCACCGGCTCATGCCAACTCGACCATTCTTCGGGGTAACCGAAGGGTCTACAACGCCAATTGGGCAGGTATGCCTGCCCATAACCTTCGGCACCCGGGACAACTACAGGACAGAGAGCCTCGACTTCGACGTGGCCTACATTGCGCTGCCATACAATGCCATTCTCGGCTACCCAGCCCTGGCAAGGTTTATGGCAGCAACGCACCATGGCTTCAACGTCCTCAAGATTCCGGGCGCCAACGGCACGATCACCGTGCGCTGCAATGAGAAGGATGCTCTCCGATCAGTGGAGCATGTCTACCGTGAGGCCGCCACCATGTTCCCCGCCGACAAAGATCTACTGGAACACTCCAGCGACCTCGCGAGGAAGAAGCAGCTCGTATCCCAATAGCAGGTTGCTGCGAAGAAGGCCTCTCTCGAGCCCCACCAGCTGGGCTCGACAGGGAAGAAGTTCACTGCCTCTGCATCGCCTACTCCAAGCGAGGACCTGGTCCATCCGATGCTAGACATGAGCATTGGGGAAGCCGCGGTACCCTCAGGGAGGAGGCCCCAGGTCACCCAAGAGCGCTCTGCAACCAAGAAGGTCCCGCTCCAGGCTGGGGGCTGCGAAAACTTTGTCACCATTGGGGCAGGGCTTTCCCCTAAATAGGAAAGCGCGCTCATCACCTTCCTACGGGCAAACTCTGACATGTTCGCCTGGACTCCGTCAGATATGCCCGGCGTTCCCAGGGAGGTGATTGAGCACCACTTAGCCGTGTGCCCTCGGGCACACCCCGTGAAGCAGAAGACTAGGAAACAAGCGCAGGAGAAGCAGGACTTCATCGTCAAAGAAATAGAGAAGCTGAAGAAAGCCAAGCTAATACGCAAGGTAGCCCACCCCACCTGGATTGCAAATCTGGTGATCGTCCCAAAGTCAAATGGCAGTGGGCGCCTCTGCGTGGACTTCACGAGTCTCAACAAGGCCTGTCCCAAGGATCCTTATCCGCTCCCAAGGATAGATCAAATCATCGACTCCACTGCCGGCTACGACCTCCTTTGCTTCTTGGAAGCTTTCTCCGGTTATCACCAGATCAAGATGGCAAAGGAGGACGAAGAAAAGACCGCCTTCATCACGCCCTGTGGTGTGTACTGCTACATATGCATGCCCTTCGGCCTAAAGAACGCGGGAGCCACCTTCCAAAGGCTCATGCGTAAGGCCCTGGGGGCTCAGATGGGAAGAAACGCGGAAGCCTACGTCGACGACATCGTCGTCAAGATTCGCAAGAGTCACACCTTCATCGAGGATCTGGAGGAAACGTTCACCAACCTGAGAAGGGTAAACATCAAGCTCAACCCCGCCAAGTGCCCCTTCGGTGTGCCGTCGGGAAAACTATTGGGGTTCCTCGTGTCCCACCGCGGGATAGAGGCAAACCCTGACAAAGTCAAGGCCATCGAAGAAATGCGTTCACCGCACAATTGCAAGGAGATGCAATGCCTCGCGGGATGCATGGCGGCCCTGGGGCGCTTCATCACGAGGAGTGGGGAGAAAGCTTTGCCCTTCTTCAAGCTCATGAAGCGCACTGGGAAGTTCGAGTGGACTCCGGAAGCCGACAAGGCCTTCGCTGAGTTGAAAAGGTACCTCACGAGCCCACCAATCATGGTTGCCCCAACATTCCGTGAGCCCTTGCTACTCTACATTGCGGCAACTCCAAGGACTGCAAGTGCCGTTCTCGTCGCGGAGCGAGACGCAAAGGTGATCGCCAAAGAGGAGGGTGACCCTCCTAGCCCGGGGGCTCCTCACGAGGAAGAGGCCGCTATGCTTCCCGTCCCTCAAGAGGAGCCGCCCGCTGCAGCTTCACCGACCGAGCCGCTCTCTCAGAGTCACGCTCCCGAACCCCCCGAGGAGGAGACTCCTGAGGGCGCAACCAAGGTGCAGAAGCCTGTGTACTTCGTCAGCACGGTACTGCGCGATGCGCGGGAGCGCTGCACCATGCAACAAAAGCTGCTCTACACCTTGCTCATCGCTTCAAGGAAACTACGTCACTACTTCCAGGGTCACCTGATTAAGGTGGTCACTGATCGTCCCCTAGAAACCATTCTACGAAATCCCAATGTCACCGGGCGGGTGGCTGAGTGGGCCGTGGAGCTCCAGCCCTTCGAGATCTCCTTCGAAACCACCAAGGTAATCAAGAGCAAAGCTTTGGCTGAATTCACCACCGAATGGACTGATCCATTCGCTGACGAGCCTCCAGAGGTGGAATCAATGCTCCCGGGAGAGGAGGCCCCAGGCCTCTGGGTCATGCACTTCGACGGCGCCTTCAACCTCCCCGGCGCGGGGGCTGGTGCTGTCCTTACCTCTCCATCTGGGGATAAGCTCTTCTACGCCGTCCAGCTCTGCTTTAAGCCTGAGCACAAGGTCTCCAACAACATCGCGGAATATGAAGGACTACTCGCCGGTTTAAGGGCAGCGAACGCTTTGGGCATCAAGCGCCTCATCGTCAAGGGAGATTCACAGCTGGTTGTGAACTTCTCGAACAAGAGCTACACTCCAAAGGATGAGCACATGGCGGCTTATCTCGAGGAGCATCGAAAGATGGAAAAATGCTTCCAAGGCTTGGAGCTGAAGCACATCCCGAGAGGAGAAAATGTGGAAGCCGATGAGATCGCCAAGCGCGCCTCTCATCGCCTAGCACAACCTACCGGCGTCTTTGAGGAGTGTCTCTTCAGACCGTCCGCTTCTCCATCGTCATCTAGATCAGACCCTCCTCCTGCCCTACCGCCACCGCCGGAGCAGGGGGGCTCTAGACTGCGGGCCTCCTTCGGGTGACCGCGTCCTTCTGGCATTGGCACGGCAGGAGGGAGTGGATTGGATCCTCGAGCTCAAGGCCTTGCTCACCAGCAGCAGGCTTCCGAGGATGAAGAGGAGGCCGAAAGGATTGTGCATCAAGCTTCGGGCTACTGCGTCAAGGATGGTGACTTGTACCAGCATCGCCCAAACGGCGTCGCTCTAAAGTGCATATCTACTCACCAAGGCCAAGAGCTTCTCAGGGACATCCATGCCGGCGAATACGGGCATCATGCTTCTGCTGCAACTCTAGCCGTGAAGGCATATCAAAGTGGCTTCTACTGGCCTTCAGCACTCGGGGATGCGGTGGAGATGGTCAAGAGGTGTGAGGCGTGCCAATTCCATGCCAAGCAGATTCACCAGCCGGCGCAGGAGCTACAAACCATCCCACTCACTTGGCCCTTTGCAGTTTGGGGGCTGGACATCCTCGGTCCATTCCCCAGAGCGCAAGGGGGCTACCGATACCTCTACGTCGCCATCGACAAATTTACCAAGTGGGTGGAGGTGGAACCGGTGTGCACAATCCCGGCCAGGTCCGCAGTCAAGTTCATCCGTGGGCTGGTCTGTCGCTTTGGTGTGCCTAACCGCATCATCACCGACAACGGCAGCCAGTTCACCAGCGGACTGTTCTGGGAGTACTGCGCATCGGCCAGCATCAAGATCTGTTTTTCCTCCGTCGCCTACCCCAGGAGCAATGGCCAAGCCGAGCGTGCTAACGCCGAGGCCCTCAAGGGACTCAAGACGAAAAGCTTCAACGCAAAGCTCGAAGCCTGCGGCAAAAAATGGTTAGACAACCTCCAATCCATCTTGTGGTCCATCAGGACTACCGCCACCAAACCCACTAGAGAGACCCCTTTCTTCTTGGTCTATGGGGCGGAGGCTGTTCTTCCCACCGACGTCAAATTCGGGTCGCCAAGAGTGCTCGCCTTCGACGAAATTCGCCAAGAGGACCTCATGAAGGACCACCTCCTCCTGCTCGAAGAAGCTCGGTGCCAAGCCGTGCTCCACGCCGCGAGGTACCAGCAAGGTCTGTGCCGCTACCATAGCCGCCATGTTCGAGCAAGGACCCTGGAGGTCGGCGACCTGGTGCTGAGGAGAATACTCTCTCGCGAGGGCCTGCACAAGCTGTCTCCAATGTGGGAAGGACCCTTCAAGGTGATGCACATCGCCAGGCCAGGCTCGGCGTGGCTGGAAACCGCAGAAGGCGTGCCGCTCAAACTGCTCTTAATCACTGATATTAAGTTATTGCGCAATATAGCGCCTCTGCTTCGGCATGACATTAAAATGGCATGAAGTCCATTTATTTTCTGTTGTACTCCACGCGGAAGGGGGCTAGGCACGGTGTCTATGCTGGGGCCTTCACCCGGAAAACAGCAAGCCTAAAAAACCCGAAGGGAGTGAGCTCTGGTCGGGGGCGACGGCCCTGTTATCGATCACCTCCAAATACCCATGGTGCTTAGTTCCTCGCGAAGTACACCAGAAAATAAAAAATCTTCGAGAAAAGTCAAAGGTGTGCCCAAGGCACCCGCTAAGGACCAGCACCTCGTGAGCAACCCTCACGAGGAAGCAAGGACGCGTTGATGCACAAAGCATCCGCAGGAAGATTCCCTCTACCGAGGAAGGCCTAACGGGGCAGGATTATTGAAGACCAAGGCCGCTCCGATCATCTTGCGAAGGAGACGCAGATCCGGAGGTCCGCGCCAGGCCCTTCACCTCATGAGCAATCCTTGCGAGGTGTCGACGGTCTCTGGGCTCTCTTAAGCGTCGACATTTTCACGTCCGTGAGGGTCCAGCTTCCCTAAACGATGAGGAAGGCCTCGTGAATCGCCACGCGCAGCAATTTGCTCTTAGCTGCTGGCACAGATAGTGCTGCGCTCCTCCACGACGGAGAAGGTCCCTGTGCCGGTCACAGGGGCATCTTATTCGCCTTCTTTTTTTGTTTGTTTTATCGACTTGTTTTTCCATTTTCGGGGATTTGGGGTTTTTTCTTTTCCAACTCTTTCTTCAACTTCTTGTCTCAGGAATCGTCCAATGTGTCGCCGGTGCCGACCCCGTCTCAAGCTCTGAGGCGCAGGGAGGCCTCCCGTCGGCGCTAACAGCTCACTAGGGCTCTCGAGCGTGCGGATGACCAGGACAATGAAGAGCAATAAGAAGCGGAAAGCAAGATAGCTAATAAGCAGATTCCATTAAAGCGTTCCCAACGAGGGGAGGAGCAAAAGCACGGTGGGGCATACCCCGCCGGCGAGGACTACACAGCAAAAGAGGGAAGGAGACTAGTTCCCCTCCCCAGAAGACTACCGCGCCAAGATCTCTTCTTCACTGTGCCGCGGGCTGGGGGTAGGTGCGGCGGATGCCACCGGCGGTGAAGATCCGCACCGAGGCCTCCAGCGCCCCTAGCTTGAAGCGGAAAACGAGGTGGTCGCCGACGTGGAGGCGATGGCCGAGGGCGAAGGCCCTCCAGCTGCCGGAGAGGACGGCGTTGCCGCCCGCTCCGAGGAGGATGTCCACAGGCCAAAGGAGATCTGGCCTGCTCTGCTCCCCAAGAGCAATCTCCCCGGCGGCCGCGCCGGGGGCGTAAACCACCCTCCGGACTGCGTCGGGCAGCCGGAGGGAGATGAAGCTCGGGGCGTCGACGACGACGAGGAGCTCCAGGAAGCGGGACCCCAGGCCGATGAGGGTCCCAGCATCGCCGCCGCCAAGGGGCGTGGAGTGGCGACCACTCCGTTCGCCGGCGGGGCCGGAGGATCTGCAGCACGGGGAAGAGGGTCCAGGGTGGCCTCCACCTCCCGAAATACTCGGTCAATGCTCCCCGGGGCGCAGGGAGCAGGTGCCGCCGCCAGCGGCGACGGCGAGTTCAGAGTGCCTCCAGGCGCAGGACCCCTAAGGGTCAGGGCGCCGGAGGTCCCTGTGGCAGCGCAATTTGCCTCGTCCTGCCTCGGCGCGCCAATGCATAGGGGGCCGCCGGCACCGGGCGTCCACCGGGCCGGGATCTTTGCCTTGTTCCCGCTGCCCGGGGGGCATCCGCGGCGCTTTGCCCCAGAGCTTGATCCAGCGACGGCGGAGGAGGCAGAGGGATCCATCAGCTTGGGGGCATGGAGGAAGAAGTGGCACTAGAGGAAGGAGGTGAAGTGCCAGAGGTCTCAAGGAGACTCTATTTAAGGGGCGCGGCCGGCATCATCGCATCAAATCTCAGTGCGGGAACCAAAGCGTCGGCGTGTGCTACTCGTGTGATGGCGCCAGAAAAGACTGTGGCGTTTAGTTGACGTGGGAGCAGTAAGTCCTTGTGTGTGGTGATGACCAGCCCGTTGGGAACCCCAAGAGCAAGGTATGATGAGTGTAGCGGCTAGTTTTCCCTCAGTTAAGAAACCAAGGTTTATCGATCAGGAGAAGAGAGACGATGACGACTGAAGGTGTTTGTGGAACCTGCACACACACAAACAAATACTTTGTCCCCAACTTGCGATGAGGTTGTCAATCTCACCGGTTTGCTTGAAACAAAGGTTATGAGTGTATCGAGTGGAAAACAGTAGTAAAATGCGAGTAAAGTAAACAGTGTGGGAAAAGTAAACAGGTGATTGCAATATGATTAAAATAGGACCGGGGTCCACAGTTCACTAGTGGTGTCTCTCCATAGATAAAATAACATGCTGGGTAAACAAATTACAGTTGGGCAATTGATAGAATAAAGATAACGTGATATGTCAAGAAGATCACTATGAGATTCACTCTGGGCATTACAACAAAATACATAGACCGCCATCCAACTGCATCTATGACTAATAATCCACCCCCGGGGATATCATCCGAACACCCTAGAAGTATTAAGTTGCGAACAACAGATAATTGCATTAAGCAAAGTGTGTAATGTAAACAAAGCATATGCCCTTGAGCATATGAATGTTGTTTTCTCCCTAGTAGCAACAGCACATCTACCACCTTAGAGGTTTCTGTCACTCCCCCAGGTGAAATAGAGACATGAACCCACTATCGAGCATAAATACCCCCTCTTGGAGTCACTAGCAACTACTCGGCCAAGATAGCTACTAACAACGGAGAGCATGCAAGATCATAAACAACATAGAGATAACAAAAGATATAATTGAGTACAGCAACTTAATCATAAACACCAATATTCATCGGATCCCAACAAACCAACATCATAGTATTACATAACGGTGATCTCAATCATGTAGGGCAGCTCATGAGATCTAAACATGAAGCACATGGTGGAGAAGACAACCAGCTAGCTACTGCTATGGACCCATAGTCTAAGGTAGACTACTCACTCATCGCTCCGGAGGCAAGCATGGCGATGAAGAAGACCTCCGGTGGCGATTCCCCTCTCCGGCAGGGTGCCGGGAAGAGCTTCTGGACCCTCCCGATCTTCGGGTCGACGGCGGCGGCGGATCGCGATGTATTCTGGAAAACTGATCGGGGCCTTAGGTTTTTCTCGTCAGGGGGTATATATAGGCGAAGGGGCGATGTCAGAGGAGGGACCACGCCTCCTCACACGGGGCTGGCGCGGCCAGGGGGGTGGCCGCGCCGCCCCTGTGTCTGGGGCCCACGTGGCCCCACTCCGTCAGGTCTTCGGATGTCTGGAAGCTTCCCCGTGAAATATGACTTCAGGAACTTGTTTCGTCCAATTCCGAGAATATTTCCTGTGTATCACTTCTGAAACACAAAATCAGCAGAAAACAGGAAACTGGCACTGTGGCACTTCGTTAATAGGTTAGTTCTGGAAAATGCATAAAAATACCACTAAGTGTAACGAAACAATATGCAAATGGTGTAAAAACAAGCATGGAGCATCAAAAATTATAGATACGTTTGAGACGTATCAAGCATCCCCAAGCTTAACTCCTGCTCGTCCTCGAGTAGGTAAGTGATAACAAAGAATAATTTTTGAGGTGACATGCACCTACACAATCTTGATCATATATGTAAGCATTGGTGAGCTGGGATCAATAGAACTTAAAACATGGGCATGAAAGATATAATCATGACAATAAGAACTTAGCAACCATGTTGTAAACATGCAAATGAACACAAACAAAAGATCATGATAATGAAACAATGAAAGTCAAACGTGTGTTCAAATCATAAGAAAAACATACAAATGGTTTTCAGCTTGTCCTTCAAAGAGAGCAAAACATAAATGCATAGGACACCTCAAAGTTTAAGAGGGCGACTAGATACAAATAATTTAAGAACAAGTGAAACCAACAATATGAGTCAATCAATGAACTTTGGGACAATGCATATCACACTAAGAATGACAACTATGCTCTCTTAATGGTGCATAAAGAAAGAAGATGGTGACTCAACATAAAAGTAAAAGAAAGGCCCTTCGCAGAGGGAAGCAGTGATTTAAACATGTGCTAGAGCTTTTCATTTGTAAAACAGAGATAAAACTTGATTTTGAGAGGTGGTTGTCTTTGTCAACGACTGGCAATGGGGTTCTTACTATCTTCCATACAAAAATAAAGCAAGTTTTTGAGAGAGAGATTGGCACTCTTGTGCTCTTTTTATAAAACTTGGCACTCCTCCCCACCTTTTCCTTTCACATACCATGGCTAGCCGATTCCATCGGGTGCCCACCAACATTCACATTCATTGGAGGAGTGCCTTTTTTCTTTCTTTTTTCTCTTTTTTTTTGGAATAAGCAATATGGAAGATAGCAAATCCGACCACTACGTCCCCATGAGCTGAAAACAGTGTCACAAAACGAGAAGTATTTTGAAGGTTTTTGAAAGGTAGCACACGAAAATTTTACTTTGGAATGGCTTACAAATACCATGCATAGGAATTTATAGTGGACACAATGGCAAACTTTGGCTTTTAGGAGTTGGATGCACGAGTAGAGCTCATACTCAGTACAAGGCGAGGGCTAGCAAAAGACTGGGAGCGACCAACTAAGAGAGCAATAATGGCCATAATCATGCAAAGCGACAAAGCGACATTAAAAAAAAGCATACGATGGCATCAAAAGTCAAAAACTAAATAATCATGAAGGCTATTGGCGACTTTGTAAGAGTCTAACATGTGTGAGCATGCGCCAAGTCAACCCAAATAAAGCATCAAGGAGAAAACCAAAATAATGCTTCCATACAATAAAAACAACGCATGATTTTTTCAAAGGCTCATTAAGCAATCTCAGTTATTTGAGACAAGTCATTCTACAGCAAAACCACTAAGCATACTATCAAAAAGACATCAAGCATGACATGAAAAAGCCTAAGCCGCAGTCTACACAAGCTCCTTCTTGTACCACTATTTTGCACAAAGCTTTTTCTCTTTTCCAACACCATTTGAAATTTTTATAAACACCTCTTTTGATGAAAACCAATGAAGACCAGAGGCAAAAATACACCTTGATGAAAAGATATGACAAGATCTGAACGCATATCAAGGCGAAAACGAAAACCAAAAGCAGTAGCGGAAAAAGATGAACGCTCGATTTTTAATAAGAGTGAAAACTAGAGCGTTCTTTGCAAATGAAAACGAGTACATCTCCTCCAAAGGGAAATTTGTTGGGGTCCAACCATTTATTGCAGCAAACAAACAAACTAAGAAAACTAAAACAACTGACGCTCCAAGAAAAACACATAGTGCATGAAGCAATAAAAATATAGTGTCTTGAAAGGTGACCTGATTTTTGCCGATGAAGAAGGGGTGCCTCGGGGGCATCCCCAAGCTTTGACGCTTGTACTTCTTGGATATTTCTTGGGGTGATGCATGGGCATCCCCAAGCTTGAGCTTTTGTCCATTCTTCAACTCATCTCATCATTCTCCAATCCCTACACTTGAAAACTTCCTTCATACAAAACTAAACACAATTCTATTAGCAACATTAGTGTAAGCATAAAATATATTCAACCTCTTTTAGCTTCAGGTTTCAACCCAAAACCACCACATATAAAGTATATACTACTGTAGCAACTTCCACAAGAGTTCCATGATCAAAAAGAACTCAAAAGAAAGCGATAAAGTGGCAAAAACAAATATTGGCAGAAATCTGTCAAAACTGGACAGCTGACAAAGGACGAATTTTTGAGGGATTTTCCGTTGCTCAAATCAAAAAGTGTTAAACTAAGAAAAGTTTGGATATAACCTGGGGCATATGCACAAGAAATCGCAGGTCCAAAAGATATACAGAGAATTTTCACGAATTTTTACGGTGCAGCACCGAAAACAGTTTCAGGACAGCAATAACCCCAAATCTTTACCTTACTCAAATTAGAGGCTTCTCTTGGCACAAAAACGAAATAAACAAGATAAGGAGCGGTCATTACAGTAGTAATGACTTCCAAGACTCAAATAAAAGAAAAAGTACTGAAAAGTAAACAATGGGTTATCTCCCAAGAGTGCTTTTCTTTAACGCCTTTGAGCTAGGCGCAGAAAATTGTGAATCAAGTAATATCAGATGAAGCATTAAGATCAACAGCAGAGATCTTTTCAACAAGGCATTGTATTTCATCCACATAAGTTTTTGAAGACCCTTTGTGATCATGCTTTGGTACACTATTCTCATCAAAAAGATTTTCAGGACAGATCCAGGCAAAATTATTTTCGAAGGCATCATTCAATCCCAAAAGCTTGCAAGGTATAGGTATCTCGGCCCCGTCATTAGTATCAATAACCTTTATAGGTGAACCGAGTTTATTAAAACGTTTAAGGACCTTCCTAGCTTCAACAACGACATCCTTAAATTCTAGGCGCAAAGTTTCCAAGATAAAAGCCTTCTTTTCGGGATCCTCAATTTCATGAAGCTTAAGGAACATGTATTGCATAAAAGGATTAAGACTAGCAAACCTAGTTTCCAACATGTCAATTAAATAAATGGAAGCAACTTCAATACTAGGAGCAAGCTCAACCCAAGACTTTTCCTCATCTTCATCGTGCATACTAATGTGATTAAAGAACTCCTCAATGTTACTTTTGCCAATAATCGAACCACTCCCTACAGAGAGGTCCTCCAGAACGAACTCAGGGAACAGCATGATAAACTAAAGTAAAGAAATAACAACTACCAAGGATTCTAATTTTTTTGGGTTTTTGATATAAAAAGCAATGCAGGTAAAATAAAATAAAGTAAAGCAAAACAAATAACAAAGTAAAGAATGTGTGTGCGAAGAACTCCCCTCGCAGAAGCCTTCTCTCTTCCCCGGCAACGGCGCCAGAAAAGAAGCTGCTACTCGTGTGATGGCGCCAGAAAAGACTGTGGCGTTTAGTTGACGTGGGAGCAGTAAGTCCTTGTGCGTGGTGATGACCAGCCCGTTGGGAACCCCAAGAGGAAGGTATGATGAGTGTAGCGGCTAGTTTTCCCTCAGTTAAGAAACCAAGGTTTATCGATCAGGAGAAGAGAGACGATGACGACTGAAGGTGTTTGTGGAACCTGCACACACACAAACAAATACTTTGTCCCCAACTTGCGATGAGGTTGTCAATCTCACCGGTTTGCTTGAAACAAAGGTTATGAGTGTATCGAGTGGAAAATAGTAGTAAAATGCGAGTAAAGTAAACAGTGCGGGAAAAGTAAACAAGTGATTGCAATATGATTAAAATAGGACCAGGGTCCACAGTTCACTAGTGGTGTCTCTCCATAGATAAAATAACATGATGGGTAAACAAATTACAGTTGGGCAATTGATAGAATAAAGATAACGTGATATGTCAAGAAGATCACTATGAGATTCACTCTGGCATTACAACAAAATACATAGACCGCCATCCAACTGCATCTATGACTAATAATCCACCCCCGGGGATATCATCCGAACACCCTAGGGGAGAACCGACGACTGAAGCTATTCGAGAAGACCCTCATGAGGAGGCGCCTAATGAGGAGAACGACGGCTAAGGCTGCTAAGGACCAGAAGACCTCCTCACGAGCTCCCACTGGTGAGGAGAGGAACCATGTCCACGTCAGCTCAGCACGTTGGCATGCAGAGCAAGAAGATTAAGGACAGAAGACCGCATACCACCCACGCTACCCCCGACAGGGAGGAGACCAACTTTCGCTGTGCCTACCCAAAGCGGCACAGTGGTTGTTGGCCACCCCGCTAAAAATAGCGTGGATGGTGCAGGGTGCCAGAGAAATACGTCAGCTTCCTCCACCCACTCCGATGGACCGACGCCACTACTCTACGAAGACTACGTCCACGGAAGAATGTAGTCTACAGCTGTCCTCCCTCCTTGGCCGTGTGTGGCAACCCCTTCCCCAAGAAGATAAGGGGAAGGAGGACCTTGGCGCTATAAAAGGAGGGGAGGCCACCCCTTAGGGGTGGCCGCGCTGCCCCTGTGTCTGGGGCCCACGTGGCCCCACTCCGTCAGGTCTTTGGATGTCTGGAAGCTTCCCCGTGAAATATGACTTTAGGAACTTGTTTCGTCCAATTCCGAGAATATTTCCTGTGTATCACTTCTGAAACACAAAAACAGCAGAAAACAGGAAACTGGCACTGTGGCACTTCGTTAATAGGTTAGTTCTGGAAAATGCATAAAAATACCACTAAGTGTAATGAAACAATATGCAAATGGTGTAAAAACAAGCATGGAGCATCAAAAGTTATAGATACGTTTGAGACGTATCAGCGTGGTGCTCTGCAGTGAAGCGATGCGCCATCATGACGGTTGACGCTTCGGGGACTGCAGCGTCGCCCACCGTTTTGCCTCACCAGCTGCGGTCGCGCCATGCGTCCGCTGCCTCTGCATCTTCACATGGTCCTCTGACCGCGCAGTTGACACGTGCCGTTGGAGGGCCCAGTAGCTTCTGGGGCCCCCGGCCCTTCGCTCCCTCAAGAGGGCGCGTTCGCGGGCCGGGCTCCCAGGGGCTACTGTCGGTGTTCTGGATACCGGGGAATCCCGGTCCACCTGCTCCTAGGCCCCGTCATCAGCCCATCTTCAGCCCAGGGGAGAACCGACGACTGAAGCTATTCGAGAAGACGCTCATGAGGAGGCGCCTAATGAGGAGAACGACGGCTAAGGCTGCTAAGGACCAGAAGACCTCCTCACGAGCTCCCACTGGTGAGGAGAGGAACCATGTCCACGTCAGCTCAGCACGTTGGCATGCAGAGCAAGAAGATTAAGGACAGAAGACCGCATACCACCCACGCTACCCCCGACAGGGAGGAGACCAACTTTCGATGTGCCTACCCAAAGCGGCACAGTGGTTGTTGGCCACCCCGCTAAAAATAGCGTGGATGGTGCAGGGTGCCAGAGAAATACGTCAGCTTCCTCCACCCACTCCGATGGACCGACGCCACTACTCTACGAAGACTACGTCCACGGAAGAATGTAGTCTACAGCTGTCCTCCCTCCTTGGCCGTGTGTGGCAACCCCTTCCCCAAGAAGATAAGGGGAAGGAGGACCTTGGCGCTATAAAAGGAGGGGAGGCCACCCCTTAGGGGTGGCCGCGCTGCCCCTGTGTCTGGGGCCCACGTGGCCCCACTCCGTCAGGTCTTTGGATGTCTGGAAGCTTCCCCGTGAAATATGACTTTAGGAACTTGTTTCGTCCAATTCCGAGAATATTTCCTGTGTATCACTTCTGAAACACAAAAACAGCAGAAAACAGGAAACTGGCACTGTGGCACTTCGTTAATAGGTTAGTTCTGGAAAATGCATAAAAATACCACTAAGTGTAATGAAACAATATGCAAATGGTGTAAAAACAAGCATGGAGCATCAAAAGTTATAGATACGTTTGAGACGTATCAGCGTGGTGCTCTGCAGTGAAGCGATGCGCCATCATGACGGTTGACGCTTCGGGGACTGCAGCGTCGCCCACCGTTTTGCCTCACCAGCTGCGGTCGCGCCATGCGTCCGCTGCCTCTGCATCTTCACATGGTCCTCTGACCGCGCAGTTGACACGTGCCGTTGGAGGGCCCAGTAGCTTCTGGGGCCCCCGGCCCTTCGCTCCCTCAAGAGGGCGCGTTCGCGGGCCGGGCTCCCAGGGGCTACTGTCGGTGTTCTGGATACCGGGGAATCCCGGTCCACCTGCTCCTAGGCCCCGTCATCAGCCCATCTTCAGCCCAGGGGAGAACCGACGACTGAAGCTATTCGAGAAGACCCTCATGAGGAGGCGCCTAATGAGGAGAACGACGGCTAAGGCTGCTAAGGACCAGAAGACCTCCTCACGAGCTCCCACTGGTGAGGAGAGGAACCATGTCCACGTCAGCTCAGCACGTTGGCATGCAGAGCAAGAAGATTAAGGACAGAAGACCGCATACCACCCACGCTACCCCCGACAGGGAGGAGACCAACTTTCGATGTGCCTACCCAAAGCGGCACAGTGGTTGTTGGCCACCCCGCTAAAAATAGCGTGGATGGTGCAGGGTGCCAGAGAAATACGTCAGCTTCCTCCACCCACTCCGATGGACCGATGCCACTACTCTACGAAGACTACGTCCACGGAAGAATGTAGTCTACAGCTGTCCTCCCTCCTTGGCCGTGTGTGGCAACCCCTTCCCCAAGAAGATAAGGGGAAGGAGGACCTTGGCGCTATAAAAGGAGGGGAGGCCACCCCTTAGGGGGGGATCGAATCTTCATCTTCTCCAAGCTGCTAGCTGGGCACGCAGGTTCTTCAACCTCTGGCCAGTTAGAGCTTTGTAACCAAGACCTTGTACTCCTCGTGAGGTATCGCGTCATAATACAAGAAGGAAGGAAGTAGGGGTGTTACCTCACCACGAGGGCCCTGAACCTGGGTAAAGCTCGGCGTCTCTCTCTGCAGTGTGTAGTGCGTTCGATGACTCGAGGCTTCCGTCACCATGTTTTGTTGCGATCCTAGATCTCACACGCTCAGCCCCCTGCGTTCGAATCTTTGGGTCCGTCGCGTGGTACCCCGTGTTCTTGCGACACGAAATCCATCGACAGCGATGACATAGGTCATTTTAATTTCCAATGCTCAAGCCCTAATAGTTACTCTTCTAGTACCTTAAGTTTGTATTGTGATGACAAGATTACTCTCAATCAGCATGATGAGCTCACTTTGTTCTTGGCGTGTGAAGAGATATCTAGAAAGATTGCTTTGATAGATATGAATGATGTTGATATTAATAGCACCCTTCGTGGTTGTTGTCTCTATTGTGCTAAAGATTGCCTTGCAAATACTTACATACAAAATCTTATAAAACATGATGTTTCGCCAAGCTATGACAGGAGTAATAGATGTTTTTATCTTATTAATATAGAGGAGGAATCCTCCAAAGTTTCTTCTGTTGCTTATGTCCGCAAACCAGATTATGTGGAGAAGATAGCTTTCCCTCCTAAAGAATATGTGGAGAAGATGCCCTTCAAGTCTCTCCCTCCTAAAGGAGGGAGTAAGAAGAGTATGAAGAAGAAGAGGAGGAGTAAAAGGCGAGAGGACACGGTATCTTCCCCTAAGTGTTATGATCCTGCTATAGATTATGATAATTCTGATTGGGATGACGTGCTCATGCCTGTTACCTATGTTAGTGATCATGATTGGGAAAAGCACTCTACTTTTGATATTGAAAATCTTTTTGGTACCAATTCTAAGGTTAATAATTGTTGTACCATTAGTACTATCCATGTTCCTTCTTATGATGATATGTTTGATGAGTATTGATGAGGGTTAACTCGACAAATCTCCTGGATGAAGGACTTAGGATCGGGGAGATAGGGCGTCGGATGAACTCGAAGGTAAAGTTAGTCAAACAAGGTGGCTATGAAAGTAAACGTGGGTGTAGAACCTAGCTTGCTTTCAATCTGGCCTACACCGTCCCCTCCTGGCCCCTATATATAGGTGGCCAGGTCTCGAGGATCGGGTAGGGTCCGATACAGATTACAATATCGACATACGGTAAGAATTCGTATTTCGACTAGTATTACAATTGGGCCTAGCTTAACAGGCCTCAGGGGTACTCAACTAACGGGCTCTATTATCTATACCCTTGTTAGTAGCCCCTGAGATTCTACCAGAATTGCAGATTCGGGTTGAATCTCTAATCTTTAAATCTTCGCCTTGATTAATTCTTCGACTTCTTCACCTCTTCAGGTATTCGACTTGGTTTGTCGATTTATTTTCTTTATAGTACTTTGCAAGGGGTTTTGATGAGCAAGCCTGACAACTCTGACGGATCAAGAGGCCAGTTAACTGCCGAAACAGATACTTGTCACCTACTTCAAATTCAATCCCCTTGGATTTAAATTCGGGAAACCGGTCCAATCCATTCCTTTGCCGCATTTAGGACTTACAAGGAATGAATCCCAGTGGTTCTCAGGGTACCCAGTGCGTCCACCGGGATTTTCTTCGCGTCGTAGACATAGATACATACCAGCAGAGTGCATCCATGTGTGTATACCTGGCCACACAGGACGGATCCTGGGGTCTTACCTTCGTGATAAATCACGGCATTCAAGTTGTAGTCGCGATGACGCAACTCGAGGATCATATGTCACAGCCTTGTTTGACTGTTTCAGAGTATAAAATATTCGACTTTACTTAAATTGATAAAAAGGTCGCTCCCGATGGGAGTAATAGAACTTTCTGATCATTCTTTCACCTACTTTGCTTCAGTACTTCATGAATAAATATCATCGGGTGACGAGGGTTAACTCGACAAATGTCCTAGATGAAGGACTTAGGATCGGGGAGATAGGGCATCGGATGAACTCGAAGGTAAAGTTAGTCGAAATAGGTGTATATCGAAAGTAAACTTGGGTGCTGAACCTGGCTTGCTTTCAATCTGCCCTACACCGTCCCCTCCTAGCCCCTATATATAGGTGGCCAGGTCTCGAGGATCGGGTAGGGTCCGATACAGATTACAATATCGACATACGGTAAGAACTCGTATCTCGACTATCATCACAATTGGGCCTAGCTTAACGGGCCTCAGGGGTACTCAACTAGCGGGCTCTATTAGGTATACCCTTGTCAGTAGCCCCTAAGATTCTACCAGAATTGCAGATTCGGGTTGAATCTCTAATCTTTAAATCTTTGACTTGATCAATTCTTCGATTTCTTCATATCTTCAAATCTTTGACTTGGTCTTTCGACTTATTTTCATGATAATATCTTGCAAGGGGTTTTGATGAACAAGCCTGACAACTCTGACAGATCAAGAGGTCAGCTAACTGCCGGAACAGATACTTGCCACCTACTTCAAATTCAATCCCCTTGGACTTGAATTCGGGATACCGGTCAAACCCACTCTTTTGCCGCATTTAGGACTTACAAAGAATGAATCCCAGTAGTTCTCAGGGTACCCAGTGCATCCACCAGGATTTTCTTCGCGTCGTAGACACGGATACATACCAGCAGAGCGCATCCATGTGCGTATACTAGGCCACACAGGACGGATCCCGGGGTCTTACCTTCATGATAAATCACGGCATTCGAGTTTCGTTGTGATAACGCAACTTGAGAATCACATGTCGTAGTCAAATTTTGACTGAAAATATTCGGGTTATACAACCATAAAAACTCGCTCCCGATGGGAGTAATAATGTTTCATCGCATACTCCTTCACTTTCCGTGCTCTAGTGCTTGTCAATAAACATCGTCGGGTGCGCACTCAGTGCTCCCGATGGGAGTAGCCCCCGAGGCTATAGTCGAACAAAACTTTTTTCGAGTATAGGCTCAAATATAGTGTACTCCATCATCATGCTTCAACTCGAAATAGTTTAGCGATAACTTCGTCGGGTGCGTGTTCAGCGCTCCCGATGCTAGTAGCCCCCGAGGCTATAGTCGAATGTTTTCGGGTATAGTCTCCTAATTTGGTTTTTGTATTGTCGGTGCCAACCTTGTTTGCTCTTTTCTGTCATCTTTTATTTGATAGTCGCCATATTTGATACTCGCCGATTATATGCATCTGTTGAATTGATCTCTAATTTTTCGTCCTCTTCGTGACGTCATTGGCCAAATTTAGCTATACGTCACCCTTACTGAGCGTGTACCGTTTCATGGGTAGTGCGGTAATTTTGTATTTCTCTGCCCGTTAGTGGGCTACCGCTTCTGCTCCTTTCGCCATGTCTCAGCCCACGTTCCTTCACCGAGAAGGTATATAAAGGGATAGTGGGGATTTGTACTGTTTACCAGCTCTTTCTCTCCGCCGCCGCCGCCGCCATTTTTTATCTCTGCTTCCTGCTCCTCTCGTGCATAGCCCCCAGGCGCAGATTTGTAGATGCGCGTGAAGCACCTTGCGGCCAAGAACACCATGGCCAAGGGAAAGACAACGAACTCCGCGACTAGCTGGGTGCCCTCTGCCATCGTGCAGAAGGAGGTGGAGAAGGCCAGGACGGACGGCCTCATCTCCAGCAGTGACTCCATCAAGTTCCCAAGCACCGAGCGGATCCCTCAACCCCCGAGCGGTTATCGGGTGATGTTCCTTTCCTTCCTCTTCCGCGGACTGTCTCTTCCTGCCCATGAGTTTCTTCGTGGGCTTCTTTTTGTTTATGGTGTGCAGCTTCACCAGCTCACACCTAACTCCATCCTCCATATCGCTTGCTTCGTGACTCTTTGCGAGTCATTCCTGGGGATTGAGCCCCATTTTCTTCTTTGGAGATCTATCTTCCGGCTCCGTCCCAGCGTTGCTTTAGCAAAAAAAACCCGAACTGGGCGATGCTATCGTCTCTGTGCGCCCTGAGGCGCAGTATCTGGAATTTTCCATGTCTGCGTCAGTCCAAGGTTGGAGGACCAAATGGTTTTACATTAAAGACCGTAAGGCCTCCTCCGAAGACGAATATGGCCTAGCCCCATTTGACGCCTCCAAGGAGCTGAAGAAATTGGCCTCTAGGGATTCGCCTCCCACAGATGCTGAGATGGAGCAAATTGCTCCTCTATTGACCTGCATCCAAGCTATGAAAGGAGGTAAAGGAGGCGCATTGTCGGGTATTCAGCTCATGGCGTTCTTTGTGCAACATCGAGTTCAACCCCTGTAGCATCGCCTTGCCAAACTTTGGAGCTACTCTGGCTTGGTGGATCCTTCTCGCATCTCTGGAGATCTAATGGAGAAGCAAGAAGTCGACAAGCGAGGTAGGAGCCTCACCAAGTTCACCAAGGACCATGCGGTTGCTGAATTGGCCGCTAATTATTTCGACTCTGTGCACCCCCTACCCGAGGTATATATTTGTTTGCTTTGTACACTTGTTGTCGAATTCATCAGTTTTGAGCTGTGTTTATCCTTGTATCGGTTACTTTGCTGACTTATTCGCTTGTAGGACCACCAATTCCTCGTTTCACGCCCTCCTCTTCCAGAGGAAGGGCCTCTTCCGGCTGATCTGGCCTCTTCTGTATCTGAAGCCCCCGAGGCTGAAGAAAATCAGGACGGAGATGAAGCCGAAGAATCGGAAGAGGATACCAGCTCGACGACATCGCCTCCTCCTGTGCTTTCTAAAGACACTGGTGTGGACAAGAAGAGGAAGCGTGTCGACGAGTTTACTTCTTCGAGTACCTCTATGCAGAGAACAGCGGCTAATAAAGCCCCTGTTCTAGAAGAAGATGTTGAATTCTTCGACCTCATGGCATCGTAAGTGTTCTGCGAGTTCTGCGATTGCACTATACTTGCTCTCTTTCTTTCGAGTTGTATATAACCTGTTTCCTCTTGCAGTGATGACGAAGAGCCGCAAAGGGATGCTACGGCTGCTCCTTCTACTCAAGATATAATTGCTGATGAGCCTTCCGCACAAGAAATTGAACCGGTTGTGCAGACGCCGAGGACCACCAGGGCCTCTGTCAAGAAGGTTCCTGTGACCCTAAGCACCAAGTGGTCGAAAAGATCCAAGGAAGCCGACGTTTCTCTTGAAGCCCATGAATCCGTGGTCTCCCCTGATGATGTGAGTAAATGTCCCTGACTTACTTTCCTTGCGTAATCTATACTCTTATGCGTCCTTTTTTCCCAGGCATTGATGAAGAGATTTGTCGCCTTGGGCACTGAATGTGCTGAGTACCTAAAGGTTGCTAAAGCTTCCGAAGGTGAATTCATTATCCTGTTTTTGCTTGTCCTGTATGCTTCTCTTTATTATTTGTTTGACTTCTCCTTTCCTTTCTTTGCTGGACTGCAGATGCTCTAGCATCAGCCAGTGCTCGCATTGCATCGCTGGAAGCCGAGCTCAGTGCTTCGCGGAAAGCCTTTGATGTTGCGACCGCTGCCAAAGCAAGTGCTGAGAAGTCGCAGAAGTCGGCACTGGCTAAGGCGAAGAAAGCGGAAAAGGCTTTGGTCGATGCTAACAAAGAGCATTCCCAGTGAGAGCAAGCCGTGGCAGAGCGGCTCCACACGATGTCTGCTGCTGCTGGAGGTACACATTCGCCTTGTCCTCTTCTTCGACTGCTGTTGCTTTCTTGCACTTTGCTAATATTTTATTTTCCTGCTTTTTCCTTGTCCCCTTTGTTGCACAGGATTTACCAAGGTGTCTTTGTCGACTCTGCAACCGGGCGATGATCCTCTGATGACCGCGGTTAACTTACTCGAAGCAAACTGGATATCTATCCAGGAGATCTTTGAGTTGGTGAGCCGCGTTCTTACGCGGATGTTCGTCGGGTTGTGGCCCAAGAAAAAGGCGGAGGTTCCAAGCAATGACTTGAAGAAACTTGCCGAAGCCTTTGATATGATTGATGGCCCCGTCCTCCAGCTGAAGGGGCTTTCTTTGAAGCGAGGTGCTGAGGGTGCTATTGCACTTTCTTATGCACATGGCGCAGATTTCAACTGGGAGAAGGTTAGCTCTCCTCATGGCCGCACCCGCTCAGAGTTAAAGGCCTTCTTTGAGAAGGCGAAGAAGTTGGCGCTTGCCCTAGTGTCTATTATTTCTCCTTCAGCGGCTTCCATGACTTCGACTGCGCCAACTCCCTTGACTTCAGCGATGGAAGAGCCCATGCCTCCTTCAACTGCTGACATTGCTTTTGCCATGCCTTCCTCCGCCACGGAGCAAAATGCTGAGGTGGCATAGATTCGGCCTCTTATTGTAATTTTCAATTTCTGCTTTTGATGTAAAACCTTTAGTTGTGTGCAACCCGAGAACTTTAGTCAAAGGGTTTGCATCTATGTAAATATGCTTCTTTCCTATTATATCGTGTTGGCTTCTGAAATGCTTCTCCTTTCTTTTCTTTTAGCTTCCAGTCTATGTGTATTGGTGATCCTCCAAGTCGCGACTAGGCTCCCTCTGGTGCTTTTGACTCTAAAGCTTCGTCGCCTCCTCACCGCTGCTGTCAATGCGCTGAATATTCTTCAAAGATTTCAGATCTTGAGAATCGCTTGACTTTAGCCAAACGCCAAGCGCAGATGACTATAGATAAAGCTAGCAAAGCTTGTGGTTTGATGAAGCAGATATATGTTCTCGACGATAAGGTGTCTAGTCTGATGGCGAAGATTGTGCATCATGAAGAATGCGACTCTTTTGTCATCAGCATTATCGAGTCTGCCTGCGAGATGTTGCGATGTAAGATTCCTTGCGACTTCTCTTTTTTCCCTTTTGTTTCACTACTGCTTTGTGATATCCTTTGTCATCTTAGGCACTTGTTTGGATTTTGCTGCTGAAGATCGTCGGGTTACCGAGCGAAATGCGGCTCTAGAAAAGATGTCAGCGGGTATTGAGACTTTGTGGTCTGATCCTCGCCGCCGCCGTGCTATCGTATTGCTTCAGGACCGCGCCCAGCATATCGGCGAGTCAGTTGATGGTTGCCAAAGAGCTCTCATAACTATGCATTCTGTCATGCTTCCTCGCAATCCTCTGCCTGGAAGTTTCCCACTACTTCTCGATACTTTCAGATTCAGTCAGCGTATTCATCGGTTGATAGAACTGAACTTAGTGGCAGGTGCCAATTTTGCTCTTGGGTGGATGCGTAAGTGGTACCCAAGACTTAATTATAGCTCTATGTCTCTGAGCTATCCTCTAGGTGGAGCTAGTCTGCGAGTGCATCTAGAGAGTACCTTGCAGCCTGCCCGAAGGATTATAGCTAGGCTGGTGCGAGAGGATGCCGCGTTTTTCCGCGAGTATCACTATTTAGATTCTTTAGGTGTAGATGATTCTGATAACCCGATGTTCTAATACTCGTGTGTATGTAGAACGCGAGAGTTTCTTATTCCACGACTATATGTCTGGAATCCGTTCTCAGAGCGTTTTTATGCGTTTGCCGCATATTTCTTTTGAGAGACTCGTAAACTCGAATATGAGTAACGTTTTGTCTTTATTATACTTGTAACTAGCAAGGTGGCCCGCGCACATGCGCGGGCAACTTGTTGATGGTTTATTAAAATTTCTTATAATATCAAAAAAAGAACTAATTTTAGATAACCTATTAAAAATTGGCATTTAACTAAACCCTATAATTGCATGTTTAATTTAATATTAATCTTTGTTCAAAGTTTTCAATATAATTTTTTATGAAGGTAAGTATTAACCTTATAATATTATTTATTAGCTACGATTCTTTAATATGCGTAAATTACTAGTTAGTTGATCTTCTACTGTTGATTATTTGACATTTGATCAGATCGTTAATGGTCTCCCCCATCCACAAACTGAGCGTACAAATGGAGCATGAGGTACTGCTACTGGAGCTCGATGGCGGGCAGCATATTTGAAGTTTAGGAAAATGCATTATTAAAGGAAAATATGATTTCGCTTAATTATATATTTAGTAATATTTTGTGCTAGGTAAGAAAATTGTAGTAATTGTAGAAAGACTTTATTTTTTTGTATTTCTTTGTGTCTAGGGTATGCATAATTGTAAGCAAAACGTACGTATTTAAGGCATGGCGCCTGGGCACCTTGGTGTCCCATATCAGCTTCCTATAGATAGACTGAAAGATAGACACATACATTTAGAAAATTGGAATGCATGGCCAGAATAAGAAATATATCAGTATTTATTGTCAGGACATCCCCATCGAACATGGGCATTAAGTTTATTTTAATTTGCTTACAATGTGGACGCAACCGATTATAAGAATGGTATGTTTGTCAATCTATCTTGAGTTAACCAACCAATAACATGTACGCTACCGGTTTGAAAACTTAAGCGTAACTGTTATTCTATATTCATAAGAAAAGCAAAATATTATACAACAATATACTTGCTCAAGTAAAGCAAATTCAGTAAGGAATTTCTCTGTTTTGAAGTTGCATAGGGCTTTCGTAGAAAATAAATAATGGAACTTTAGCGAGTAACATACATAACCGTTGTAAAAATTGTATTGATGCATGCATCTGAAATATATACTGCAGTAGGAGAAAACCCAAGAGAAATTTCCGAAGTGATCTAAGTAGTATATATTAGCTTATAATGACTAAATATAATTATATTGCAGGTCCTCCGGATGACTAAGAATGCTTCAGCTTAATGATAATCAAGCCCAGACAAAGAAATATTCATTCCTTTTGAAGTCAGCAAAAGCAATGGAGCACCAAAGAAAGTTATCATGAACTGAGAATAATACTACCGAGTAAGATAAGCATTTTTTTACCTGGTATTAATTGCATGAATGCATGTAACGTTATAATAGAAAGCAATGCATGTATTCAGAGCTTGAAGCGAGCATAAGCACCGTTAACATGGATCATGAAAATACCAGCTGAAGTTAAATACAACTTTTATTGTGATCCACCTAACATATTGGTGGGTGAACTAAACTATACAAGAATAATGCAATATAATTGGAAGACATTAAGTACGCACAACAAATATGACAAAATAATATGGTCATATCAGTAAAAAAATACTGAAAAGGGAGATCTAGGTAGCAGATGATATAATGCATATTAGCAACTTAGCAATTGGGAACCTTTCAGCATGAGGTTTTAAACCCTCGTGATGACGGGTGAGGAATATGATCATCTTATTATCACAGGAACTATTATGGATCCTACGATCCGAGTACATCGTTGTCCGGCTCCCGAGGATAATAAGGTGATCATCTTATTACGATCATGACTGAACACTGACCCTATTGGAGCTCCTCTGATATCACGATCTGGACTCTTGTCTTGGACAGGCATTAACCAACATGTAGCTCCCGGGATGCCACTTCCTGGACTTCATAGTGAACATCCGAGTACATCGCCGTCCGGCTCTTTCATGTCAACACGCGGAGCTTCAGTATAGATACATTCATCAATATTCTTGGGCTCCACCTTATAGATATATATACACGATTACAGATCTAGAATAACGTTGGTTGTGGCAAGGCAACTGCACATGTATGCCAGGATTTCCTTGGAGGCACTGTGCACCTCCATGCCGAAGTTGCATCTTGCCATAATTACAATTTAAGAATGCGTCCGCGGCCATGGCCGCCAGGAGTAGCTATATTGCAAAGCGTCTGTATTACCCGTACCGTGCTAGCTGCCGAGAGATTTGCTGGGTTGATTCCTCGTCATGTACAAAAACATGCAGGTTGTGCTGCAAATCAAGACATACTGCCATGGTTCAGGTAGACAAAACTTCCTGATGTCAATGATCATATGCTCTTCTGAGATGAGAAGCGCATGTGTCGGCACTCTTCATGGCGAGTCTAACTACTTCTACAAAAACTACAAATGATCAGCACCAAAGATAAGGATAGGAATATTTGACATTCTCTAAATAATAGATCTTTTCATGGCTTGGGTCAATACTACTAAGAGTATGTGGTAGGGCATGGACACGTTCTAGCTCATCTAATTTAGAAATATCAGGTTACTCAATTCTAATCTGTTAGTTATCACCCTAATCTGCTATCAAGACTCTATTAAATACTATATATATTACTCCTACCTCAGGCCATCTCCATGCCCACCCTCGCCGCCTTGTTGCGACAGTCGCCTGTCGTCTCGCCGGCCAGTGGCCACGACCCTCGCCGCCTCCGCTCCATGCAGGAATGATCATAGGGTTTCCATAATTAGACAGTTGTCGGCCGCCGGTTCATATACTGTGTCTATGCGTATTTTGGAGAGGAAGAAATCTAAATCCACGCATAGTCCAATGAACATCATCAATCAGCATGTCAAGGGAGATTAGCGACCAGGACCATCCGACCAGCACAGCTACATACAAAGTGATCAGTGCCAAACGATTCGCCGATCGCATACCCCCACATGCACTTGGCGCCGTCGTATTCTACCTGTCGTGGCTAAATCTGGACGTCCAGCCCGAGTTTTTTGGCTCGGCCCGAGCTCGGCCAGGCTCGCCCGAGTTGGGCTCGGCCCGCCAGGGACATTAGACCGAGCCGAGTTCAATTATCTGGACCGCGGGAAGCTCGGGCCGAGCCAGGATCGGCTCGGTCCAGCCCGTTTGGCTCGCCTAAATGTTTTTTTTAGAAATTTAGACATTCTAAGGACAGGTAATGGGCCGTGTATTCTGGCCTGTTAAGAGATATGCCCAGGATTTCGCTTCGTCTACCTCCGAATAGCGCATCGTTCGCTCGCTCTAGGTCACCCACCGCCGCCGCAAGACGTCACCGCTGTAGGATGGGGCTACCGCCGGCGCCACTGCGCCGCTGCCGGGGAAGAAGGCCCCACCCGTCAGTGACTCACCATGGCCAGGCTCGCGAGCTGCACCAAGCTACACCGAGCTCGTGGGAAGCTCGGGCCGAGCTCCGTTTTGCGGCTCGCCGGAGCATCGAGCCGAGCCAAGCTCGGCCCGAGGGGAACGAGCTTTTGGCAGGCTCGGAGCGAGCCTGGACCGAGTTGGCTCGCGTCCAGCCTTAGTCATGGCGCACAAGCTGCTAGCCGCTCTGACCTATTCCACTGTGCCCTGACACACTGCCATGCCGGTCGCCGTATTCCGAATTTCCGATCTCTAATCATGCTGCCATCGTGTTCCCTTCGATGCGCTCAGAGATATATATAGGTCGACTCTCCCCCTGCCTGCGTGCACATCAATATTAGCAAGGTTTCAATCTAATCTCATGACATGGATACATGCAGCCATACCAGATAGATCTATCCGATGGAATCAAATTTGCGTCGGGTGCACTCAGCCGCCAGAAAAATCCAAAGCTGCCAACCAAAATTAAAAGCACCGGCTGTTGACCAAAACTAATGTATAAGCTTCACATGGAATAGATCAGCTCACCTAGGGCACAAAGAAAAATACGGCAGCGTTTCTTTTTCATGGAAGAGTGCCTTGCCTTATTAGGTTGTTAGCTCTTTTTTTTCTCTTGATGGAAGAGACGTGGCCTTATTAGTTGTTACCTAGGCACTACCGAACGGGTACAAAGAAACTTACCAAGGGCATTGGTGGGTAATTTTCTTAACTTCCTTGTTAATACACGATCCATTGGCTGACATCGTCTTATTAGTTAAACTGATGATGGCCAGATGTTTCTGATTATTGTGGGATTTTCTAACGATTTTCTCTAATTTCTGGTTAGCCCGTAATGTACTTTTAATATATAATAGATGTAAGATACATGGAGTGACCCAAGAGATCCGGCCTATGACCTGTGTTCTGGATCTAGAGGACATTGCCCTGGGATGACTCGTGGCTTTTATAGCGTTATTCTTCTACTCTACTTTGCTGTTCTTGATGCTTATGCCGTCGTGGCCTTCTCTTCTTTTTCTATATATTTGTCTTCTCCTGATGCTTCTACTCGTGGTTTCTTCATCTCTGGCTCTGCAGCACGTCCTTCTGGTAGCTTGACGCCTTCCGTAGTCGTGATTTTCACCTTCTCTGCATAGTTGGCTATCATGCCAAAGTTTTGCGCTATTTTTTGGAACTCTTTGTCGCATAGGTCTGAAACCTCAAAGCTTCCCTTCACTATGATTATTCCCTTTGGTCCTGGCATCTTGAGTACTAGATACGTATAGTGAGGTACTGCCATGAATCGCGAAAACGCGGGTCGCCCGAGGATCGCATGATACTAAGATGGCCAGTCCATGACTTCGAAGTCTAGCTTTTCTCTTCTGTAATTTTGTCGGTTGCCGAAGCAAACGTTGAGTGCTATCCGACCTAGTGGATAATTGGCACTTCCTGGTACGATCCCATGGAAGGAACAGTCTGTTGGCTTCAAGAACTCTAGTGATATATGCATTGCTCTGAGTGTTTTTGCATATATCAAATTAATTCCACTTCCCGCGTCCATGAATATTTTGTCGACATCATACGCGCCGATTTGAGCTTTGAGTACCAAGGGCGTGTTTCCCGGCCGAGGTACTGTTATAGGGTGATCTTCTCTGTTGAACTCGATTGGTTGTTCTGACCAGTGTAGATATTCTGTTGTAGCTGGAGGTGAAGTAACTGTTAGATTGACTTGTCGGGTAATGCTTTTTTCTTCTTTGTTCGACTTGGGCACGGGTTGTATCATTGCCGTGATGTGCCCCTTAGATGGAATGTACCCTCCATCGTCATCGTGTCCCTGGTTTGGCTGGTCTTGTCCTTGAGGGGCTCCATTGTTCCCTTGTTGATTCGTGGGAGGCTTGTTGTTTCCTTCGTATCCTTGTCGCTTTGCTTCGGTTTGCTTACTTAATGCTACCTCTTGTAACTTTAAGAATGTTGTGCAATCTTTCATTGCATGCATGGACACTCGCTTTCCATCGACGAACGCTGAGTGTATGTGACAAGGCCCGTTTAGCATGTCTTCTGGCGACGAGTTATACTCTCTGGGTTCTCTTGTGGGAAAAATTTTATAGTCCTCTTTCCCGTAGCTTCGATATCCCGAGCTTCTGCGATCACTCCCTTGGTAGCTGTTGTCCTTATATCCCGCGGCTACTTGGCTGTGGGAGCCATAGTTGTCATAATTGTGGGACCTTCTTCTTTGACTTCCATATCTGTTTCTTCTATCGTCCTCTGGAGATCATGTCCGCTTGTTGTTGCATGCGTCTTCTCCATCTGCAAATATGTTTGCTACGTCCATGAGGTCTGACACTGTTTTCGGCTTGATTCTACCCATCTCTTCGACTAGGTCTCTTTGCCTTAACCCAATTATGAACGCGTCTATTACTCTTTCGTTTGAAACTTCAAATGCTGAGTTTTTGATAAGACTCCATCTTTGGATGTATGCCCTTAAGGTTTCATCGCATTGTTGCACACACGCTTTGACTTCTTCTATTGATGTCGGCCGCTTGTATGTCGACCTGAAGTTGCTTGTGAATTGCTTCGTGAGATCTTCCCAACTTCCAATAGTTTCTTTCTCTAGTTTGCTCAACCATGACCTTGCTGCACCGGTGAGGTGTAGTTGCAAACTTTGCATTGCTGTTTCTTTGGTTCCTCCCAGTATTTGTACTGCTTGTCGATAATCTGAGAGCCACGACTGTGGTTCCTGTGATCCATCGTACTTTTGTTGATCATGAGGTAGTTTGAACCCCTTGGGTACTGGTGTAGTGCGAACCCTGCGGGTAAAGCACGATGCTCCCATCTCCTTTTCGTCGTCTTCATAGCCGTGCTTTCCGTTTGGAGATCGAGATCTTCGGGTTCCTCCATGTTTTGGGCTCCCGTGGTGTCTTGGTGATGGCGATCGAGATCGTCGATTACTACTTCTGTGCAGAGGACTATTGTGACGGCGAGGTGACCTTGGCTTGTGTGTTTCCTTGTGGTGATATGCCTCCTCTCCTTTTGCGGATAGCTTGTTGCCCACCATATTTAGTCCGTCCAGCGCTGCTCTGTGCATATGTTCCCTAGGGTCCCTTGGACTTGGTCGAGTTGTAAGCAGATATGCTTGAGCTGCCACTAGTGCTGCTTCAGGGGTTTTTGGTATGATGTTTCCCTGCTCATCGACCGACAGGAAGGACGAGTCGAGATTTTTGGAGATGCTTTACCTTTCTGAATACTCGAGGTTTTTGTACCTTGAACCATGTCGACGATTTCTCCTTGCATTAGTATGTGACGCGTCGCTTCGTGCTCTGCGAGCGGCGTTGCTGGCTGCAATGGCTGAGTCTTTTCTTTTTTGTATCTCTATTTTCTCCTTTGCTAGTTGCTTTGCCTGCTACCTTAGGGCATAGTGATACCCCAGGAGCATATACTTGCTGGAATTTGATGGTATTGGTGTGCCGTTTTCCACAGCTTCCCTTATTACTCTCCATTCGTCGGCTGATAGTCGAATTTTTTCCCTGGTTGTTAGGGATTCTGCTGTTTGCCCTTCTACTAGATGATTTGCTCCTCTGTCGATATTTGCTGGGTTTAACACTGGATTGTTGTTTTTGTCGAATTCTTCTGAATTGTCTCCTACAATGGCGAGCACCTGGCATTGTTTGCCGATTTTGCTATTAAAGCTTGAGAAGATCGAGTCATCATCTTCAGAAAGCTCTAACCCTGTCTTCCACGTATCTGTTGACTTGTCTGAGATATCGTCGTGGCAGATCATGAGATCTTCGAGTTGGACCCCTACGTCAAAATTTTCCATTGTTTCGTCATCTTCTATGATTTTTCCTTTTTGTACTTCTCCTAAGCTGACCGGCGAGTTTACCTCGCTGGAAGAGCCTTCAGAATATTCCATCATTGCTACTGTTTTGGGCTCACTTGCCAACGGATCTGGTTTTGCTGGATCTGAAAGGCGAGTCGAACCCGACGGCCCGATAAAGATGCTTAGACTTCCGATTGTCAACTCCATCTCTTGATTTTCGTTGATTCCTGCACTGCTGTTGGCTAAAAGCAAAAAAGCTGCCGAATTCATGATTCCAACGCCCAGGATCCCCACGGTCGGTGCCAATTGATGAGGGTTAACTCGACAAATGTCCTAGATGAAGGACTTAGGATCAGGGAGATAGGGCGTCGGATAAACTCAAAGGTAAAGTTAGTCGAAATAGGTGTATATCGAAAGTAAACTTGGGTGCTGAACCTGGCTTGCTTTCAATCTGCCCTACACTGTCCCCTCCTGGCCCCTATATATAGGTGGCCAGGTCTCGAGGATCGGGTAGGGTCCGATACAGATTACAATATCGACATACGGTAAGAACTCGTATCTCGACTATCATCACAATTGGGCCTAGCTTAACGGGCATCAGGGGTACTCAACTAGCGGGCTCTATTAGCTATACCCTTGTCATCGGGTGCGCGCCCAGCGCTCCCGATGGGAGTAGCCCCCGAGGCTATAGCCGAAATTTTTGGGTATAGGCTCAAGAAAATAGATAAGTACATTCGTTGTACTTCTTCGTGCGTCAATTGTCGACTCCTTTCACTTACGCAATGTATTCTGTTCCTTCGAATGTCATAAGCCCCTGAGTCGTAAACGGGGTAAACTTATGCTTTTTTGTTTTCCTCCCTCTTCTCTCTCTTTTTTTTACTCCTTCTTTTCCTAGATACATTGATCTGTCTGATATCGTCTGCTCTGGGCAGCATATAAGAGCCTGCGATTATATTTTTGGCCCTTGTAAAGGCCCATTATACATGCTTATAAATAAAGCACGTCTGGAGATGGGTAAAAACCCTAATCCAATATTTATCTTTTCCGCCGCTTCATCTTTCTCCTCTTAAACTCATCTAGGGTTTCTTCCCCCTAACTCCTGCCTCCATGGCTGATGCAAGTGGATCCCGCTTGAACCTTGGCGCCCCAGTGGAGAAGTGGGGCCACGGCCGCCCTCGCTTTGATTGATGCTTTGGCGGCTTCGTCGTCTGCACCTGGTGCCCTTAGCTGCACCTGGTCCGAGTACTCCGTCTGCTAGCGCATCTCCTTCTTCACCCAGACTCTTCTCGTTTTTCTGTATCGCCGGCCCGCAATGCCGTGAGATTCAATGCCTGCCATCGAAGTTCATGAATTTCATGGATGGGCGAGAACTGTGCGAAGCAGTTCTCCGCGAACACTCTAGTGGAGGAACTCCATATGAAGTGGAGGTGTGGTACGACGGTGCCGGCGAGCAGTTCTTCAAGGGCGGCTAGTCGCGGTTTGCGGAGGACCATGACCTCCATCAGGGGTTCTTCATGACCTTTGATTATCATGTTGGCACGTCGAAGTTCGACGTGAGAATCTACGACTGTACTCAATGCCAGAAGGAGTTTGAAGCCAAAGCATAGTTTTTACTAGGTTTCTTTGCTATGTAATCCAGCTATCGTGTTTATGTGTAACGAACAATCGTATTTGAATTATGTGTTTTACCATGGGAACAAATCATGGTTCCTATAGCGCCCCGCCTTTTGCTAAAGACAGAACTCCTGTGTATCTGTGCCATTCCCTGGATCAGTAGATAGCACCACAGTACAAAATGAGAAATCATTGCAATAGCATCAGTATTACAACGTAAATCCAGTTAAATAGGTATTCAACCTTACGAGTACACAGCATAAAGCATAGATTGCAGTGAGCTTCCATCTTCATCAAGTGCCACAGGCAGACGTGTTGGAATGTAAGCTCGAGATCCTACTCCTGGTTCCTTACTCGAAATAAAACCTGCATGTTTGAATATGCAGCCCCAGAGGGGTCAGTACAATGATGTACTGGCAAATGACACATATTTGGTGGCATTTTTTAGGAAAGACTATACTACATGATATTTGGCTGGTGGATCTCATAGGTTGATTTGCATAAAGCCAATTTTATCCTATAATCCATTTTAATACTTTCTTTCAAAGTTTTATTTTTCAAGGGTCAAGACATCCCCCATACATTACATACTGGCCGGTATGTAGTTCTGGGCGAAACTCAACAAAGTTTGGAACCTCAGGCACCACCACCCCTCAGAGTGTATGGTCCTTAGTTCCTACCTAGAGGTTTCTAGACAAATTTTAATAATTCAAAAATGGTGATGAGATTCTTCCGTACATTCCATGTCTAGAGACTCAATTGTCCATAACCGGAGACACAGCTAATCGATTAGTTTTAAACACCTTGCAAGGGTTGTGCACTTTCACCTTACGATTCATTTTATGCCCATACATAAAATGAAACGAGACCTTTTAGAGGAGAGGGCAACTAACTGGCAAGATCCGTTCCCAACCTATAATTCATCTACCACCATCTTCTTGCACACAAGTTGCACTCCCACATCTAATCAGTCAAGACAGAGCCCATAATGTCATAAGGCTGCACTGGAAGTACACTAAGCATGGAAGACATAGCCATCTCTTTGTTCCTGGGTGGCCATCCCGAGCGGTATTCTGAACCCACATCCTCTTAACAAGGCATGCGTCCTAGAACCCACCTACCTTGCCTCCTCTTATCAAACCAATCCACCCAGGTGTTTCATTTTAGTTGAAGTTCTTATTTTGTTCACAAAACACATTTCAAGTGGTCTTAGCATGGCATCAAAAAAATTCAAAGTATTTAGCATCCTAACAGGTGGGGTTTGAGGGATTGCTACACACTACTAGGATCTAAGCATTTGATAAAATAGTTGAATAAATCACCTATCATGCATACTACAAGAGGTGAAAATACTAATGCATAAGTAAAATGGGTAAGGGACATGTGTGTCACTTGCCTTTTCGAAGATCACGACGTTCCACTTCTCTCAACTAAGCACGTAGCTCTTCGCACAAACTATAGCACAAGAAATAGCATACCATAAACAATCCATTCAAACACAAACAAGTAAGACAAACAATTGAAAAGTGTTTGTTTAACAATTTAGATTTATTGATATGTTATGACAAGAAAGATATGGCAAAGGATCATGATTTGGGAGATATGAATTTGAGAGCTTAGTTGGGAAAGATCAATATGATTTGAGAGAGAAATGGACTAGGCATAATATAATTGATGAAGTTTTTATGCTTTATCAAAGCATATAAGATTTTTAGGAATAGCTCATGTGTAATGAATTACACAAGAGTCGATTTGTGCAACTACTGCACTATCGAGTAGATGTGACAACAATTACTCTTAAATGGCGCGTACTGCACTTAGGAACTAGGCTAGGTTTTAAGAATGCTTGAATTACTCAATTAGCACATTTGCAAGTTGAATAGTCCAATACATAGAGACAAGATTAAGTAGGCATTGGATTGGGTATGAATGATTGATATTTGAGGACATGGCTCAATGGTTCATTGATCAACATGGTGTAAAATCACATACTATGGTACGGGTTATAACAACACCACATTAACAAATTCTAGGTTTGAGATGAATTCATATTCTACTCAAGTAGCACAATTGCAATTTGAATATATATGAATTAGACAAAATATAATGAGTGAGATCTTTATGCTTTATTAAAGCATATTAAATCTTGGAATATCTCATGTGGGTAAATCACATAAGAGACAAAATAGTGCAATAGCAATACTATTGAATAAGTGTGACAACAATTATTCTTAAATAGTATATATTACACTTAAGCTTAGGCTAGGATACTTATAACATTGAAGTACTCAATTAACTCAAATGCAAATTGAATGGTTCAATGCAAGGCTAAGATTGAGTAGACATGAATAAAAGGCTATAGGTAATGGATATGTATAGATGATGTTTGAAAACATGGCTTAAGGTTCCTAATGGGTAAATGGGATTGGGTTAAGTACTATGATGTTGATTTGATCAATACCATAGTAGCAAAGGTAGAAACTAAGATCGAAGTATCACACTTTACTCAATTGACACATTTGTAATTTGAAATAAGTGGGTACTATACAAGATAGGTCTAAGTGAATATGGTCTTGATCAAGATGTTGTGCTTAGTTGGTTTGAATTATCACCAAATTAGTGATTTGGATAGATTTGAATGCACAAGGTGTGTGCACATATCAACTTTGGAATTTCTTGATCCTATGATGTTCTACAGATCAAGGGCTTTCCAAAGACTACCAAAATGTGAATTTTGGATTAACAGAACTAAAGATATGAATTAATTAGGTTAACAGAAGGTTTCATTCAGTTCTGATGATAGATTCAAATTGAACCCATAAAATATAGGATATTATTGTACTACTGGATTGTAGATGTCCTAAGGATTCCAACGAGATATTATTTGCAATTTTTGGACTTACAGAAGATTTTATATTGATTTTACAAGATCAGGACAAATTCTGTGATTTGAATTTCAAATTTGAAATCAAACTTGACTGGGTTTGACTAGTGCTGACAGGGGCTGGCTACGTGGCGTGTTCTGAATGGCTCATACCGATTCGGTATGGGTTTCTATTCTGAGCCGACGGATTCAGATCGGAGGGACAGAAAAGATAGAGGAAGAAGGGAGCTCACCGGCGAGACGGAGTCCGGCGAGGGCGGCACTGGAGTCGACGGCGGCGTTACTCCGGTGGTCCGCGACGGTGATGGAGTAGTGCACAACGTGCGGGGCTTCACGGTGAAGTCGAGGGTGAGGTCGACGACGTCGAACGCGTCCTGTAGCGACGGCAAGCGGCGACTGGAGACGGGGCGGCCTCAGGTATCGATGGCGGCGCGATTCCGATGACGAACGGCGGCGAGGAAGTAGCGGACGGGATGCAGAAGAGGACGGAGAGCTCGAGGGTGTGAACGGAGGCGTCGATTGCTTCCTGTGATGCGTCCGAGGGGCGGCTGGAGTTGGGCGATGGCGTCGGTGCTTCGGGAGCTCGTCTACGGTGAGGTCCTGCAGAGGAAAAACGTCCGGCCATGGGTCAGAGGGAGCGCACGAGGGTGAGGAAGAGAGGAAAGCAAGAGAGGGAGTGTGGGCTGCTCCACCGCGTCGTTACCGACGATTTTCGGCGGCGGAAAACATGAATTCCGGCGAGCAATTTTGCGGGGACGGTGGCGTCTCTGGTTCTAGATCCAGAGGGAGATGGAAGAGGGGGTTTATGGCCTCATTAGGAAGGGGTTTAAAGGACGGGGGAGTTACTGGGGGGGAGACGGGCGGGGTAACGGCCGAGGTTTTCGGGCGGGAGAGAGAGGAGGGAGGCGTTGGAGAAGACAGCGCCGACAGGTGGGTCCCGCTGTGCAGCGAGAGAGAGAAGGGGAAGAGCTGGGCTGGTTCTTCCCGGGCTGGCTCGGCTGGATTGGGCCCCGGGCACGGCCCAAGGTGGGCTCTTGCCTCTCTTTTTTTTGTTCGGTTTCTTTTCTTATTTTCTGTTTCTCTTTTTCTTTTATATCCTTAGCAAATCAATTTCAAACAAGGTCAAACCAATGTCTAAAATTTTCTAAAATTCAAATAAACCATACAAAACAGTAAGAAACATGTTTTCATACATAAAACTAATTTCCAAATAAAACTCTATAATTTAGCCAAAAGGGCTTATTTGCATAAACCAAAGTAGAAATAGGATTTTTTTTAAAATAGTCCTTTTAAATTCAGAGAATAAACTTTACAAAAATAGTTTTTGAAATATATTTTTCAAACATTCCTTTGGCATAGAAAACTTTATAAATCATTTGTAAATATCCCTTTGCAAGATAGCTTGCATAGGTTTGAATAAACACAAAATAATATTTTGATACTTGATCTTTCTCAAAGAAGTTCTTCAAGAAAAATAATAGAAAGTTTAAAATAGTTTTCTACTAAAGCTTTCAAATAGACTCAAAATTTTTAAATCCCTGTGATAATCCAATCATCTCAAGCAAAACAAAAGCCAAATTTTTTTTTTCCAAAATTTGATAAAATCTTGGGATGTTACAGACTACCACCCTTAAAAGAAATCTCGTCCTCGAGATTGGAGAGGCTAGAAAGAAAGTAGGTATTAGGCTATCTGGGTTTAGGTATCTGGGTGGCTACCACCCTTAAAAGAAAAATCCTCTTGGTGGTATCTTGATGCTTCCTTAGGCACTTGCATTTTGTTCCCAGCTTGCATTCACTGTTGTGCCATTTTCTCTGAATTCGCTCTTCTCAGAAGTTCTGATGTCCACAATTATGTTCAAAAGTGGGCACACCAAAGGTTTCATCCAATTCTGGTGATAAGCAGATATCATCCATCGCGTTGTCTTCAACAAGGTCATCCACATCGTCTAAGAATGTGTATCTAGCCTTTTCTTGGTCGGTCCTCACCAAGGCCAAGACAGCATACAGGCCATCACCATACTCCTTGTTGCTTTTTAGCTGATTTTCCTTACAGAATCTCAAAAGATGATCCAGTGCCAAGCACTGCATGCTTGCCCCACGAACATGATGAGACCACACATCCCAATGAATTAGGATGGCATCTTTCTGCAGTCTTCTCATGCATTTCATAGGGGTAAACAAGGTGAACTCTGTAAGAGGTACTTGCACCTTTAAGGGACGGAAGGTCGCCTTATAACCAGCATTGTTGAATCTTTTCTTGATACCGGTGCTCATCATGCTATCTGCCACTAGTACCAGATGGTCCTTAAGAATTCCTTTCGCAACCATCTTCATAGTCATTGGAAGACGCTGGTCAACTTGATCATATCTCGAAGATGAACTCCTTTGCAAGAAAAAGGGATCTAACGAAGCTCTCATGGGCAGGAAAGTAGTTTCAGGGATTCAGAGAGTTGCCTCATAACTTCGCAGGTCGAGATGGGGCAGACTTCAGCGGCGTAAAGCTTTGAAATCAGGAGGCAATCTCATAGGTAGTGGTGGTTGTCTTTGTTGTGTCTCTCTGGAGAGGAGTGATCTCTCTTTTATAGGCTCAGGGAAGTAGCCGAATAGGCCACGTGGGGAGTCAAAAAGAAGGGTCGGGGAGGTAAATCGAACAGGCAGCAGCCGAAACTGAACAGCCTTCGTATTCAAAGCCCACTGAGCAAAACGTTTCTGATTCGTGTAGCCGTTCAAAAGTCCAAGTTCTCACCGTATTCCTACGTTTTGGCCACTGGCTCACTATAAGGGATGTAATAATTTATCTTCCTAAGGTTATGGTTTAACGACATCGTCTCTCAGGTAGGCATGTCTCTCTAGATTCGCCATTCCTCATACAAGAGCGAACAATATGAGTAGTCGTCATGGGCGCGAATCCATGTCGCACTCAATCATTACCTCATATTTGGTTTGGTGCATCTCGCATTCTAACTCTTGGTCAACCTCACTAGCTTTTAAACAAAAGTTTTGTTGAAATTGGAACCAAGTTCCCAAATTCTATTTTGGATTTTGAAAACAAAGTCTATCGTTCCTAGCTAGAGGTTTTCAACAAAGCTCATGGCAATAATCCTTAAGTTGTAGATTCCTTTGGTTTGCCATTTTAAGAGGAATTAAAATCCTTTCCATTGCTCTGTTTTCTCTTTCCATTGCTCTGTTTGCTCTTTCCATTGATCTGTTTGTCCTTTCCACCTTTCTTGCATGAGGTGGTTGAATAGTATTACTTCCACATTAGCTACACCTTGGGGTGTCTTCTTATTGTTTGCGTGGTATCCTTCAGCCATCCTAGCTTACTGGAGTCTTGGGGTATCATCCTTTGTGCAACCTCTTGCGTAATGTTCCAGTCTCTTGTACTTGAAACACTGCCTCTTGTTGTTGTACTCTGTATCCTTATTTCCAACTGAGGGTCATTGTAGTTGTTCTGTCGTTGAGAAAGCTTTGGTTTTGGGTTTTAGGACAAGTTTAGGTCTTAGCATAGATGAGAATTAGATAGAAGGGATCTAAAGAAGTTTTCCTACCCAAACACAATAGATCAAAACAATTTATCCTACAAGCAATATCTAACAAACATTCATATCAAGCAAACTAGTTCTATAACACACAAAAAGGTACGATCATCCACAAGTCGGTATGACCATAACGTTTAATACACGTCGTTGCTTATTAAAATTTCCTAAATGGGGGTCCAACTAAGGCTTCTTGGTACTCTTCTAAGCAGATCCATTGTTCTGGTCCAGCTGCTTCAGTAAATTGGTAATTTGCTCGTCCTTGGTTTTGATGTGGTCTCCTTGAACACTAAGTTCAGATACCAACTTTTCCATGTCACCTTGAAGTTGGTTCATGGTTTCCTTCAATGTAGTAGTGTCTTCCTTTCCTTCTTTGAGGTCTTGCTGAGTATTATGAAGTCTCCACTTGAGTCTTTCTCCAAGTTCCTTTATAGCGGACCAGGCAGCACATCTTGCTGAGTCTAGAAATGATGGATACATCTCGGAGTTGGTGAACATCCAAAGTCCCATCTTCTTGTGGTCATCTTCCTTGTCCTTATACAGGTGGAGTTGCACCCACCAATATTCTTGACCTTCATCAATCACAGGAAATCCTTTGTAAACAGCTTCTCCTTGCATTCCCATGCTTAACATGAGGTTCTTCAATGCTTTGGGAAACTCAGTCTCACTCTTCAAGGTCATGATCATCACTGGTCCTTTCCTCAGTGATTCAATGAGGCTGGTCATCTAAATTAGAAAGAAGAGTAGTGTAAAACAAATGAATGGGGTAAGTTCTTACAAGAAAATTTCAAACTAAAGTAAATAGATTGATTTCATTTAGAAACTTGAATTGATTTTCCTTTTAAAGAGAGAGGAAAGAATCCTAAGGCTTCCTAGTCTATTCCAAACCTAGGGTCTCGATCCTACAGGCAACACTATGCTCTGATACCATTCTGTAGCGCCCCGCCTTTTGCTAAAGACAGAACTCCTATGTATCTGTGCCATTCCCTGGATCAGTAGATAGCACCACAGTACAAAATGAGAAATCATTGCCATAGCATCAGTATTACAACGTAAATCCAGTTACATAGGTATTCAACCTTACGAGTACACAACATAAAGCATAGATTGCAGTGAGCTTCCATCTTCATCAAGTGCCATAGGCAGACGTGTTGGAATGTAAGCTCGAGATCCTACTCCTGGTTCCTTACTCGAAATAAAACCTGCACGTTTGAATATGCAGCCCCAGAGGGGTCAGTACAATGATGTACTGGCAAATGACACATATTTGGTGGCATTTTTGAGGAAAGACTATACTACATGATATTTGGCTGGTGGATCTCATAGGCTGATTTGCATAAAGCCAATTTTATCCTATAATCCATTTTAATACTTTCTTTCAAATTTTTATTTTTCAAGGGTCAAGACATCCCCCATACATTACATACTGGCCGGTATGTAGTTCTGGGCGAAACTCAACAAAGTTTGGAACCTCAGGCACCACCATCCCTCAGAGTGTATGGTACTTAGTTCCTACCTAGAGGTTTCTAGACAAATTTTAATAATTCAGAAATGGTGATGAGATTCTTCCGTACATTCCATGTCTAGAGACTCAATTGTCCATAACCGGGGACACGGCTAATCGATTAGTTTTAAACACCTTGCAAGGGTTGTGCACTTTCACCTTACGATTCATTTTATGCCCATACATAAAATGAAACGAGACCTTTTAGAGGAGAGGGCAACTAACTGGCAAGATCCGTTCCCAACCTATAATTCATCTACCACCATCTTCTTGCACACAAGTTGCACTCCCACATCTAATCAGTCAAGACAGAGCTCATAATGTCATAAGGCTGCACTGGAAGTACACTAAGCATGGAAGACATAGCCATCTCTTTGTTCCTGGGTGGCCATCCCGAGCGGTATTCTGAACCCACGTCCTCTTAACAAGGCATGCGTCCCAGAACCCACCTACCTCGCCTCCTCTTATCAAACCAATCCACCCAGGTGTTTCATTTTAGTTGAAGTTCTTATTTTGTTCACAAAACACATTTCAAGTGGTCTTAGCATGGCATCAAAAAATTTCAAAGTATTTAGCATCCTAATAGGTGGGGTTTGAGGGATTGCTACACACTACTAGGATCTAAGCATTTGATAAAATAGTTGAATAAATCACCGATCATGCATACTACAAGAGGTGAAAATACTAATGCATAAGTAAAATGGGTAAGGGACATGTGTGTCACTTGCCTTTTTGAAGATCACGACGTTCCACTTCTCTCAACTAAGCACGTAGCTCTTCGCACAAACTATAGCACAAGAAATAGCATACCATAAACAATCCATTCAAACACAAACAAGTAAGACAAACAATTGAAAAGTGTTTGTTTAACAATTTAGATTTATTGATATGTTATGACAAGAAAGATATGGCAAAGGATCATGATTTGGGAGATATGAATTTGAGAGCTTAGTTGGGAAAGATCAATATGATTTGAGAGAGAAATGGACTAGGCATAATATAATTGATGAAGTTTTTATGCTTTATCAAAGCATATAAGATTTTTAGGAATAGCTCATGTGTAATGAATTACACAAGAGTCGATTTGTGCAACTACTGCACTATCGAGTAGATGTGACAACAATTACTCTTAAATGGCGCGTACTGCACTTAGGAACTAGGCTAGGTTTTAAGAATGCTTGAATTACTCAATTAGCACATTTGCAAGTTGAATAGTCCAATACATAGAGACAAGATTAAGTAGGCATTGGATTGGGTATGAATGATTGATATTTGAGGACATGGCTCAATGGTTCATTGATCAACATGGTGTAAAATCACATACTATGGTACGGGTTATAACAACACCACATTAACAAATTCTAGGTTTGAGATGAATTCATATTCTACTCAAGTAGCACAATTGCAATTTGAATATATATGAATTAGACAAAATATAATGAGTGAGATCTTTATGCTTTATTAAAGCATATTAAATCTTGGAATATCTCATGTGGGTAAATCACATAAGAGACAAAATAGTGCAATAGCAATACTATTGAATAAGTGTGACAGCAATTATTCTTAAATAGTATATATTACACTTAAGCTTAGGCTAGGATTCTTATAACATTGAAGTACTCAATTAACTCAAATGCAAATTGAATGGTTCAATGCAAGGCTAAGATTGAGTAGACATGAATAAAAGGCTATAGGTAATGGATATGTATAGATGATGTTTGAAAACATGGCTTAAGGTTCCTAATGAGTAAATGGGATTGGGTTAAGTACTATGATGTTGATTTGATCAATACCATAGTAGCAAAGGTAGAAACTAAGATCGAAGTATCACACTTTACTCAATTGACACATTTGTAATTTGAAATAAGTGGGTACTATACAAGATAGGTCTAAGTGAATATGATCTTGATCAAGATGTTGTTTAGATAGATATGACATTGGATCAAAGTGATCTCAAGATGATATTTGATAGTTAGGTATGATCATAGGGTTTTCTAAAGTAGAAGGAATCACTGATTGAAATAGAAATAGAATTAATCTATATAGGAATACTCAAATTCTCATATTAGAATTTGAATAATTGTGATATGGTTCAAGAAATTATGGGAGTGATGCTACTAGATAGGTTGCAGTAAAACAAAGTCACTGCAATTGGTTTCACTCCAAAATAAGTTATAGGATTTGAATTATCACCAAATTAGTGATTTGGATAGATTTGAATGCACAAGGTGTGTGCACGTATCAACTTTGGAATTTCTTGATCCTATGATGTTCTATAGATCAAGGGCTTTCCAAAGACTACCAAAATGTGAATTTTGGATTAACAGAACTAAAGATATGAATTAATTAGGTTAACAGAAGGTTTCATTCAGTTCTGATGATAGATTCAAATTGAACCCATAAAATATAGGATATTATTGTTCTACTGGATTGTAGATGTCCTAAGGATTCCAACGAGATATTATTTGCAATTTTTGGACTTACAGAAGATTTTATATTTATTTTACAAGATCAGGACAAATTCTGTGATTTGAATTTCAAATTTGAAATCAAACTTGACTGGGTTTGACTAGTGCTGACAGGGGCTGGCTACGTGGCGTGTTCTGAATGGCTCATACCGATTCGGTATGGGTTTCTATTCTGTGCCGACGGATTCAGATCGGAGGGACAGAAAAGATAGAGGAAGAAGGGAGCTCACCGGCGAGACGGAGTCCGGCGAGGGCGGCACTGGAGTTGACGGCGGCGTTACTCCGGTGGTCCGCGACGGTGATGGTGTAGTGCACAACGTGCGGGGCTTCATGGTGAAGTCGAGGGTGAGGTCGACGACGTCGAATGCGTCCCGTAGCGATGGCAAGCGGCGACTGGAGACGGGGCGGCCTCGGGTATCGATGGCGGCGCGATTCCGACGACGAACGGCGGCGAGGAAGTAGCGGACGGGATGCAGAAGAGGATGGAGAGCTCGAGGGTGTGAACGGAGGCGTTGATTGCTTCCTGTGATGCGTCCGAGGGGCGGCTGGAGTTGGGCGATGGCGTCGGTGCTTCGGGAGCTCATCTACGGTGAGGTCCTGCAGAGGAAAAATGTCCGGCCGTGGGTCAGAGGGAGCGCACGAGGGTGAGGAAGATAGGAAAGCAAGAGAGGGAGTGCGGGCTGCTCCACCGCGTCGTTACCGACGATTTTCGGCGGCGGAAAACACGAATTCCGGCGAGCAATTTTGCGGGGATGGTGGCATCTCTGGTTCTAGATCCAGAGGGAGATGGAAGAGGGGGTTTATGGCCTCATTAGGAAGGGGTTTAAAGGATGGGGGAGTTACTGGGTGGGAGACGGGCGGGGTAACGGCCGAGGTTTTCGGGCGGGAGATAGAGGAGGGAGGCATTGGAGAAGACAGCGCCGACAGGTGGGTCCCACTGTGCAGCGAGAGAGAGAAGGGGAAGAGCTGGGCTGGTTCTTCCCGGGCTGGCTCGGCTGGATTGGGCCCCGGGCACGGCCCAAGGTGGGCTCTTGCCTCTTTTCTTTTTTTTCGGTTTCTTTTCTTATTTTCTGTTTCTCTTTTTCTTTTATATCCTTAGCAAATCAATTTCAAACAAGGTCAAACCAATGTCTAAGATTTTCTAAAATTCAAATAAACCATACAAAACAGTAAGAAACATGTTTTCATACATAAAACTAATTTCCAAATAAAACTCTATAATTTAGCCAAAAGGGCTTATTTGCATAAACCAAAGTAGAAATAGGATTTTTTTTAAATAGTCCTTTTAAATTTAGATAATAAACTTTACAAAAATAGTTTTTGAAATATATTTTTCAAACATTCCTTTGGCATAGAAAACTTTATAAATCATTTGTAAATATCCCTTTGCAAGATAGCTTGCATAGGTTTGAATAAACACAAAATAATATTTTGATACTTGATCTTTCTCAAAGAAGTTCTTCAAGAAAAATAATAGAAAGTTTAAAATAGTTTTCTACTAAAGCTTTCAAATAGACTCAAAAGTTTTAAATCCCTGTGATAATCCAATCATCTCAAGCAAAACAAAAGCCAATTTTTTTTTCCAAAATTTGATAAAATCTTGGGATGTTACAGTTCTGAGGTATGTTTTTAATATTTTATCGGGATCCTTTTGGACCGTTCTTTGTGTTGTCAAAAATATCAGGTTGTGATCAACCATAGAATATATCATAAATAATTGCAAGAACTTGTTAATATTATTTCGTACGACTCAAGGGTCCTAGCCCCCGAGTGTAAAGTAAGATATTTATACATATTGTCGATTTGACCCAATGAACCCGACCTATGGCCTCATGTTCTGGATCCAGAGGGTCATAACTCGAAAAACTCCTTAGTCTCCTTGCTTTGCCTATGCGTAGAATCGTCGTAGTTGCTCTGCGTTCCACGGGTTACTCTCGTGTTGCCCCGTTTTCTTGTCTTGTAGATGATAAGCTCCTCCTAGTATTACTTATGTTACTATGTAAGGTCCCAGCCATGGGGACTCGAGTTTTCCATGGCCATCTTGTTTGAGTCATACAACTAGATCTCCTACCATGAAAGATCGTGGACAAACTCGACTACTGTGGTAATTTCGCAAGTTTTGCTGATACTGAGTAGCTCTGGCGAGCGCTACATCTCTTGCCCCATCTAGTGCGTCGACATCATCCTGCAGTGCTTCTGTAGAAGTTACCTCATCGTATGCTGCGATCCTTGGAGCTTCATGAGTTACTTCAACTGGCAGCACAGCTTCTGGGCCATGGACCAAGAAAAAGGGGGTTTCTTGAGTGGCTGCGTTAGGCGTAGTTCATAGACTCCAAAGTACGGAGGGTAGCTCATCTACCTAAGCGTGCTTGGCTTTTTTGAGAGGTGCTAACAGCCGCTTCTTTATCCCGTTACATATTAAGCCATTGGCTTTTTCGACTTGTCCGTTTGTCTTTGGATGTGCTACAGATGCAAACTTCAATTTGATTCCTAGTCCTTTGCAATAGTCCTTGAACTCCCTCGATGTGAAGTTCGTACCATTGTCTGTGATTATGCTGTGTGGTACTCCGAAGCGAAAGACTATAGACTTGATGAAATTTATTGCGGCTTTAGAATCTTGAGTTGTCACTGGGGCTGCTTCTACCCACTTGGTGAATTTGTCGACTGCCACCAGCATATAAACGTGACCTCCTGGCCAAGACTTGTGCAATTTTCCTACCATGTCGAGACCCCACTGCGCAAAGGGCCATGATAATGGTATTGGTTGTAACTCTGCTGCTGGCGCGTGTGGCCGAGATGCAAACCTTTGGCATGCTTCACACTTTCGAACTATATCTTTTGCGTCTTCGATGGCTGTTAACCAATAAAATCCTGCTCGAAAGGCCTTGGCTGCTATAGCTCTGCTACTCGCGTGATGTCCACATACTCCTGCATGAATATCCTTTAAGATTTCTTGTCCTTCTTGAGGAGTGACGCATCGTTCTAGGACGCCCGATATACTTTTCTTATATAATTTTCCCTGTAACACGACGAAAGCCTTGGATCACCGTATTACCCTTTTGGCTTCTACCGTGTCTTCCGGTTGTGTTTTGTTTATCATGTATGCCAGATATGGCTGCATCCAAGTTTCTTCTATCATCATGACTTCTTCTGGTTCTGCCACACTTGCTTTTCTAGCCCCCGAGCCTGTCGGTTGCCCCTCCGTAGTTGAGGTTTTGCTGCTCTTTATTGATCATTCCATGATTTCCTCCCAGAAGACTCCTTGTGGTACGGGTAAGCATTGGGACCCGATATTTGCTAAATTGTCGGCTTCCTCATTGTTGGCTCTGCTGACATGCGAAACTTCGGATCCATCGAATGTTCCTTCGAGATAATAGTATAAGTTTCTGTATGCTGTCATGTTGTCGCTGACGGCATTGCATTTGTTCATTACTTATTGAACGACGAGGTTCGAGTCTCCAAATATTTTAAGTTGAGTTGCTCCACAAGCTTTTGCCATCTTCATTCCGTGGAGCAACGCCTCGTATTCGGCTTCATTGTTGGAAGCCTGGGCAAAACTCATCCGCAACACACATTTTAGTTTGTCGCCTTGTGGTGAAATCAGGACTACGCCTGCTCCTGCGCCTTGGATTCTTTTGGAGCCGTCGAAATACATCGTCCACACACTTGATAAATCGGGAGGACCTGTTCTTTGTAACTCCATCCACTCTGTTGTAAAATCTGGTAGAATTTGCGACTTGATTGCCTTTCGCTTTTCATACGTGATGTCCAGGGGTGATAATTCAATTCCCCATAAAGAGACACGTCCTGTTGCCGAAGAATTGTTCAATATATTGGAGAGTGGTGCTTCATTGACCACTATGATTGGGTGTACCGCGAAGTATTGTCGTAGTTTCCGGGCTGTTGTGAAAACACTATTTGTGAGCTTTTGGTAGTGTGGGTACCTTTGCTTTGTTGGAGAGAGTACTTCACTGATGAAATATACTGGCCTTTGAACGCCGTGAGCTTTTCCTTCTTCACTTCTTTCGACTACTAGTACTGTACTTACCACTTGATGTTGCCGCAATGTATAATAGTAGTGGTTCTTTTTCCTTTGGTGCGACCAACACCGGAGGTGTGGAGAGCACTTTTTTCAACTGTGTGAAGGCCACGTCCGCTTCTTCCGTACACTCGAATTTATCATCTAATTTTTTCATGAGCATGTAGAAAGGTAGTGCTTTCTCTCCTAGTCGAGCCACAAATCGACTTAGCGCCGCGATGCGCCCTGCAAGTTTCTGTATGTCGTGTAGCTTCATTGGCTTTCCCATTGTTAATATTGCTTGGATCTTTTCTGGGTTTGCCTCTATTCCTCTTATTGATACTAGGAACCCCAAAAGTTGCCCCGCTGATACACCAAAGGAGCATTTTGTCGGGTTGAGCTTGAGCTTATACTTGTTCAGGTTGTCGAAGGTTTCCGCTAGGTCGCTAATAAGAGACTCCTCCTTTCTCGTGGTGATGACCACGTCATCGATGTAAACTTGGATGTTTCGCCCTATTTGACTTCCAAGGCAGTTTTGCATCATCCTCTGATAAGTTGCTCCTGCATTTTTTAGGCCGAAAGGCATGACTTGGTAACAGAACATGCCATAAGGTGTTATGAAAGCTATTTTTTCCTCGTCTTCTTTCTTCAACTTGATCTGGTTGTAGCCGGAATATGTGTCAAGGAAGGAAATCCTTTCGCACCCTGCTGTTGAGTCAATTATTTGGTCGATGCGAGGCAGGGGGAAGGGATCCTTTGGACAGTGCTTGTTGAGAGATGTGTAATCGACACATACTCTTTGTACGTATGTATTCTTCTTGGGGACTATTACTGGATTAGATACCCAAGTCGATGTTTTGATTTCTCGGATGAACCCTACGTTTTCCAGCCTATGTAGCTCTGATGCTATTGCTTTCCTCTTGGGTTCATCAAATCGTCGTAGTGGTTGCTTGACCGGCTTTGCTTTAGGATCCATGTTTAGTGCGTGCTCGACGAGTTCCCTGGGGACACCTGGCATATCTGAGGGACAACAGGCGAAGATTTCCCAGCGCTCACGGAGGAACTCAATGAGCGCGCTTTCCTATGCGGGGTCCAAGTTTACCGCTATGGAAGTGGTCTTGTTTGGATCCGTCGGATGGACTTGTATTTTCTTCAAGTCTTCAGTTGCATCGAAAGCCTGATCTGGCAGGGATCGCCCGACGTCGGGTAGCACGTTGTGGTCGGTTTTGCCTTTTAGTCTTTCGTACTCTGCTATCACGCCGAAGGTTTGTGCCAACCTGTTAAATTCTTTGTCGCAGGTGTTGGATACTTTGAAGCTTCCTTGTACCGTGATCATTCCTTTAGGTCCTGGTATCTTGAGTGTGAGATATGCATAATGAGGTACTGCCATGAATTTTGCAAATGCTGGGCATCACAGGATTGCATGATATTGTGAGGGCGAGTCCATGACTTCAAACTCCAGCTTTTCTCTGCGATAATTGCTGTTGTCTCCGAAACAGATGTCGAGTTCTATTTTGCCCAAAGGATAATTTGTGGCTCCTGGTACTATTTCGTGGAAAGAACAATCTGTTGGCTTTAGATTTTCCAATGATATGCACATTGCTCTCAACGTTCTGGCGTATATTAGGTTTATACCGCTTCCTGCGTCCATGAATACTCTTCCGACATCATATCCTCTTATCTGGGCTTTGAGTACCATTGGCGAGTGGCCTGGTCTAGGGACTTTCCTCGGATGGTCTGCTCTGCTGAACCTAACTGGTTGATCGGACCACTTTAGATACTCCGTTGTAGCTGGTGGTGATGTTATTGCTAGGTTGACCTGTCTTGATATGCTCTTCCTTTCTTTCTTCGACTTTGGTACTGGTTGGATCATTGCTGATATATATACTTTTGACTCCAGCTGTTTTGCGAGTTGTTGCATTTGATATCCTTGATTTATGCTTTTTCCTCCCTGCCGTGCCTCTTGGCTTGAATCCATGGCATTTTGCAACCTTAGGAAGGTTCTGCAATCTTTCATCTGGTGGTTGGATACTCTCTTCCCGTCTAGGTAAGCATAATGGATGCGACAAGGACCATATAACATATCTTCTGCAGAAGGACCCGAGTACCTTGGCTTCTCCTTTCTCCTACTGTCTTTCGTAGGAAACTCAATGTTTTCATAGCCTTCTTCATTCCTTTCGTCATATCCTGCGGCTATTTGATTTCTCCTTCCATGGTTGTCACCGTTGCGGTATCTTCGTCTTTGCCTGCTTTTTCTGTCGACTTTCGGTGATCGACCCCTTTTGTTATTGTACGCGTCTTCTCCATCGGCGAATCTGTTGGCTATTTCCATTAACTCTGATACCGTTTTTGGCCTTGCTCTTCCTATCTCTTCCACTAGATCTGTACGACGAAGGCCGCTCGAAAAAGCATCTATCGCTCTTTTGTCGGAGACGTCTTCTGCTGAATTTTTTATTACACTCCAGCGTTGTATCTAAGAACGTAGTGTTTCGTCTTTCTGCTGCACGCATGACTTGACTTCTTCTAGCGATGCTGGGCGTTTATATGTTGAGCGAAAGTTTCTTGCGAATTGATTCTCTAATTCTCCCCAACTTCCAATGGAGTCGTTGGGTAGGGTATTTAACCAGGACCGTGCTGCGCCGGTGAGGTGTAACTGCAAGCTTTGCATGGCTGTTGCTCTTGTTCCTCCTAGTATTTGTACTGCTTGCAGGTAATCTGACAACCATAAGGTTGGCTCCTGCGATCCATCATACTTCTCTTGGTCATGTGGCAACTTGAAGCCTTTGGGTACCCGCGTTTTGTGAACCCTTCGGGTAAAGCATAGCACGCCCATCTCTTTTTCGTCGTCCTCGTAATTTTCTTCCCTCCATGCGTAACGCGAGTTATTTACCCTTGCTTGCGCGATTATGTTCCTTGCATCCTCCTTCCTTTTTTGACGCTTCTCGTCTTCTGAGGATTCGCTGATTCCATTTTGTGAAAATTTGCGCTTGACTTCTTCTTTTTCCCTTGCACTCCGATGAGTCGACTTTTTTTTGACAAGGGAAAACTGTGAGGCAACAGCCCCACAGCACTTTATTAAAAATAAAGAAAGTTCAATATGTACAGCGAAAGAACAAGGAAATGAAAGGAACTAACTAAGCAATGTACAAAAACCAGGAAGAGACCTCAAGGCAAGGACTCTATCCAATCTAGAAGCTCCACTCTATACTTCTGCTTAATCCTATACTGAAGAAGAGTCATGTCATGTACAAATTTACACTTCCACCTAGTGAAAGTTGGCCGTTCATTCTGGAAGATCTTTGCGTTCCTTATCAACCAAATATTCTAGCATGCTACCACCACAACCTCCAAGAAGAAAGGCTTATGAAATCTCTGCCGAGCTGTAGTGACCACCACTTGCAAATCATCATGATGAATCCACTCAATTTGTAAATAGTTCCAAATTCTTGTGCTAAAATTGCACTGAAAAAATAAATGAATGCGATCTTCATATGCTCTGATAGGACATAACTCACAGTGAGTATCATCCGTCACTTGCCAATGCCTCCTCTGCAGCATATCTCTAGTATTTAATCTGTCCACAAGAAGCATCCAAGCAAAGAACTTGGTACGCATTATGCAGCTAGATTTCCATAACCAATGATACACTTTAGGCACTTCGATATGTGCATGAATGTGCTTGTAAAACTGCGCAGAAGTGTATTTGGACCCCCATACATAACTCCACTTATCTTCAGCCTCAGTAATAGGGTTTTCCTGCATGATCAACATAAGCTCTTGGAGCTCAGCAAAAGCCGGCTGAGACAAGGGAAGGTAGAAAATAGAAGTGATGTCCTCCCTATTATAAACCTCCAAGGCAGACATATTCTCCTCAAGGACATACGAAAAGAGCCTAGGGAAGCATGATTTCATAGGCTGGGAACTATCTTGGATCTCCCAATTATCTGACCTGAATAAAAAGGTATTACCAGATCCCATCTTGACCGAAGCAACACCCCGGAAGTTATCAACTAACTTCAAGATATCACGCCACCAAAATGAACCACAAAGATCTTGTGCATGAGGTACTCTATTAACATAATGAGCATCCCAAACTAATTGCACCCAGGGAATCTCCTCATGATTGTAAAATTATCAAGAAATTTGATCAACAATGCCGCATTCTGCTTCTGAAAATCAACAACACCGAGACCACCCTTGTCCTTAGGTTTACAGATCATCTCCCAAGCAGCCAAAGATTGTTTTTTTTCATTATCAAAGTCACGCCATAAACATTGCCGCAGGATTCTGTCTAGTTGCAACATGAAGCTAGCAGAGAGTTTCAACGAGCAAAGGAAATGTAAAGGCATTGAGGCAAGCGCCGAATTGATTAGCTGAAGGCGAGCACCTTGTGAAAGAAAGCTAGAACTGGAAGACAGTTTCCTCTCCAGCCTACAAACCAGAGGCATCATATCTCTCATAGTCGGTCTAGTCGTACCAAGAGGCAAACCTAGGTATGTAAAAGGCATTGTGCCAACTTGACAACCAAAGTCCTCAGCAAGCAAAGTCACAAGATCCTCTGGCACATTAATCGGAACCAGTTGAGATTTACTGTAATTTATTCTCAGTCCAGTGGATTTTGAATATTTCTCTAGTGTCTCCTTTAGTGCTCTGAGTTGCAATCTATCAGCAGGGACAATCAGCAAAGTGTCGTCGGCATATTGAATAATGGGAAAATCCAAATCATTAGTTTCAATGGGTCGAGAAAGAGAGCCCACTCTGACCATGTCATTGACAGCCGACTAAAGGAGATCCGAACCAAATATGTACAGTAAGGGCGACAAAGGGTCCCCTTGACGAACACCACGTTTGCAAACGAATTGCTTACCAGGTATTCCATTAAGAAGAATAGAAGATGTTCCAGTTGACAAAACAGAGCTAGTCCATTGCAACCACTTTCCATTAAAACCCTTGTGTCTCATAATCTGCAAAATTGCCTCATGCTCGATAGTGTCGAAAGCTTTCACAAAATCCAATTTAAGAATGATAATTGGCTTCTTTGAAGCATGGCAGAGATATAAATACTCAAAAGACCAAGCTAAACAGTCTTGAATGGATCTATTGCGCAAGAAGCCATATTGGTTTTTGTGAATGCAGTCCAAAATCTTCTCTTGAAGTCTATTGGCTGCCAGCTTAGTGAGAAACTTTAAACACACATTAGTGAGAGAGATTGGCCTATAATCGTTTACCTCCCCAGGCACTGCCTTCTTGGGAACCAAGGTTATATATGACCCATTAATATTTTGCAGATTCAACTTTCCCTCCCAGAAGTCTTGTGCCAGCCGATAAAAATCATTCTGCACAATGGACCAACATTTCTTAAGAAACTGACCATTGAAGCCATCTGGCCCAGGAGCTCTATCTGTAGGCATGGCTTTGATAACATCATCCATTTCTTGTTTCTCAAAAGGGATGGTCAAAGCATCTAAACCATCAACCTTGCTCAACAAGCTCTGCAAATTGAATTGCATATCAATACCTTCAGACTGCCCCATCCTTTCTTTATAACTTTTCTAGAACATGCCAGCCATAACTTGGTGATCAGTAACCTCTACCCCGTTACTATCCTTTACCATGGCAATAGAATTTCTTCTAAATCTTTCAGTGGCCATTGCATGGAAAAACTTTGTGTTATCTTCTCCCTATTTTATCCATCTGATCGTGCATCTCTTCCTCCAATAGTTACATTCAGACAGCAACAAATCCTCCAAGTGTAACTTTACAATTTTCCTGAAATTAAACTCAGCTCTGTATAACGGCCTATATTCCTCGAGAGAATCAAAGAAGAAAATGACTTTATTGCACTCCTAGATTAAACCCTTTAGCTTGGCCAAACTAGTATGCCACCTTTTCAGATCCCCATGAAGGTTTTTGAATTTATCAGCAATGATTGCTGAACTATAAGATTTCTTTGAATCATTGGACCAAGACTTTTTGACACAATCCAAAAAAAACGGGCATATCCACCCAATAATTTTCAAATCTAAAGATTTTGGCCTTAGGAATGGAGGTATTGATTGTCACCACGCAAGGTACATGATCCGAACCAGTTTTGGCCAAAGGGAGCACAATAGAATTTGGATATTCAGAAATCCAATTAGAACTGGTGAAGAACCAATCCAGCTATTCGAGCAATGGTTCAGCTTGCATATTTGACCAAGTATACGTCCTTCCCTTTAAAGGAAGCTCAAGCAGTCCCAAGTGACCAATGATGTCATTGAACAGAAACATGTCATTGACATTCCCTCCTTGTCTATTTCTATTCTCATGAGATCGGATGAAATTAAAATCCCCCAAAATCAACCAATTAGCACCCTGAGGAATTTGTAGATCATACAACCAAGCGACAAAATTATCACGCTCCACACCTTGACATGGTCCATAGACAGAGACAAGCGTCCAAATAGCATTATTATGCATGGAAGTGAAGTTTACTATTATAGCTGATCTGTTGATTTCCACTACTTGTCCCATAAAGATAGAGGAATTCCACAAAATTATAAGGCCACCCGAAGCCCCAATCGAGGGTGAAAACACAAAGTTATCAAATCTCTTAGGACAAAATTGATGGATCAATCTCCAATTGAAATTTTCACACTTTGTTTCTTGCAAACAAATCACATCACAATCACTTTCATCGATTTTAGAACGCACTTCACGTTGTCTGCCTTCAGAATTCAAGCCACGCACATTCAGACACATCACATGCCAAATTCTTCTATTGATATTAGTCATTAGACAAACTAGCAGACAGATAGACATAGGCCCTATGCATAGCACAAGGTCGCAAACAGACACCAACTGAACTCACACCAGGGTCTGACATAAGATGCACTAAAATAGTGTCCCCAAAATAACTGACATAGACACTTAACACACTGAATTTAGACATAAATACTGAGATAACTAAACCCTCCAAAAGCCAAAGCCAAATATATGATGCCATAGCAGCATCACAGCCAAAGTACCACTAATCATCAGATGAGGAAGATGATTGCTTTTGGGTATCAGCTTCAAGCTGCTCCCTCGTCAGTTTCTCTGGCCCAATTCCAAGCTTCATGCCAATGTTCTGCATAACCCTGATTGGAGTAGGAGGAATTTGAACATCTTCTGGCTCTGTAGTTGACTGAGATGTGTTGTTCATGTCCTCCTCATTTACCACTTCCACAAGCAATTGTTTGCTCCTCTGCTTCTTCTTAGTTCTTGGTTGATCTCCCAAGATAGGACGAGGTCTATACCCATCAGTCTTGAGACAGCTACGAGTGAAACGTCTCTGAGCAGGTTGTACCACTGGAGTCCTGGCTTGACGGCTCCTCTTTTTCTTCATAGCAATTGGAGAGGCAGAGAAAATCGGAGGATGAGAATCACAGTTATCAGAACTTGAATCAGCTTTGAAACACAGAGCTCTAGCAACTGGGCGCCTCCTTGTTGTAACACAAATCACGTCTTTGTCCTTTGCTTGATTTTCACTGCTATGCAACCAGTTGACAGATTTTGGCTCACCCCCAAAGTCAAAGGAAATCTGGCAAGAACTCTTGGCTAGCATAAAGGGAGATATTTTCATTGACAAAGGGACCTCCTTGGACAATAGCAAAGGCATCAAGTCAGCAAACATATTCCTCCAAACCATCTCAGGTGGCAGCTCTGGCCTAAGCATCACAGCACCAACCTGCAGATTTACATTCTGGACAGGAACCATGTGCATTTGCTGATCCCCTCCCATGACTTCATCTTCAGGTCCTTCAGACATATTGACAGAAGAGCTAGAGTTATTAGATGGGTTTAAGACCATCGATACCTGCTGCTCCTCAACTGCCTCCACATGATCCACCTCCTGGTCATTTACCACATTATTATGCACATTGTCACCAGCCTCATGGATAGGGACAGCATCCCAGCCAATTTCCGAGTACTGAGGCATCACAAAGTTGTTTTCATTGTGTACAAGATTGCCAGGCAATGGATGCGGGTTACCATCAGGTGGCATAGGATCTTCATCAGCCGGCAGAGCGTCAGCAAAATCCGCTGTCAAGATGAATAGAGGAGCAGTCCAAGATTCTTTGACCCTCCCCCCCCCCACATTTGCAAATCGACCAAAAACCACATCCCTGGGAACCAGCTGCGGTGATGGGAAAGAAGCATAAACTAAAGCTCTGTCCAGTATAGGATCTTCTCTATTCCAGTAATGCATCCTACCGAAAGTGGAGACAGCATTGGCTATATCAAGATCATTCTGATAATCCGGAGGAATCCCTAGGAACATTAGCCAACCTCTACGGAAACCATGTACAGCTCTATGATTTTCTGCCGCATCATCCACATGAACAAACCTAACAAATCTATTAGGCTGCATCTGATAATGTCCATGCTGCACCAAAGCATTGACTGCACTTGGACCACTAAGCTGAAAGAGGCCTACTCCAAAAAGACTTGGCTGGAACTCGATGACATTGCACTGCAAAGGGCCAACCAGAAAGTTGCTCACCTGTTCTCTCTAGAAAGCAGCAGCTTGAGGTGGCGGAGCTGGTTCCACAATGGCGATACAGTATGCTTGATGGCGTTGCGGCGGCTCTTGTGGCGCAAAGTAGTAGGATCTAGGCAGCCTTGTATCGTCACCATCAATGACCTGGTGCCCCCAGGGGAGCCATGGAGTAGGGTCGACTTCGAACACTGCCATGCCGCCGGAATCGTCCGATGCAGAGGAATCCTCTGTTTCTGTCGCTGAACCAGAGGGAAGTAGTATTTGTCTAGGGTTAGCTTGGACGCTGGAGCAAATCTGATAAGAGGACAAAGTTGTAGGCATTGGAGTCGAAACGCCGGGAGTCCTAGCAGTCAACGATAAGTCTTCCTTATTAGGAACATCTGGGCTTGCCAAATTGGGCCTTCTCCGAACCCAAATCTGTCCCGCTTTCTCCTTCCCTTTCAGACAGTTTCTTTTAATATGCCCATAATTGAAACATTCACGGCAACGCACCTCATTAGTACAATCATCAGTGCTATGCAACATGCTAAGGCAGCGAGAGCATTTACACACTTTGAAGACCATGTCATCAATCATAGAATTGAACTCATCATCTAAATTAGATGCATTAGCACCATGACTCAAATCTGACTAGGAAGTCGAAGCACTTGCAACTGACCCCATGGGGTTTGGAGTCTGATTCGGTCTGGATACAGTGACGACAGTATTGCATGTATTAGCTTGCACTTTGTCATTCTGGCTGGGATTATTGTAACCCAGACACGCAACATAACTTAAAGTTTCAGCAAAATTAAGCTTTTTGCGGTATTCATGTGCCGATTTTATAATAGACTTTGCTGCCTTCTTTTTCAGAGCATTTATACCCAATTGTGCCCTTTTCTTGGAAGGACTAACTAGTGTCCACTCAGCCTCAGATTCTTGATTCCAGAGTGCAAACTCACGTTGCCAATTCGGACCCCCTCTCCCCCATAGATGAAAGAAACATTTAAACTGGGTACAAGAGTAGGAGCGAAGCTTTGCCACATTAAAACCAACCGATTTATTGGCCACACAAAAGGAGAACACTCTATCATGAATGAGAGAAACTTTGATTTCACCACAATATCCTCCAACCGCAGCTTCTAGGGCAATGCCAACATTATCTTCAACAAGCTTAAAACTAGATCTCCCAAAGGAGACTACCATTGTAAAATTGCCCGATGAACGTGTCGGATGAACCAAAGAGCCAAATTTCATCTTGACATCCTTGGCAAAATTGATACCATGAGAGAAATCCAATCCCATTATTAAAGCTGAGTGCACAGCAGATAACTCATTCTCTTTCTGACTATCAGGTTCAGACTCACTACTGGGCTGATCAGACAAAAGAGCTGTATCTAGAGTGGGTAAATCCTTCATTACCACAGCCATCTTCGAACCTGAACTGCTAGCATTGCAATCTTTATGATCAGAGAACATGTAGCATGCACCCATTCTGACAATATGCAGAGGGAACCTGATCTTACTGCCAACACGGAAGCTGATAGAGGAATCATAAAATTTAAACCCGATCTGAGTGCCTTTGGCATTTTTAAGAATTAACTTATTTGCCTTCATCAGAAACTCTAAAGATCCATCATACGCCTTCATGCGGCCACGATCCAAATCTTTCAACGTGGAGTACGTGATCTTCCACTTTCTCAAATTCACATGCGACGTAGTCGAAGGAGAGAGTTGGTTTAGAGATGGATTCGTAACACGTACCTCAGATGGCGAAATGATGCCTTTCATAATCCTTACATGATAGTGAGGAAGAGAGATTGCAGATCCAACCTTGATCACTTCATCAGATTTGAGGTAGCGTCCTTCGATTGCTTGACCATAGAAATCCACGACAACAACCCACGAATTCCTCCATAGATGTAGTTCACCATCCATGAAACTAGCCGATCCTTGATCCAGATCCCGTGCTGACGCATAGGAAACTTTCCACGAACCCATCAGACATGATGGATTCGATGCCATACCTAAAACCTAGGGCTGAGAGAGAGGTGGCTGGGTGGAGAAACGAATTCTGGAGAGGATGATTGGAGAGATCGGTGGAGATCACCGGAGATCCGAGGAGATCACCGGCAGGAGAGGTCTAGGGTTTAGTTCACCAGGGAGACGCCATGATTCGCCAAGAAGAGCATGTTGATGTAAACTTCATTGCAGCAAAAGCTTTTCGCGCAGGGTTCTAGAATACTTCCTTTTAGCTTCTCTTCTACTAAACCGAGGCTCCGTATCGCGGCTTGATGCATTTGTTCCCGTGGGTCACCAGGTTTTGGATGCGTAGTTAGTAGGTACGCTTGTGCTGCTATCAATGCTGCCTCTGGTGTTTCTTGTACGAATTCTTCCTCCACTTCTGGTTGGTTTGGGCTTGTACTTCTCGTGTAGCTTTCTTCTAATACACATGTTGTTGTTCTTTTACTGTGCTTTGGGTCTCTGTGCCTCTCCATGCTGGATTCTGATGAGTTGGTATATTCACTCCAATATTCTTCACTTGGTGTGCTGTTGTAATCTGGACTTCTCATAATCATCTCTCTTTCCTGCCTGAGCTTTTTCCTACGCTGGTGCAGCGCGTATTGGTACCCCATTAAAACTTCTCTTCTTGAATCCGCGGGAACATCAGTCCCGTGGTTGACAGCTGTCATGATCATTCTCCATTCTCCAGCCGAAACATGTACTTTCTCCTTCTCTTTCTTGCCATTGCTCCTTATTTTGTTGACTTGCATGTCGACCTCCTTATTGCCGAGGTAATTGTTTTCTTCTTCTGCTGCTTCAGTGATGATTACGCATAACTGATGCACGCTCTTGGAGGCGCTGCTGCTTCTGCTGGCGGTATCCCTTGATTTGTCCACTGTTTCTTCCATAATGATTTCTTGCTCAATTTCTTCGGGTTCCTCTAATTTTCCTAGCAGATTTTCTGTTGCTGCTAAGTTGACAAGCGAGTTTACCTCGCTAGAAGAGCCTACAGATGATCCCGATGCTGTCGTCCTCTCTGCTTGGCCCGCCGACGGAATTGATTTCGTCGGATCTGAAAGGCGGGTTGAACCCGAAGGTCCGATGTAGAAGCTTAGACTTCCAAACGTCAATTCCTTTTCTTGACTTTCGTCGACTTCTTGGTTGCTATTGGCTAAAAGCGAAAAAGCCGTCGAATTCATGATTCCAACGCCCAGGGTCCCCATGGTCGGCGCCAATTGACGAGGGTTAACTCGACAAATGTCCTGGATGAAGGACTTAGGATCGGGGAGATAGGGCATCGGATGAACTCGAAGGTAAAGTTAGTCAAACAAGGTGGCTATGAAAGTAAACGTGGGTGTAGAACCTGGCTTGCTTTCAATCTGGCCTACACCGTCCCCTCCTGGCCCCTATATATAGGTGGCCAGATCTCGAGGATCGGGTAGGGTCCGATACAGATTACAATATCGACATACGGTAAAAACTCGTATTTCGACTAGTATTACAATTGGGCCTAGCTTAACGGGCCTCAGGGGTACTCAACTAGCAGGCTCTATTATCTATACCCTTATCAAGTATGCTTTGCGAAATAGTTGCTCTCTAGCTTGTGATGATACTAAACCTCTAGTTTATGATGGTTATGATGATGGGTATAATATTTTCAGTTCACCTGCTTTTGAGGAGAAAACTAGTTATAATTACAATATGCCTCCTGTTTTTGATGATTATGGTGATGAGAATAATTATGTTGTTGAATCTGCTCCTACTACGATTGTTCATGTGGGGAGTATTAATTCTTTTATGCATGTGGCTCATGATAGGGATGCTTTATGTGATAGTTATATTGTTAGTTCTATTCATGATGCTACTGAAATTTATTATGAGAGAGGAAAACATGGTTTGATGGATCTCAACAATATTGAGTTTCCCCTCTTTATGTTGCAATTTTTGAAGTTGTACTTGTTTTGCCTTCCTATGCTTTTTGCTTTGCGCTTTTATGACTTGTCTCTTTACAAGACTATTTTTCATAGGAAGTGGTTTAGATTTAAATGTGTTCCATACTTGCTTTTTGATTCTCTCTATTGCTTTAAGTTCCTATATGGCGCCTTTGCCTCATGCTCTTATATGGCGCCCACATGAGCATCTTTGCAAATTACTGCGCCTAGCTCAAAGGCGTTAAAGAAAAGTACTCTTGGGAGATAACCCAATATTTTTATTTTCAGTAATTTTTCTTTTATTTGAGTATTGGAAGTTATTACTACTGTAATAACCACTCCTTATCCTTTTTATTTCGTTGTTGTGCCAAGAGAAGCCTCTAATTTGAGTGAGGTAAGATTTGGGGATGTTGCTGTCCTGAAACAATTTTTGGTGCTTCACCGTAAAAATTCGTGACAATTCTGTGTATATCTTTTGGACCTGCGATTTCTTGTGCATATGACCCAGGTTATATCCAAACTTTCATTAGTTGAACACTTTTTTATTTGAGTAACAGAAAACCCTCTAAAAATTTGACCTTTGTCAGCTGTTCTGTTTTGACAGATTTCTGCCAATATTTGTGTTTGCCGCTTTATCGCTTTCTTTTTGAGTTCTTTTGATCATGGAACTTTTGGGGAAGTTGATACAGTAGTATATGCTTTATATGTGGTGGTTTTGAGTTGAAACCTGAAGCAATAAGGGTTGATTCATTGTTATGCGTACACTAATGTTGCTAATAGATTTGTGTTTAGTTTTGTATAAAGGAAGTTTTCAAGTGTAGGGATTGGAGAATTATAAGATGAGATGAAGAATGGACAAAAGCTCAAGCTTGGGAATGCCCATGTCACCCTAAGAAATATCAAAGAAGTACAAGCGTCAAAGCTTGGGGATGCCCCCGAGGCACCCCCTGCTTCATCGGCAAAAATCAGGTCACCTTTCAAAACACTATATTTTTATTGCTTCATGCACTATGTATTTTTCTTGGAGCGTCAGTTGTTTTTGTTTTCAGTTTTATTTTGTTTTGTTTGCTGCAATAAATGGTTAGATCATATCATGTTTCTTTTGGAGGAGATGAACTCGCTTTTTATTTGCCAAGAACACTCTAGTTTTCACTCTTATCGTTCAATGAGTGTTCTCTTTTTCTGCTACTACGTTTAGCTTGCATTTTTCGCCTTGATTTTTGTTCAGATCTTGTTTTATCTTTGCATCAAGGTGTATTTGGACCTCTGGTATATGTTGGTTTTCCTCAAAAGAGTTTCCTCAAAAAGGTTTGAATGGTGTTGGAAAAGAGAAAAAGTTTTATGCAAAAAGTGGTACAAAAAGGAGCTTGTTTAGACTGCGACTTAGACTTTTGCATGCCATGCTTGATGTCTTTTTGATAGCACGCTTAGTGGTTTTTGCTGTAGGATGAGTTGTCTCAAATAATTGAGATTGCTTAATGAGCCTTTGAAAAAATCATGCGTTGTTTTTATCATTTGGAAGCATTATTTTGGTTTTCTCCTTGATGCTTTATTTGGGTTGACTTGGCGCATGCTCACACATGTTAGACTCATACAAAGTCGCCAATAGCCTCTATGATCATTTAGTTTTGACTTTTGATGCCATCTTATGCTTCTTTTAATGACGCTTTGTCGCTTTGCATGATTATGGCCGTTATTGCTCTCTTAGTTGGTCGCTCCCAGTCTTTTGCTAGCCTTCGTTTTATACTGAGTATGAGCTCTACTCGTGCATCCAACTCCTAAAAACCAAGTTTGCCATTGTGTCCACCAAACATACCTATTAGCAATTTGCTATTCCAAAGTACATTTGACTTGCTTTTATCTACTCTTCAAATTAAACTCTTACCAGTGTTATGCGAAAATTGGTCAGTAAAGCTCTCACGAACCGGATGGCACACTTTATTTTTCTCGTTCTTAAAAATTTGACATTGTGGTCTCTTATGTTGAGTTGTTATGCTTGCAAGTTGTAAGTTGGGTATTAGCCCAGCCATGCTGTCATGGGGCAAGCTTTCAACATTGCACTTCTTATTTGAGTTGATATCGTGATCTTTTGTTTATGGATACTCGCGCTGTGAAATGAATTGGGAATCTTGCGGGATCATGGAGTTTGTATATGTGTTAGAGAAACGCCTGGGCCGCCAATCTAAGCCATGCATAATTCATGGTGGAAATTTGCAGCATGCCCATAGTGGACATTCGACGACGCATCTCAAAATAAAAAGCTATACAAATGGTAAATAAAAGAGATGTCGAGGTGTTCATTGTCTGCTTGTCCTGTCATTTTGATGTGGGCTTGTTCCATGTCATCGGGCACAGAGGTACCCTGTTGGCGGTTCTCGATGATACGTGTATACTTACAATGACAAGAGCTTGCTTGGGACTCTAAGTAAAGTAGCATGAGGTTTGGGTACTCGTATTCACGGGACACGAGGTTTTCAACTTATGATTTGTCAAGCATATGCAGCATAAGTGTTCTCGCATTAACTTTAATCATTCAAGATGCTTATGATGGGGGCAATGAGAGCTCAAAGCCGGTAAGTACCATAATTTTTGAAGGTTTATAAAACTTGCAATCACTGCTTCTGTAATATCCCAGCATTTAGGACAAAACGAAGGGTAGATTTAGGACCTCTGTGCATTCATGCATGTTAAAACCTGAGTAAATTTTTCGCAAAACAAAAGAAAACCTGGGAGAGTAAACTTCTTTCAAAGCACCTTTAGAGTTAGAGGTGTGTTGATTGTTAAGAGTTTGCTATGATCTCTGGATTATATTGTGAAGTGAGTTTAGAAATTAAATGATTGTTGAAATTATCTTAAATTTGAATAATCAATAATTAACAAAGAACTAAATCAATTATGCAGTAAATAAATAATAGGAATTGAAATAGAATATAAACAGATAGAAATATTACTTTATTAATATTACACACATATACAATGTCTTTACATTTCTGATAATTGAAAAGAAGATTACATTAATGTAAAATAAAAAGAAGCCTAATTCTAAACTAAACCACATCTAAAAGACTTCATGAATTTCATCTTCTAGTCTTCACAACCTGCAACCTGCAAAACAAAACAAGAATAAAGAAAAGAAAAGAAATAAAGGATTAGTGTTAGAGATTTTAATCTCAGACCTTGGCAATTAGATTGCCATTGCATCATTGAGTGAATTGACCAAGTATAGCATCTGTTCTTAAAAAAACCACTGGGGTACAAATCTGGTGAGCATAGCAGTATCACCACACGGCCAGAATAGGATCAGACCAAGCTGAGTGAAGCAAGCTAACACACTGCTGACAAGCAGCTCACAAGGAGCTTAGTCACTGCATGAGAAGGTTGTGCTGGCAGCACCACAGCTGCTAGCAAGGCTAGCAGTCGACCAGATGAGGAGCACCAGGAGAAGCAGCTCACTCGACCAGCACTGGATAAACACAAGAACATCACTGTTCTTGCACACAGCACCAATACACACTAGAACACCATCCCACATACTCCAGGGATTGAACCATAGAAGCTGAAGATCAAGGCAAGGTGGAGCAGTCCCTGACCAGGAGGAGAAGGCAAGCCACCAGCAGCTGATCAAGGAGGAGAAGGGCAGGCAAGCCAGGACACGATCAAGGAGGAGAAGGGCAGGCAACCAGAGTAGTCATCACTGCATCAAGAACCAGCAGCAACAGCAAACCATTTTCAAGACCACATCATCCATACCTCAATCACAGGTGGATTTCTTTGCAAATAATACAAGCAAGTATTGCCAACATATGTTTACATGCATGGTTGGGTCTTGAAGGATTTCCCTCAGTCTAGCAAAGTGATGCTTTCCTAAGAACATCACTGGGAGTTCTGTTACAAAGCCACAATGCTTGAATCAAATAAATAGCCTCAGTTTGACACTTCACTGGCACATCTCATGGATCAAAGCCACACAGAGGAGTTTGTGCTGGGCACATGATCTACTGATCATGCACCTCAATCACACAAGCTTGCAAGCATCAACTAATAGATAGCAGAGGGCACACAAGCAAGCTAAGCACCTCACTAACTAGTTCTAGCCTCAGACCAGCATCACTGGCTAGATATCAGGGGCAAGTTTCACCAAAAGCAAGCCATCACAAAATTAGTTGCTGGGCACAGGATCAGAAGATCCTGCACCTCAACACAACAAATCTTTCACTGAACAGCATAGGCAAGTGCAGCAATAAAATCATTTTCCTAAGCTATGTTAAGCTAGGAATCATATCAATCTTGCTGAAGCTAAATGTCACAAAGGACTGCAACACAGCATGTCATCTTATCACTTGGTTATCATAGATAAGCAAGTAGCAGCAGCAAGCACAGCAACCCACTTATCCCAGAACTTGTATTAGCAGTTCACCTAATAACAACATTCAGATTGGCACCACAGCCTGGGGATATCAGCAATCACAGGGGAGCTAACAGCTCAACATAAGCACCACCTGATCAAGTATAGCACTTAACTGAATCTAGAAATTCAGAGACTTATACAAACAATTCTGATAGCATGGCATCATACGAATCAAGTAGTGACTTAGCAAGCTACAGAAGTTAACTGAACCTTGCAACAAGGCAAGATTCAGCATAACTTCTCTGTCAATGAATTCTCTGACAGACCAAAGAACACAGCAGACCATCATCAAACGAACATATCATCACTGAATCGAAATCACAGGATAACCTTGATTCAGCAGCAGCATCACAGAGCAAGTTCTGTGAGCTTGGCTCACTGGACTTGACCAGTATGGTCAAAGACCATGGCCAGTAAGAAGAGCAGAAGGTAGAGAGGGTAGGAGTAGCTCACCAGACGCCCAGGTCCTTGTCTGGGTGGCATGGCAGGACAGTGCCTGCGCGGCCAGCCAGAGGCTGCCTGGGGATGTCTTCACCAAGGTACACCGGCGAGCTCACACCAAACACAAGCACCGGAGCTAGCTCATCAAGCTCCAGATCGGTGAGGTACAGCAGCAGAGGTGCTCGGCGGCGACAGATCCTGGGGGGAAGGACCAATCCGATCCCCTCAGGTAGAGAGCGGCCGGCGAAACCGCTTGGTGGAGCTGGTAGAGGGAGCAGCGGCGAGTGATTCGCCCAAGGTGGCGCCGGCGATGGTCGCCGGAATCGGCCGGAATGGCCAGGCGACGGCGGCGGCGATCCAGTCGCCAGAGGGAGAGAGAAGAGGAGGAGGTGAGCGTGTGAGGGGTCGGGCTGGGTCGTTTGACCCAGACCCGAGCCGGGTTGGCTAAGCCTAGCCAAATGGGCTGGGTGGGCTAGCAGGCCAAATGGGCCAGCAGGCCAACTGGGCCAAAGAGGCTGTTGGCAAAATAATTTAAATAAAAATTTCAAATTTAAATCTTATCTCATTTCTTGAATTCAAATCAAAATCCAAAAATCCAAACAACATTAATAAAACATTTTCTTATTCTTACTGAAGTAAATATTTGAATAAATTCCAATTTCTAAAATAGTATATTAGAGCTATTTTAAAGCTTTTAAAATTCTATTTTCAAAACCCTTAATTAATAACTATACTATTATTAATTGAATTTCTTTTTTAAAATTGAATCTTTTCCTTTTCAAATAACTCCACAAAAGTTTTATAACTTAAACTTTAATTCAAAACCTTTATTAAATTGTCTCAACATTTCATTAGGGTAAAACACACAAATAAAATTTGTGTTCCTAGAAACTCTTTAAAACCTTAGAAAGTGGGTAAAACACACAAATAAGAAAAACCAAGATCATAATTCACAATGCATAGCATATCATTATGCATAGCATCCAACTATTTCTTGAAACATTGTCCTTATCGGACAATGCTTGGATTTCTGTAGATCAAGGAGATCAGGAGCAACGCCAAGTATCCGACTCCATTACCTTTCAGTCACAAGGCAAGTTTATCTTGCTCATATCTCTTGATTGCACTGGTTTTGAAACTTCTTGCAAAGTGATGACTTCAAACTCTAACATTTCAAAAGGGATGGAAAACTTATTTTCATAAGTAATATGATTAGTGGTTATCGACCAGTGGTGATAACCTAGGAAGGCTGGCAGGTGGAACCATGGTAAGATTGTGGTGGTGGAGGTTCCATTTGCACGGGAAAGTAAACCTAGGATTAACAACCAATGCCACAGTTATTCTTGTGCCGTAAAAACCGTGTCATCCAAGAGACTTGGAATGGGACGGGAAAGTCAGCTGTATCTTCTCTCGTTCGCATGTCAACGGACAGCCAGCTGCCGATCGCAGTAGGTCTTGCGGGACTACTTGCATATGGGTGGGACACCTAAGTTCTCACGGCCCTGGTGTCTATGATGGTCCGCAAGGGATGCCTAGGTACTTCATCGTTGGGGGTGAATATCAGGGGCACAACCTGCTTGCGTGAATTGGGTGGGCATGCGTTGTGCGGAGAAGGCAGTGATTGGCTTGGATCAATGACTGGGCCCCACATCAAGGAATTGTGGACGGGAATGTACGCCCGGTTGTGCAGCAAGGCTTTGATCTCTTTTGGAAGGACACACCTCTGCAGAGTGTAAAAAGATGTGACATGTTACCCCTTACTCCGGGAAGGAGTTGCGAACGCGGCAGGAAAGGTGCTCTCAAGGCACTATACCTGTGTTGGCTGTTGGGCATAGTTTTCTAAAGTAAAAGCAACCTTTCAAGAAACCTTGATAAAACCTTGCATGGGCCTACGACTCTTTTGGGTCTGTGGCTGAAAATAATGCATATCACACACCTTCTTTCTAAAGAAACTTGCTGGGTAACGCTCGTTACTCACCCCAATCTCTTAAACCCTTGCTAGACTGTGAAGAACTCGACGAGGCCACTCTGAACGCAATCGAAGGCCAGCAGGACATCTTCTATGAGGAGCCAGATCTCTCCCGAGGCGTCGAAGGCGTGGATTACATCATTCGCTACGGGGCATCCTCCGGCGAGGAATCAGAGTGAAGAACTACTAACAATTAGGATAGTACCGTAGCCGAGGAACCGAGCAACTGTAGGATATGATTAATTTGCTGAGTTCTTCCTTTGTTTAATTATTTGAGCTTTCCAGTTGCTGTAAACACTAAGCACTTGAGGTGTTCTCCTTACCGGGAGCATTTCGGTATCATCACGCTTTGGTCAGTAATAAATGTGGATCAGTTTGTATTTGGGCCCGCAATGTTTCTATTGTACCATTCCGAGGGATGTAATACTTGTGGAGGCTTGTTCCACAAGTGTTATATCAATGACTTGCATACTACAACATGCAGTGGTATGCTGGGTCACCGCAGCTGGTATCAGAGCAATTGCTTTGACCTTAGGTTGGAAACCTAGTAAAGGGATAGAACCTGTAGGAGTCTATTAGCAACGGTAAAGAGTTCTCTAAATCTATGATGGTTATTCACTTGAGAATAACTTAGTCATATTTTTAGTGTTACAATTCTTTATTATGATGCATCATACTAATTCTGTACCTTATTCTTGTAACAGCTATTATGACATCGAGAATTCCAGCACGTACCGTTTGGTCACAGAGGAAGACTCTGGAAGACTATGAGGGAACCTTGACTGAGCAGTTAGGGTCACTACTACGGGCTTTTGGACTCAGCACCGACATCCCTGTTAAGACTTATACTTACAAGGATGACGGGACTGTGGTTAAGTACCATATTGTGATCATGCTACCAGATGGATTAGTGTCTAGTACAGTTCAGCCTTCCGGAGAGGGAAGAGGTGAGACGACAGCTTATCACGAGGCGGTAGTGAGAGCTATTGCAACTATTAGGGAGTATAGAGCGGTGGAGTTAGTTGGCACTACTTTTGCCGCTATTCCCCATGACGCACTAATGGATGAGCCGGTAATGGATCATGATGTTCTGGTGAAGAAGAAGCCGAAGTTTACAGCCAGACTTCTTGATAGGTACAGGAAGATGGTAGGTTCACTGTATAACACTCACCAGGTCATTGTGGAGGACAAGGCGGAGATGCTTGATGACCTCACAAACACTACTAGGAGGCAGGAGCGAGCACAGTTGACTAGGCAGGAGTCGGAGGGATCTCATTTCTCACCGGTTGTGGGAAAGCACAGTTACCCGACACAGCCTGGACCTTCCAGGTATTCACTCACTCCTGAGCCTATTCACTACCTAGTTATCACTTCTAGTATGGAGGCGCAGCAGGGTCTCAAGGGGGTCTCGGAGTCCGAGCTTCCTATTGAGAACTCGGATGGGTGGAGGTTTGACTGGCTGGGAGACGACCAGCAGTATACCAGCTCATATGGAGGGACAGCTCACGCAGCAGGAGGTGGCGATGCAGTAGTCACTCCTGTTGTATCTGTTGAGGAGGAGGATCCGATGGAGGTTCAGTTTGAGAGTCAGGAGCCAGTTGAGACACCTATGGAGCAGGAAGCACCGTTCGATCACACCTACTGCATGGAGAGTGTGTGTTATGGAGAGGCGAAGCCTTTTTCTACTATGCCTACTCACGAGACCAGTGTGTACTACGAAAGTTACCTTGGATGGAACGGACTCGAGTTGAGTGATACTTCAACTATGGACACGTCCGACTCGGATTATGTTCCGGGCGGGAGGCCATTCGTTCCAGAGGCAGTGCGCCGGACTACACGCCATCATGGGTGGACTCCGAGTATGTATTATGAGCCGTGAAACCAGGACAAGATGTCAAGACCAAGACCGAAGCTTAGTTGTATCTGTGAATGCAGCTAGGGCTAGTAGTATGTTGTAATAATAAGAGAGTCGGTAGTACTTTCCAGTCTCGATCTATGAGAACATCTCACATTGGTGAGAGAGTGTTGTAATAAGAACCATGTATGATGACTTGTATGTGATCTATATATGTGCTTTATAATTTGGTTTTCTTGAGATCTTCCATTTGGATTTGGATTTCTGTTTTCCATTGTGTGACTAGTTCTGAGCATGAAGTGAAGCTCAGAAAACATGGGCATGGTGTAATTATGAGTTCTTCGCTTTATGTTACAGGACTAGAGGGGCTATGGATACGGGTTTAGCTGCCGAGGCTGAGGAGCAACGCTTGGCACAAGAGGCTCAAGCGAAGGCAATGAATGACCAGCAGGCAGAAATGGAAGCCAAAGCTAAGGCTGATCAAGAAAATCAAGCTCATTTACCACCACCACCATTCAGGCCTTTGGCGGAGCAAAGCTTTATGCAATATATGCAGTTCATGCAAGAGACACAGAACAAATTCATGCAAGAACTCATGGGTCATGTTGGAGCCGGAAGGGTTCTGGAGACAAGAGGGGTAAGTCTTTCTGACTTCCTCAATGCAAAACCACTTCCCTTTGCTTCCGCAGTTGAACCAATGGATACGGAAGATTGGCTTATGGATACCGAGAGAAAACTTAAGGCGGTGGGAGCCAATGATGAGGAGAAGGTTCGTTATGCTGTACACCTTCTATCAGGACCAGCCGCAGCATGGTGGGACAACGAAGTGACACTCCAACTTCCGGAGAAGGTATTCTCTTGGGAAGAGTTCAAAGAAAAATTCCGTACCTTCCATGTACCAGAAAGTGTGGTTGAGCTCAAGAGGAGGGAATTTGAAGACCTCACTCAGGGGAGTGCAACAATGATGGCATACATCAAGGAGTTCACTAGACTATCTCGTTACGCAAGTGATGAGGTTAGTACAGACAGTAAGAGGGTGAAAAGATTTCTCAGGGGATTGGATCCGTACGCGGCAATGCAGATGAAGTTGACAAAGCCGCGTAGCTTCCAAGAACTCATGGATACAGCCATTACTTGGGAGAATGATTACAAGTTGGTTCAGATGAGCCGACTGAAGAGAGCCAAGACAGAGGCCAAGAGAGTTCCACCAACCCGAAGTACTCCAACTCTGAGTTTCAAACCCAGGGTTAGAACAGGAGGAGCTCCACCCAATCGAAAGGTATTCACACCAAAAGAGAAGATCATCTGTCACAAGTGTGGACTCCCAGGACATATTTAGAAAGATTGCAACAAGCCAAGGATTATCTGTTATGCTTGCGGGAAGGAAGGGCATATTCGTCCAGATTGCCCTAATAAACCAGCTGGAGGAAGGCCGGATAACCGTGGAGGCAGTAGAACCGCATCTGGAGGTGGTAGTAGCAGCAAGAACGACAATGGAAAAAGAGGCCAGAACTTTGGGAGATTGAATTGCACATCTTTGGAAGAAGCTAATAATTCAGAAACGGCGGTCATAGGTACGCTAAGCATCCTTACTCATCCCGGTAAAGTTTTATTTGATACCGGAGCCACTACATCATTCATTTCCAAAGATTTTGTTGAAAAATTTGGGGTAAGGTGTTGGGCGATAGCACATCCTATGACTGTTGTGACGGCCGGGGGTAAACTTTTAGTATCCCAATGCATACCAGACCACGTCATTACGATCTGTGGTTGTCCTTACTTTGCCGATCTCTACGTTCTTCCACTCAAAAGGATTGAAGTTGTTCTGGGAATGGATTGGATGTCGGATCATGGAGCACACATTGATTGTGAGGAGAAGACTGTGTCAATCCGGAAGCCTGGAGGTGGGAGAATTACATATCAAGCAGATAAGTATACTCATGTGGAGATTGGAATTCAACTCAACTCACTGAAAGAGGCCAAGTTAGAAGATATTCCCGTGGTTAATGAGTTCATGGATGTATTTCCCCAAGAATTACCAGGAATGCCACCGGATCGGGAAATAGAATTCACTATTGATCTAAAGCCAGGCACAACACCAATTTCACAAGCACCCTATAAAATGGGTCCTAAAGAATTGAAAGAACTGAAGGAGCAGTTAGATGAGTTGGAAAGTAAAGGATTCATCCAAGAAAGTATATCACCCTGGGGTTCGCCAGTCATATTTGTTGATAAAAGAGATGGAGGCAGAAGAATGTGTGGGGATTTCAGGAATCTGAACAATGTCACAATCAAAAACAAGTATCCTTTGCCAAGAATTCAAGATTTGTTTGATCAAGTTCATGGAGCTGGGGTTTTCTCAAAAAATGATCTAAGATCAGGGTATCATCAAATCAAGATAAAGCCTGAAGATGTACCAAAGACTGCATTTGTCTCAAGGTATGGCCATCATGAATATTTAGTTGTTCCTTTTGGTCTGACCAATGCTCCGGCAATTTTCATGAACTTGATGAACAAGATTTTCATGCCATATCTGGACAAGTTTGTGATAGTGTTTATCGATGACATTCTGATTTATTCCAAGAATAAAGAGGATCATGCCAAACATCTTAGAATGGCATTGCAAGTGTTAAGGGAACATCAGCTGTATGCTAAATTCAGCAAATGTGAATTTTGGCTGGATCAAGTTGAATTCCTTGGTCATGTCATTAGCAAGGAAGGGATTGCTGTGAATCCAAGCAAAGTTCAGTCAGTCTTGGATTGGCAAGCTCCAACCAATGTAAAGGAAATAAGAGGATTTCTAGGAATGGCCGGATACTATCGGAGATTCATTGAAGGATTCTTAAAGATAGCTGGACCGATGACCAAATTGTTAAGGAAAAACACTCCATTTCAGTGGTCTAAGAAATGTGAAGAGAGTTTTCAAGAGCTGAAAAAGAAACTCACAACAGCACCGATCTTAGCAGTACCAGAATCTGGAAAGGATTATAAAGTTTACTGCGATGCATCCAAGAATGGACAGGGTTGTGTTCTGATGCAAGACCGGAAGGTAATTGCTTATGGTTCAAGACAACTTAAACCACATGAAGTCAATTACCCAACACATGATCTGGAATTGGCAGCAGTGGTATTTGCTCTCAAGCAATGGAGGCAATTTCTTTATGGAGCCAAATGTGAGCTTTACACCGATCACAAAAGCCTGAAATACTTTTTCACTCAGAAGGAGCTGAACATGAGGCAGAAAAGATGGCTAGAGTTGATCAAGGATTATGATCTTACGATCAATTATACCCCTGGAAAGGCTAATGTGGTAGCCGATGCATTAAGCCAGAAGAGCACCGTAACACAGCAAATGGATAGAGAACTTCCGGAGGATTTGCTTAAGGACCTGGAAAAACTAGAAATAGAATGTCTGGAGGTCCCATCTTTGGGGGATATTTACACTATGAGAGTAATGGAGGAAAGACAAAGTGATTTGAAGTACACTATATTTAGAAGACAAGATGAAGATCCTTTCATCGCCGAAGAAATCCGCAGGATTGAAGAGGGTAGACCATCTGAATTCCGTTTGGGTGATTTTGATTCACTCTGGTTCCAGAACAGAATATGTGTGCCAGATATACTGGAGATCAAGGGGCTGATTCTCAAGGAGGCCCACGAGACACCATACTCCATACATCCGGGAAGTACAAAGATGTACATGGATCTCAAGGAGTTGTTCTGGTGGAATAACATGAAGCGGGACATAGCCAAGTATGTAGCTGAATGTCACACCTATCAAAGAGTCAAGGTAGAGCATCAAAGTCCAGCAGGGTTACTTCAACCTCTGGACATTCCGGAGTGGAAATGGGAGGAAATCGGGATGGACTTTATTACCAGTTTACCTCCAACCAAGAGGCACACAGATATGATCTGGGTGATAGTTGATCGCCTCACCAAAAGTGCACACTTCTTGCCTGTGAACCAAAAGGATAGTGCAGAAAAGCTAGTGGAGATCTATGTGAGGGAAATAGTCAGTAAGCACGGAGTGCCCAAGAAAATCGTCTCGGATAGAGGGTCAGTGTTCACATCAACCTTCTGGGGAAATCTTCATGCAGCACTGGGATCACAATTAGATTTCAGCACTGCTTATCATCCTCAAACTAGAGGGCAAACAGAAAGAACAAATCAGATCTTGGAGGATATGCTTCGTGCATGTGCTCTAGATTTTGGAGGATCATGGGATGAGCACTTACCGTTAGCAGAATTTTCTTACAATAACAGCTATCAAAGCAGTTTGAAAGCAGCACCATTTGAGGTGTTATATGGTCGTAAGTGCAGATCTCCAATATGTTGGTTTGAACCGGGAGGCAACCATGAATTGGAAACGGATTTCATCAAAGAGAAGCAAGGCATCATTGATACCATCCGAGATCGTTTGAAGATAGCTCAAAGTCGACAAAAGAGTTATGCAGATCAAAAGAGGCGGACATGGGAACCCAAAGTGGGGGACTTGGTCTATCTGAAGGTTAGTCCTATGAAAGGAGTCAAAAGGTTTGGTATTAAGGGGAAGTTAAGCCCAAGGTATATTGGACCATTCAAGATTCTGAGTCAAAACCGAAGTGTTGCTTTTGAATTAGAGCTTCCAGCAAAATTGAAGCAAGTTCACAATGTATTCCATGTTTCTCAACTTCGGAAGTGTTTGAAAGCACCGGAAGATTCTATTACACATGAAGACTTGGATCTTCAAGCAGATTTGACTTATGAGGAGAAGCCAATAAAGATCTTAGAGGAGAACTGGAAGAGGCTCTGGAACCGTGCAATCAAATTCTGTAAAGTTCAATGGAATCATCACTCCGAAAGGGAAGCAACTTAGGAGAAAGAAGAGGATTTGAGACAAGCCTATCCAGAACTATTCAGGTACACAAAGTTCTAACTTCGGGATGAAGTTCTGATAAGGGGGGAAGACTGTAATATCCCAGCATTTAGGACAAAACGAAGGGTAGATTTAGGACCTCTGTGCATTCATGCATGTTAAAACCTGAGTAAATTTTTCGCAAAACAAAAGAAAACCTGGGAGAGTAAACTTCTTTCAAAGCACCTTTAGAGTTAGAGGTGTGTTGATTATTAAGAGTTTGCTATGATCTCTGGATTATATTGTGAAGTGAGTTTAGAAATTAAATGATTGTTGAAATTATCTTAAATTTGAATAATCAATAATTAACAAAGAAATAAATCAATTATGGAGTAAATAAATAATAGGAATTGAAATAGAATATAAACAGATAGAAATATTACTTTATTAATATTACACACATATACAATGTCTTTACATTTCTGATAATTGAAAAGAAGATTACATTAATGTAAAATAAAAAGAAGCCTAATTCTAAACTAAACCACATCTAAAAGACTTCATGAAGTTCATCTTCTAGTCTTCACAACCTGCAACCTGCAAAACAAAACAAGAATAAACAAAAGAAAAGAAATAAAGGATTAGTGTTAGAGATTTTACTCTCAGACCTTGGCAATTAGATTGCCATTGCATCATTGAGTGAATTGACCAAGTATAGCATCTGTTCTTAAAAAAACCACTGGGGTACAAATCTGGTGAGCATAGCAGTATCACCACATGGCCAGAATAGGATCAGACCAAGCTGAGTGAAGCAAGCTAACACACTGCTGACAAGCAGCTCACAAGGAGCTTAGTCACTGCATGAGAAGGTTGTGCTAGCAAGGCTAGCAGTCGACCAGATGAGGAGCACCAGGAGAAGCAGCTCACTCGACCAGCACTGGATAAACACAACAACATCACTGTTCTTGCACACAGCACCAATACACACTAGAACACCATCCCACATACTCCAGGGATTGAACCATAGAAGCTGAAGATCAAGGCAAGGTGGAGCAGTCCCTGACCAGGAGGAGAAGGCAAGCCACCAGCAGCTGATCAAGGAGGAGAAGGGCAGGCAAGCCAGGACACGATCAAGGAGGAGAAGGGCAGGCAACCAGAGTAGTCATCACTGCATCAAGAACCAGCAGCAACAGCAAACCATTTTCAAGACCACATCATCCATACCTCAATCACAGGTGGATTTCTTTGCAAATAATACAAGCAAGTATTGCCAACATATGTTTACATGCATGGTTGGGTCTTGAAGGATTTCCCTCAGTCTAGCAAAGTGATGCTTTCCTAAGAACATCACTGGGAGTTCTGTTACAAAGCCACAATGCTTGAATCAAATAAATAGCCTCAGTTTGACACTTCACTGGCACATCTCATGGATCAAAGCCACACAGAGGAGTTTGTGCTGGGCACATGATCTACTGATCATGCACCTCAATCACACAAGCTTGCAAGCATCAACTAATAGATAGCAGAGGGCACACAAGCAAGCTAAGCACCTCACTAACTAGTTCTAGCCTCAGACCAGCATCACTGGCTAGATATCAGGGGCAAGTTTCACCAAAAGCAAGCCATCACAAAATTAGTTGCTGGGCACAGGATCAGAAGATCCTGCACCTCAACACAACAAATCTTTCACTGAACAGCATAGGCAAGTGCAGCAATAAAATCATTTTCCTAAGCTATGTTAAGCTAGGAATCATATCAATCTTGCTGAAGCTAAATGTCACAAAGGACTGCAACACAGCATGTCATCTTATCACTTGGTTATCATAGATAAGCAAGTAGCAGCAGCAAGCACAGCAACCCACTTATCCCAGAACTTGTATTAGCAGTTCACCTAATAACAACATTCAGATTGGCACCACAGCCTGGGGATATCAGCAATCACAGGGGAGCTAACAGCTCAACATAAGCACCACCTGATCAAGTATAGCACTTAACTGAATCTAGAAATTCAGAGACTTATACAAACAATTCTGATAGCATGGCATCATACGAATCAAGTAGTGACTTAGCAAGCTACAGAAGTTAACTGAACCTTGCAACAAGGCAAGATTCAGCATAACTTCTCTGTCAATGAATTCTCTGACAGACCAAAGAACACAGCAGACCATCATCAAACGAACATATCATCACTGAATCGAAATCACAGGATAACCTTGATTCAGCAGCAGCATCACAGAGCAAGTTCTGTGAGCTTGGCTCACTGGACTTGACCAGTATGGTCAAAGACCATGGCCAGTAAGAAGAGCAGAAGGTAGAGAGGGTAGGAGTAGCTCACCAGACGCCCAGGTGCTTGTCTGGGTGGCATGGCAGGGCAGTGCCTGCGCGGCCAGCCAGAGGCTGCCTGGGGACGTCTTCACCAAGGTACACCGGCGAGCTCACACCAAACACAAGCACCGGAGCCAGCTCATCAAGCTCCAGATCGGTGGGGTACAGCAGCAGAGGTGCTCGGCGGCGACAGATCTTAGGGAGAAGGACCAATCCGATCCCCTCAGGTAGAGAGCGGCCGGCGAAACCGCTTGGTGGAGCTAGTAGAGGGAGCAGCGGCGAGTGATTCGCCCAAGGTGGCGCCGGCGATGGTCGCCAGAATCGGCCGGAATGGCCAGGCGACGGCGGCGGCGATCCAGTCGCCAGAGGGAGAGAGAAGAGGAGGAGGTGAGCGTGTGAGGGGTCGGGCTGGGTCGGTTGACCCAGACCCGAGCCGGGTTGGCTAAGCCTAGCCAAATGGGTTGGGTGGGCTAGCAGGCCAAATGGGCCAGCAGGCCAACTGGGCCAAAGAGGCTGTTGGCAAAATAATTTAAATAAAAATTTCAAATTTAAATCTTATCTCATTTCTTGAATTCAAATCAAAATCCAAAAATCCAAACAACATTAATAAAACATTTTCTTATTCTTACTGAAGTAAATATTTGAATAAATTCCAATTTCTAAAATAGTATATTAGAGCTATTTTAAAGCTTTTAAAATTCTATTTTCAAAACCCTTAATTAATAACTATACTATTATTAATTGAATTTCTTTTTTAAAATTGAATCTTTTCCTTTTCAAATAACTCCACAAAAGTTTTATAACTTAAACTTTAATTCAAAACCTTTATTAAATTGTCTCAACATTTCATTAGGGTAAAACACACAAATAAAATTTGTGTTCCTAGAAACTCTTTAAAACCTTAGAAAGTGGGTAAAACACACAAATAAGAAAAACCAAGATCATAATTCACAATGCATAGCATATCATTATGCATAGCATCCAACTATTTCTTGAAACATTGTCCTTATCGGACAATGCTTGGATTTCTGTAGATCAAGGAGATCAGGAGCAACGCCAAGTATCCGACTCCATTACCTTTCAGTCACAAGGCAAGTTTATCTTGCTCATATCTCTTGATTGCACTGGTTTTGAAACTTCTTGCAAAGTGATGACTTCAAACTCTAACATTTCAAAAGGGATGGAAAACTTATTTTCATAAGTAATATGATTAGTGGTTATCGACCAGTGGTGATAACCTAGGAAGGCTGGCAGGTGGAACCATGGTAAGATTGTGGTGGTGGAGGTTCCATTTGCACGGGAAAGTAAACCTAGGATTAACAACCAATGCCACAGTTATTCTTGTGCCGTAAAAACCGTGTCATCCAAGAGACTTGGAATGGGACGGGAAAGTCAGCTGTATCTTCTCTCGTTCGCATGTCAACGGACAGCCAGCTGCCGATCGCAGTAGGTCTTGCGGGACTACTTGCATATGGGTGGGACACCTAAGTTCTCACGGCCCTGGTGTCTATGATGGTCCGCAAGGGATGCCTAGGTACTTCATCGTTGGGGGTGAATATCAGGGGCACAACCTGCTTGCGTGAATTGGGTGGGCATGCGTTGTGCGGAGAAGGCAGTGATTGGCTTGGATCAATGACTGGGCCCCACATCAAGGAATTGTGGACGGGAATGTACGCCCGGTTGTGCAGCAAGGCTTTGATCTCTTTTGGAAGGACACACCTCTGCAGAGTGTAAAAAGATGTGACATGTTACCCCTTACTCCGGGAAGGAGTTGCGAACGCGGCAGGAAAGGTGCTCTCAAGGCACTATACCTGTGTTGGCTGTTGGGCATAGTTTTCTAAAGTAAAAGCAACCTTTCAAGAAACCTTGATAAAACCTTGCATGGGCCTACGACTCTTTTGGGTCTGTGGCTGAAAATAATGCATATCACACACCTTCTTTCTAAAGAAACTTGCTGGGTAACGCTCGTTACTCACCCCAATCTCTTAAACCCTTGCTAGACTGTGAAGAACTCGACGAGGCCACTCTGAATGCAATCGAAGGCCAGCAGGACATCTTCTACGAGGAGCCAGATCTCTCCCGAGGCGTCGAAGGCGTGGATTACATCATTCGCTACGGGGCATCCTCCGGCGAGGAATCAGAGTGAAGAACTACTAACAATTAGGATAGTACCGTAGCTGAGGAACCGAGCAACTCTAGGATATGATTAAGTTGCTGAGTTCTTCCTTTGTTTAATTATTTGAGCTTTCCAGTTGCTGTAAACACTAAGCACTTGAGGTGTTCTCCTTACCGGGAGCATTTCAGTATCATCACGCTTTGGTCTGTAATAAATGTGGATCAGTTTGTATTTGGGCCCGCAATGTTTCTGTTGTACCATTCTGAGGGATGTAATACTTGTGGAGGCTTGTTCCGCAAGTGTTATATCAACGACTTGCATACTACAACATGCAGTGGTATGCTGGGTCACCGCAGCTTCCCTCTGCGAAGGGCCTTTCTTTTACTTTTATGTTGAGTCACCACCTTCTATCTTTATGCACCGTCTAAGAGAGCATAGTTGTCATTCTGAGTATAATGTGCATTGTCCCAAAGTTTTCATTGATTGATTCATGATCATGGTTTCACTTGTTCTTAAATTATTTGTATCTAGTCGCCCTCTTAAACTTGAAAGTGTCCTATGCATTTATGTTTTGCTCTCCATGAAGGACAAGCTGAAAACCATTTGTATGTTTTTTCTTATGATTTGAACACACGTTTGACTTTCATTGTTTCATTTTCATGATCTTTTTTTTGTGTTCATTTTCATGTTGTAGCATGGTTGCTAAGTTTCTTCTAACAAGATTATATCTTTCATGCCCATGTTTTAAGTTCTTTGATCTCATTACTCAATGCTTTACCTATATGATCAAGATTGTGTAGGTGCATGTCACCTAAAAAATTATTCTTTTGTTATCACTTACCTACTCGAGGACGAGCAGGAGTTAAGCTTGGGGATGCTGATACGTCTCAAACGTATCTATAATTTTTGATGCTCCATGCTTGTTTTTACACCATTTGCCTTGTGTTTCGTTACACTTCGTGGCGTTTTTATGCGATTTCCGGAACTAACCTATTGACAAGATGCCACAGTGTTAGTTCCCTGTTTTCTGCTGTTTTTGTGTTTCAGAAAAGCTACATAGGAAATATTCTCGGAATTGGATGAAACAAGTTCCAGAAGTCTTATTTTTCCCGGAAGAGTACCGAAGACCGAAAGAGAGCCAGGGGGGCCAGAGGCCGCCCACACACGTAGGGGGCGCGGCCCAGCCCCTGGCCGCGCCGCCCTATTGTGAGGGCGCCCTGGCAGCCCTCTGACGACGCCCCTTCGCCTATATAAAGCCTCGGGACGGAAAACCCTAGGGGAGTCGGTGAAATTTCTAGAATAGTTCCGTAGCGCCGCCGCCGTTGAAGACAAATTTCGGGGGACAGAAGTCTCTATTCCGACACCCTGCCGGGATGGGGAAGTGCCCCCGGAGCCATCTCCATCGGTCTCCATCGCCGTCTCCGCCATCTCAATCGACCTCACCGCCATCTCCATCAACCTTGCTGTCTCCTATGATGAGGAGGGAGTAGTTCTCCCCTGGGGCTGAGGGCTCTACCGGTAGCTATGTGGTTCACCTCTCTCCCCCATGATGTGATCTTTATGTGATCATGAGCTTTGTATCTAGTTGAATTGGTAGATGTTATTATTCAGATATTATGCTACTCATATGCTTAATTATTATACTCTCCGGAGATACCTCGTATCATGGTGTAAAGGTGACTAGTGTGTGCATCATGTGTATCTTTTTGGTTAATGTCTCTATGAAATATTGGTGTTTGTTGGAACCATCTAGTGCGTTCAAGGTGATAGTGTGGGACAATCTAGTTTGGGTACATATGGACTTTGAGAAGTGCTTCGTAGCCCTACGCATGATTAGTGTATGTTTTCCATTGGAGAATTGTTTTGAGTTGCATATTGATGATAGTATCTATTGGTTCAATTATGTTATATTTGTTGGGAGTGTGTCCACTAGTGAAAGTATGATCCCTAGGCCTTATTTCCAAGCTTTGCACACCGTTTACTTCATGTTTTGTTACATGTTTGCTTGCAGCAATATTTATTTCAGATTACATTTACTACTTATAATCATCACTATCGCTTGTATTTCACTATCTCTTCGCCGAACTAGTGCACCTATACATCTGACAAGTGTATTGGGTGTGTTGGGGACACAAGAGACTTTCTGTATTGTAATTGCAGGGTTGTTTGAGAGGGATAGCTTTGACCTCTTCCTCCCTGAGTTCGATAAACCTTGGGTGATCCACTTAAGGGAAACTTGCTGCTGTTCTACAAACCTCTGCACTTGGAGGCCCAACACTGTCTACAAGAACAGACGCGTGCGTAGACATTAGTATACTAGCGATGTAGTCCTAAACCAGCAAGCCAGGGTGGCCCATGGAGGTGGTATGGCGGATTGCCTACCGGGCGGCCCAGTTGCTGGAGAGCCCATGGCGGATACTGGACGCAGGAGCTTATGGCGGATCTGAAGACAGGCCCATGGCGGGTTGCCTTGTAGTACACGCATAGGACTTAGTCTAGGACTCCATATTATATCCGCTTCGGTACCATCGTGATGCCCACGCCAGACACCTTTATAAGCCGGCGTGGAGGAGCCCTTGGGGCACAGAATCACTGAGACTTAGATACGGCCAATCGCATAGCGAAACAGCCAACCTCATCATTGTAACCGAGCACTTGTTGCCACATAGTGAATTATAGCAGCACGTAGGGTCTCGCCACCGTTGCGGGATCTGAAGCTGGGTAAACTCGTGCTACCACCGTCCCGGATCGCTCCGCCGTGTTCACCCCCTTCCACAAACCGCCATACACCTACCCCTATGGCAGATCTGTTGACGAAACCATGACAATACTGATATCTCGTCATGTTACTTTCAATGAGACTACCTTCCCATTTCAGCAGATTGCGGCTTTGTCACCTGTTGTACCGCCATCACCGTGTCGTTTGGAATTCCTCTTCACCGACCTACGGAGACCGGCGACCTCCCCGGTCTCACGCTCGGAGACCACGGCTGCACCCTCGCGCCGCGCTGCCAAGCAGCCCCGGCAGGCTGCCATGCCATGGAGTCCTGCCGCGGCAGGACATGCTGCCGCACCACCTAGTGCACCGGGATCCTCTGCCGCGGCAAAGTCTTCTGCCGCGCCCGCTGCCACGGTGGGCAAATCCACCGCAAACGCTGTCGTGGCAGTCTCCTCTGCCGCGCCGCCGCCTCCTTCCACGATGGCTCCTCGGACTACTCGCTTCGGCCGAGTTCTTCATCATCCGAATCGCCTCGACCTATCGGCTGTTGCGACACCCATTGATGTCGTTCCTTTGACGTCTCGCTAGGCTCTCTAGTACCCTCTCTGGCGTGCTACCACGACAGAGGAATATCACACTCTTCTGGACAACCGCACCTGGACTCTGGTGCTTCGTCCACCGCATGCTAACATGGTCACGGGCAAGTGGATCTTTCAAAATAAATTCCACTCTAATGGCACTCTGGCTCGTCGCAAGGTGCGGTGGGTTGTCCGAGGCTATTCTCAGCGCCCCGGAATTGACTATGATGAGACGTTCAACCCTGTTGTCAAGCATGCCACTATTCGCCTTGTTCTTTAGATTGCTCTCTCCTGCTCATGGCCTATTCGCTAGCTTGATGTCAAGAATTCTTTTCTCCACAGCATTCACGAGGAAGTGGTGTATAGCTAGCAGCCCCAGGTTTCATTGACCCAGCTCAACCTGATCATGTCTACCGTCTGCACAAGTCCCTCTATGGTCTGAAGCAAGCACCTCACGCTTGGTACCAGCGGTTTGCAGCCTACATCACCACCGTGGGTTTCGTCGCCTCTGTCTGCGACATGGCTCTCTTCATGCTTCACTTTGGGACTGACTCATCCTACTTGCTCCTCTACGTTGACGACATCATAGTCACTGCATCCCCCACGACTCTTCTTCATCACCTTCTTGTCCGGCTGCATAGTGAATTTGCTATGACTGACCTTAGTGATCTTCATTTCTTCCTTGGGATTGTTGTATGTCGCACTACAGATGATCTATTCTTGACTCAGCGGAAGTATGTCGCCGATCTTCTACAGCGTGCTGGTATGGCTGAGTGTCATTCTTCTCCGACTCCTATTGACACTAGTGCCAAGCTCTCTGCTACTGATGGTGATTTGATCTCTGATGCCACGGAGTACCGCAGTCTTGCCGGTGCGCTAAAGTATCTTACTCTGATGTGTCCTAACATCTCCTATGTTGTCCAGCAGATCTGTCTTCACATGCACGCTCCTTGTACACCTCACCTTGCTTTGGTGAAGTGTGTTCTTCGGTATCTATGTGGTACTCTGGATTTTGGTCTGCATCTCCGCGCCTCATCCTCCACATCCCTGATGGCCTACTCTAAAGCGGACTGGGCTGGCTGCCCGGATTCTCGTCGCTCCACATGAGGATATTGTGTCTACTATGGTGACAGTCTCATCTGTTGATCCTCCAAGCGCCAGACTACTGTGTCACGCTCCAGTGCTGAGGCCGAGTATCGAGTTGTGGCTCATGCTGTTGCTGAGTGTTGCTGGTTTTGCCAGTTACTTCAGGAACTTTGTCGCCCTCTCACTTTGGCTACTCTTGTCTACTGCGACAACATGTCCGCCATCTACATGTCATCCAATCCTGTGCAACATTGTCGCACCAAGCATATTGAGATAGACATACACTTTGTCCGTGAGAAGGTGTCTCTTGGCGAAGTTCGGGTTCTTCACGTTCCTTCGGCTCTACAGTTTGCTGACATAATGACGAAGGGATTGTCGAGTCACCTCTTTCTTGACTTTCGGTCCAGTCTGCGTCCGAGAGCCTCCCGCTGAGACTACGCACGGGGGGGGGGGGGGGGGGGGGTGTTAGATTGTATTTTCTATATATACTTAGGACCTAATTGTAATTGTAAACTCTAATTGGCCAAGTGCCCAATATATAAACCCCCGGAACCCCACGACTTATCGTGCGAGGCTTTCCCCAAATTCTCTGGCTTACCGTTCTACAAGTGATGTCCGATCAGAGTTGAAACCTTACATCTGTGATGTGAAGTGAGAAATCGATGTGACACCGTGGAAACACACGCACGTAAGTTTAACCCCAAGGGAGACGTGTGCCCTTCACGTCAAGTAGTGCATCTAGGTCAACTGATTAATTCAGAGCGCTAATCACATGAGTATTGTTCGCTAAGGCTGGTCGTAGTGGATATTATCATTAGTATCATGCATATGATACTGTTGTATGATACTACCTCTATAATGGTGGTATCATTATATTTATGGGTTTGCCTATCTCTTAGTATTCTTAGATTTTCTTAAGTCTTAGTCACCTCAGAAAAGTGTAACTATGTTTAGAAAAGGTGCAACTAAAACGATTTGCACTTTTCTACAGAAAAGTTCAATCACAGATTTTACCAAAAAGTGCAACTCATGCACATTTTTTTAAGGGACTGAGACATACGAAATCCTCAGTTGATTGAGACATAGAAAATCCGTATGCTTATTGATTCTAAGAATCTTAATGAAAATGTATGTACAAGATCTATTTGACATTAGTCTTTTTTTGTAATATGTGCTATGATACGGTATCCACCTATGTTACTCTAATCCTCTCACACCTTCTTAATTACTTGCCATGACAGCATTTTTATAGGTCTACTTTGCATGATACTAACTAAAATACTAGCACTATGATTAGCCTAATTAATCAAATTAATGAATTCAGGAGGGTCGGCTGATATTATAGGCCCCACGATTTTCTTTCCCTATCCGGCCCAAATGGAGTATTATAGTTAGTTAATTATAGCTGCCGATATGATTTGAAAGGTTGAGCTATGTGCTACGTACCGATCGACGGATAACAGATAGCATATCCCTCCATCTATATATATACTTAGTCCATCATGCCAGCTGCATCAACTGAACTCTTCCATATTTTTACAACGTGGAAAAAAAAATCAGCACGACAGTTGACGATATGTGTTTTTCGAAGACCACGCTACCATTAGCACGATTATAAACATTATTAGGCCTTGTTTACTTCTCCGGTATTTCCATCCCTAAAGAATGTAGGGATTTGGTGTTCACCCAATACTCTCAAATCCCCTCAAATACTCTTCCCCAAAAATACTCTACCATGATGGAGAGTTTTTAATCTAGCTAAAAATACACTAGAGTGGAAGGGATTTATGGGGATATCTCGGGATTATCCCCTCAAAACCCGGACTAGTAAACAACCTATCGGGGAAATTCCGGGATACGAAATAATCCCCTCCCATCCCCTCAAATACTCTAGAAGTAAACAAGGCCTTAGTATAGTAAGAAACACCAATGTTTATACCTAGAGTTTTAGAAGAAGAGTATACACTCCATGCTGGTACGAGAATCCCTGACACGGAGGCTTATAGACAGATCACGGACTACTCAGCTACAGAATAATCCTGTTTAAGTGGTGCGCACGACTGAAGTTTCCTACTCCCTCCGTTCCAAAATATAAGATGTTTAAGCTTTGTAAAGTAAATGTATCTAGACATCTTTTAGTATGTAGGTTAATTCGAATATACACACTAAAACGTGTCTAGATACATTTGCTTCACAAACCTAAAACATCTTATATTTTGAAACGGAGGGAGTAGATCCCAATTGCCATTTCTATAACCAGGCGTACGTACGTTCGATCTGCTCTGCTCTGCTGGTTGAAACGGAATTAGACCGTCAGTATTACTAGGTTGGAAGCTAAAGTGCGTTCCTCGCGCTGGGTAGTGGGCCACACCGGACGGCCACTTGGCACGGCTGCCAGATCAGCCGCGGAGCACAACCTGTCCGAGCTAGGCGATGGAGTGACCAATCAGACAGAGCTGAGCTAGTTTGATTTCCGTATCCCGTTGTCGCCGTCCGTGTGTCTGCTCCTGCCATGCGCCCATGCCGCACCGTGCAATAACCGGTTTGATCATGCGTACGTGCGTTTCGTCGGCGCCAGCCTTTTTCGAGAAGGGGAAAGAAAAGGTGAGCCTTTGCATTGCAGCGATGGATCTCCTCAGGTTGTCATCGATCAAAGCCACTTTTGCAGCTCTAAATCTGAAGAGCACGCACGATTTTGACGACAGGTATATCAGACAAGTCTAGTCTAGTCTCTAGTAGTATAGGTCTGATCAAGGTCAATCTCTCCCCGCAAAAATAAAATAAAAAAATTGCAAGTTGGAGCGGCGAGACAGCGTATCCGGACCGGCTGATGGTATCCGCCAAGTTTATTTGACATGACAGTACGGTCCGGGCCGCGCACGTCGCTAATTAGCTGGAGAGGGAATGGACTCGGAGTTTGAAATCCAGACCATTCCGCTCGCGTTTTCCCTTTTCTCAATTCTTTTTTACGTTCAGCACTGTTTTTACGTTCAGCACTGTTTATATAAAGAAATTCAAAGAACGGTTCCCTTGCCAGCTGCCTGCACAAGAAATGTGAACCGTGTTTTAGACCTACCGTACGTGTCGGGCTCGAATTTGGCGCCGTTCTGCCGAACACGGGCCAAAAAGAGTGCCGTGATGGAGGGGTGCAGGTCTCGTATTGTTCTTTATTCACTTACAAGATGGTTCAAATTCAGAAAATGGTACTGTATATTTTATACGAGAGTAGTTTTCTTTCTGATTATTCAAATTAGAGAAAATGACTCAGCTACAAACTGTTCGTAACTCACGCATTACATCTACGTAAAGAAATGGCCAAATTTTGTAAAATATAGTGCGCGAAAGCCCATCTATTCTATACTGCAATGAAAAAAATTCAACAAAAATCGATGACCTCTTTGGATTCACATAGAAACTTGGGAGGATTGAAGTGAACATGGCATTGCAATCCTACATGCTTTTTATGTGGCGGAATCAAAAAAAGGTTGGTGCACATGAAATCTGGTAGGATTGAAGTGAACATGGCATTGCAATCCTACATGCTTTTTATTCATGCGCTTTTAGAATCCTGGGAATCAAAGAGGCCCTAAGAGAGGCACCACCTGGCGGGATGATAGTATAACTCTATCCATCGGGTCCAGAATCCTGGTGCTCAGACTTATATAGTTATATCTATTTACATCCATTCACAACCTGCACATTTTCGTCCGATAAGCTTTCACAAGATATGTGGATTTTGGAGGCCAAGGTCATGCATCATATTTATTGTGAACATGCCAACTCACTTTTTCTTCTTTTCCAATCTCGTGTCGTCGCTGATGGCATGAGAAATTAATGGAAGCAAAATAGTTGGGTTAAAATAATGATTCATGGTTTTATCCCTAGTCTCCAAATTTTAGGGCTAACTTGTGGTCACCCCCGATGAAAGCCCAATACAACTGTTTTCAGGTAGAAAAGGGATGAATGCACCGTGAACCCTTCCTTATTCCCCTCCTCCGGTGGTCCATATGCTCCGCTCCGCATCCACCGCTTCGCCCCCACAACCACCACCGGTAAAACTGCCACTTGCCATGTCCATAGCTGGCGTACTTCCACACTAGGCTAAGCTCATCATGTGCCGGTCCACTGCCACCCCGACCATCCCTATAAGCACCCTCATCGCTGAGCTTCTTCTCCGGTATCGGTGCCCCTACACCCTAAGTCAACGGAGCCTGGCAACCCCCAAAACCTAAGTTCAGTGTTCGGCTCTACCGCCGCCAACTACGATATCGGTGGCTCCGGCTTGGATGTATAGACGTAAGCATAGAAGAAATCGTGGGAGAGGAGAGGAAGTCTTGGGAGAATTGTGGAAGGAGGAAAACGACAAGGAAGACAGTGGAAGGTGGGAGGGAGGGAGGAGGGGGGTGGGGGGTTCCACACGCGACCGCCTACCATTGCCATGTTTACAATCTCGAATAGTAGACACGGTAACGCCAAGCCATGCGTGCATATCCGTGCATGTTTCTTGTAAAAATAGGAAGAAATATGCAGAAGTTAGAATTCTCTAAATTCCTTTGAATGAAACCTTTATCTAACCAGCTTTGCCGTGCCGTTCTGGGCGGCGTTTATTTACTTCTTCTTTTGAAACCGGCATTTACTTACTTGCTTCCACTCGTCATCCTCTCACCCTGTGTATGATTCAAAAATGAAGCAAGTATTTACTAGTACATGTGTACTAAAAATTACCACGGGATTAGATTGGAGATGACCACAGCGCAGTACAGGCATGTCGGTATTAAAACTAGACTAGAAAATGATTAGCGAATAATACTGCTGCCACCGGCTCCCACCCCCAGGCCAACTCCAACTCCAACACAGCAACGCCAAGGTGGTGGTGGTGGTGAGAGAGGAGAGCCGGGAGCTCGAGAGATCAAATCCAGCCCCGAGCCCCCTCCTCCTCCTCTTCCTCTTCTCCGCCTCCGCCGCCCGGCTGCCGCCGCTTCGGTTCGCTTGCTTACGCGCTTGGCTGCTTGCTCAGGCGAGGTGCGAGGTAGGTTTGGGGCCTCGTTTTGCTGTTCTTCGATTCGGTTTTCCGGGCTCAGATCCGCGTGCCTTCGAATTCCAGCGGCCTTCCTCCTCGCTTCTCACGGCGGTGCTGCGCTTGCTTGGCGCGTGCAGGTTTGGCGGCGAGGGAGGAGGCCGGGAAGGGGGATCGGAATGGGCGCGCGGGTGTCCAAGGCCACCTCCTGCTGCTGCATCCGCGGCCAGCTCCCCGGAAGCACGCGCCTCGACACCGCCGATGCTGGTGCGTTCTGCCTAGTTCCAATGCTTCATGCTTGCGCTTGCCCCTGTTGTTACTAGCTCTCGCTCGTCTGACGCTTCATCGGGAGTATTTTCCGCTTGCTATTTCTGGTGGCTGCATATTCCTTCTCGACATTTTTCGCTGTTTATTTTCGCTATATTTGCCCCTGAATTTGTCGCTGGTGGTGGGATTTGGGGCGGTTTTGTTTTCCGATTGCGCTTCTGTTCTGCCAACCACCTCCGCTTTTGGGATTGAGCCGAAGGGTTATTCGCTAGTTAGGTCTGCGGATTGACCATACCAGAATGGCTATTTTGTGTGCTGGGATATTGTTGGGAGTAATCTGACTGGAGCAATTTTTGGTGTCCACCGCGCGTGCAGTGGACGAGGACCAGGGGGAGAAGTACGAGCTGCCGGCGTTCCAGGAGTACTCCTTCGAGCAGCTGCGGCTGGCCACGGCGGGATTCGCGGTGGAGAACATCGTGTCCGAGCACGGCGAGAAGGCGCCCAACGTCGTCTACAAGGGGAAGCTCGACGCGCAGCGCCGCATCGCCGTCAAGCGCTTCAACCGCTCCGCCTGGCCTGACCCGCGCCAGTTCCTGGTATGATATGCCCGCCGCCTTGGCTTACCATCCTTTCTAGCACTAATGATGTGCGTTTGGTGGGTGTTGGTGCCTTGATGGCAGTTCGTTACTTTGGGTAGTTATTATTGGCGTTGATTATTTGTGATTTTTGGCTTCATAGAGATTCCAACGTCTCCTGTCATTCAGGTTACTGGTTTGTACCTGCTCCTCTGGTGATTTGTATGCTTGTTAAGTTCCTTACTTATTTTGCTTTTGGATGGATTGTTATGCTGGCAAGCAGATGGATGGGTGGCATCTGCCAACTGTTTGGCCAACACAGCCAACACATATTTTCCTTATTGTATGATTATTAGATTCCAATGCCAAACCAGTGTGTGAGACAGCAATCATTACCAGCCACTACTAGCCCCATACTCCCATCATTGTGCTCTACTACTGCTCTTAGCAAACCAATAATTAAGCATTTTTTACCATATATGCTGCGTTCGTATCATAAATAGCGTCACATGTTAATCTATGTACCAATGTTGCATATTTTCTTACTTTTTACTAGTGCTGCCCCTTGCTCCGGTGCTTTACATGACCATTTTGTTATATGTTACCTCACTGAATATTTGTGTTCGTTTGGGAGGTTATGTTTATTTACATGGCGAGTAGTGTGTAGAGGATTTTCATGAGTAGTATGTGGCAATGCCTCCTCTATGTGAATGGCATTTGTTGTGTTTAAAACAACTTTATTTTTTTATACATGTTTTTTGCTTTATCCATTATACACTTCCAGTAATTTTCTAAGATTTGCCCATGTCTGTTGGGGAAATTTATGCTTCAGGATGAAGCTAAATCAGTTGGTCAGCTGCGGAGCAAAAGGTTAGCAAATTTGCTTGGCTGTTGCTGCGAAGGTGACGAGAGATTGCTTGTTGCAGAGTACATGCCTAATGACACACTAGCAAAACATCTTTTCCACTGTGAGTTAACCCTGCATTTCCCAGTTATAATTATGTTCAACTTAGTCTGCTATTGTTATTTATTCTCGTTGTCAACCGAAGCCTAAGTGCCTATAGGTTGATGCCGTCACATCTTTAATCATTGGTTTCTGTTTTCGTCCAAATTTTTGTGTCAATGGATTTAGGGAATATATTGTGCAGATTGTCCCTATTCAAAACTTTGTTCGCAATGACTCTTGTTATTTGTTACATAATGGAGAAGAGTTATAAGATAACCTGTTCTAGACTTCTAGTCATGGAACTCAAATATTTGTTGGAAATTTCTTGCACAATTATGTCAAACTTTCTCTTTGGACCTCTTAAGTGGGCGGGACATACAGTATTACACTGCATCATTGTGTGGCATACAGTATCCTTGATGCCAGTGATGTAATATTTCCCCATTATTGTATGCATTTTGCAGGGGAAACCCAAGCAATGAAATGGCCCATGAGACTAAGGGTTGTTCTCTACCTTGCCGAGGCTTTAGAATATTGCACAAGTAAGGGGCGTGCTCTCTACCATGATCTTAATGCCTACAGAGTTCTGTTTGATAATGTGAGTATCATGCAATTTGTTTTGCTAGCATGGTCAACTTTGTTTATCTATGCGTTTTCTGTAACATATGTACATTGTTTACATGTTGCAGGATTGTAACCCTAGACTTTCATGCTTTGGCCTTATGAAGAACAGTCGGGATGGCAAAAGTTACAGTACCAATTTGGCATTTACTCCCCCTGAATACATGAGGACTGGTTGGTGCCTTCCTATATTGCTAGCACCCTATAGCTTGCTTTTATGTAGCACTCTGGGTGATGTTTGTAGAATCTTTCTTGTCAGGCTATTGTTAGCGGGCTTTCTTGCAAAGCTGCTGCTATTTTCTAATGTTGTTGTTGTATACTTCAAGATTATACCTTGAGTTTGTTTCTCCGTGTGAGCATCCTTAACCTGAGTAAAGTGGTGTGGGTTCAGCTTACTTCATATCATGTAGTGTCATAATATAGCACCACTTTCATAATATCGTGCATTATTCTCTCAGTATGTTTTTTTGCATGATAATGGTTCGGTCTGTCATGTTAAATGTACCCAGTACTTCTAGATATCAACGGTCATGGCTTACAATATATATATTGCAACTCATGATGGAGTGGATTTTCCAAACCCATGGTAGCTTGACAATTGTCCATGTAGCATAAACTGGCTGAAGGTTATAGAGTGTTCCATTTTATGTTCTTTTTACTAGGCTGTCTAGCCAATAAATCAATCTATTTTTAAAACTATGTTAGGTCACAACGCTTGACTGCTGCTAAAGACAGTGTTGTTATTTTTACATCACAGTTCACCTCTAACATCACCCTCTCACTTTTCCATTTACTCTTTCTTACCTGGCAGGACGTATCACACCTGAAAGTGTCATATACAGCTTTGGCACCTTGCTGCTGGACGTTCTTAGTGGGAAGCATATTCCTCCGAGCCATGTAACAACTTCGAGCTTTTGGTTTTTGCACATCATATTCTATCTTACTCTGTTTACTTTTTAGGTATCATTGTACAGTGACTGTTGTAGTATGTCGAAATGATTCTATGTTGACCTAGCTGTCCGATAGGCAGTCTGGCTAGGGAGTTAATCGATATCTTAGTTTCTCTTCCAACTGCCTTTGGGTCTTCATGACCTAGTTGTCCGCATAAATGATTGGAAACTATTCCACGTACGTGATATTGTTCTTCATTCTCATTGTGAATATAAGTCCTTATCTCCATCACTTGCATGCTAGCAAAACAACACTTTTTGGTAATGGATAAATAATTTGGTAGAATAGCCAACAGATTAAACTTTACTTTGAGCCAAATAATAATTTGATACCTTGATCTTTACCATACTAACTGATACTTGTAATATCTGCAGGCCCTTGACCTGATTCGAGATCGGAACTTTAACATGCTTACAGACTCCTGTTTAGTGGGTCAATTTTCAAATGAGGAAGGAACAGAACTGGTGCGATTAGCTTCAAGGTGCCTGCACTATGAACCCCGTGAACGGCCTAATGTAAGATCTATGGTTCAAGCATTGAGTCCTCTTCAGAAGGATGTTGAGGTGAATTCCTTTCCTTAGTCTGTCTAGAACAATTGAATTCAAGTTACTTCCTCTAATATTTGGTTGGAAAATGGCACCAGGAATTTTGACATGTTTAATGCACCATTCAGTCCTTGTTTTTCAAATAAATCATTTCCATCTCCAAGCCTTTATCCATACCACTTTAGTCTTTTCTGACAGTTTTCTTAGCCTCCTGGTATAATTGAGCATAGCAAGGATCAAATAAGATGGTAGACCATTTAAATTTCAATGTAGATTTTTCACACACTTATTAGTTCCTTGGCTTCTGGTCAACATTGGACTTGAACTATATAATGTTATAACTGAAGTGGTGTCAAAATGTTTTGCAGACTCCATCTTATGAACTGATGGATATGCCCCAAGGCGGTGCATCATCTGTCCAATCATTGCCTCTCTCTCCTCTTGCCGAAGCTTGTTCCAGAAAGGATCTGACAGCAATACATGAAATTCTAGAAAAGACGGGGTACAAGGATGATGAGGGAACGGCGAATGAGGTGTGTTAAGTTCTGTTTCTCATTTGCTTTATATGGAGGTTTAACGACACTGACTTGTGATTTGTACAAATCGTTTGATGTGAAATTTTGATTCTATGTGTTATACCTTCATACAACATTGCCAGGAACTAATAAGCAAGTAAAAACTTCTCTGTGTTGAACAACTAATAAAATCATCAGTATCTTGACTCAACATATAGTTCTCATATCTTTCGGCGGAAGTTTTAGTGTAAGACCACTTTTCACTGCATGCAAAATGCATATTGGTTGATTGGGAAAAGTTTTAGTGTCTGACCTCTTTTCATGACCATGTCCTAGAGCAACTCAGGTTAATATTGGTTTAATTTCTTTGATAATGTAATATTGATTTGATGTTGTTCCAAACAGATACCCCTCTGAACTCCTTTTTGTGGTGTATTATTGCTGATCTTAGTCTATCAAATAGCTAGGCAATCAGGAATGTTTTTGGATCCTATTCTGTTCCTGATATGGATTGGCCTGGGTAAAGTTCTAAAGACCAGAGATAGATTCATAGACATTATGGGAGGGAGACTTTCAGTTATGAACATTTGATAAGAGTTGCAGCATATGAAAACGTAGAACCAGCTACCAATAGTTATTTCAGAGCTGGATCTATGTCCTGTAAAATGTTTGGACCATCTTTTCCCGAGGCCATTTGTACATACTCTTATAAATACTATTACATTACTTTTAATAGAATTTATTGTCGGGGCATCCCCTGCAGTTTCTTTTTTTAATAAATCTTTGGATTTAATAAGAGATTTTGTATGCCATTTCTTTTTACTGAACCTGTGTTTTGCTCTTACATGACCTTTTTCCCCCTCTTCGTTGCTGCAGCTCTCATTTCAGATGTGGACCAATCAAATGCAAGATACATTAACCTCAAAGAAGAAGGGTGACAGTGCTTTTCGGCAAAAGGATTTTACTACTGCTATTGATTGTTACTCTCAGGTTGCCTTCACTTCTCAATTTCCTTTGTTCTTTAAGTTGACCTGTTATGGGAGTCTCATGTTGAATGATGTCACTCGCATCCTGTCTAGTGTAAACAATACCTGTGATCGCACATTTTAAAGCTCAAAAAACAGAAGCAAAGACTTCTTGGCTATGAAGTGATCTAAATTATTGTCAATCCATTGTTGAGTTTGTTCATTCTGTTTATTTGTGACATGCAGTTCATTGAAGTAGGCACGATGGTTTCCCCAACCATTTATGCTCGGCGCTGCCTGTCATATCTGATGAATGACATGGCAGAACAAGCTGTCAGTGATGCAATGCAGGCGCTAGTAATATCTCCGAATTGGCCAACTGCATTTTACCTTCAAGCTGCAGCGTTACTTTCTTTAGGGATGGAGAATGAAGCTCAAGAAGCGCTCAAGGATGGTTCTGCCCAAGAGACAAGCAGCAGCAGTGGACGCTGACTACGAACTGATTTTTTGTCCAGACAATGCACATAATTTGAGGTATTATTTTCTACTAAATCTTGACATTGTAGATTTGTAGCACCATCCTTAATTTGAGTGTCTGGGGAATCGGTCATGACTAATATGTCAGTTTTGCTAGGATTTCTGAACACGTTGCAGTTAGCAGTTCGTATTAGTACATTGTGAATCATGCAAGTCAAGTACAATATATAACTTAAATTGTACACTATTTTGTTTTGGCTGTAAATGGCATTAGCTGCTTAAGTGTTTGAAATAACATTGTTTTTGCTTGGAAGTCAGAAAAACCACATGCAACCAGGAATAAACTTGTCTGGATTTTGGTTGCCCAAGATATTCTATGAACAACAGATGCTGTACTTTTTTCGAAATGGGGAATAGCCCCAGCCTCTGCATCAAAGTGATGCATACGGCTTTCTTTATTAAAACATTATTACAAAGTAACAGATGCTGTACTGATTAGAATTTTGGTTGCTCAAGTTTTCCTCATTATTTTCTTGTGGCTCAGGTGCTCGCTTGAACAAAATCATTCGGTACGGAAGCAAGCAGCTGTTGTTCATCTGGTGACTTTGCTATGTGTTCTTTGAGCGTGCAAAACGTCGTCCCTCCTCCGTATGTAAATATGGAACAAAGCGACAACAGAGAGCAGGAAATAGAATGCCAAATACATTGAAGGATGAATAAGTCCCGTAGACAGCAATTTTTGTGGAAAGGAAAAAAAAAATCCATATCGGTTCCTCCTACCCAAAAAAGTGAGAAAAGAAGATTGTTGATGTACATCTTGCTAGATGTGTAAACTTGTACAGTTCTTTTCCTTTCTAGGGCAGAAACATCTTTGGTCGAATGGTTGCTTAAAATTCTCAATTCCTATTGCCATATTTTCATCTTTTCGTGCAAAAAATGCAACAATTCATGATCTTCCACCGCATAATAATTTGTTGCATTGTACAGTTAATATTGCCACAAATTTACTTGTCGGTGATACTTATTTTAGAGCCAGAGTACTTTTACTAACTCATCATCCTACAAGCGAGAGAGCAGGGTACAAAATTCAATTGTCGATATGCGGGGAGGTTGAGAAGAGATGGCGTGCTGCGGGGGCAGCGGGCAGCCGGCCGACGGCTGGTGTGGCTCACGGAGGCGTGGGCGCCTAGATCTCGGCCTGTGGCACTCTCTCCGTCTCATCCATGCTCTCCCTTCCATCCCTGGCAGCAGCCGCTGCTGGAGGATGCTAGCGGGCAAACATGCGGAGCCCTCTGGGGCGGCTGCTCTGTTGTGCCTAGGCGGATCCCCCTTCGGCGGAAGCTGCAGGCTAGCGCCGCGGCGACTCATAGTCTCCGTCGCCGCGGTTGAGTGTCGCATGCTCGACGCGCTCCAGGCGTGTCTGGCCTAGGCTAGCTGGTGCCCCCTCCTGGCCTATTTCTAGGCTCGCCCTGCGTTGCTTGTCTTGTCCGGAGACCTCTTTTGCCACCTTCCGTCTGCCCTGCATTGACGGTCTCCTAAGATTCCTGTTCGTGGGGCGGCGAGACCCCTGTGCGGCGACAACCAGCACTGTTAACCATGATGCCTGTGTGTACCGTTACAACGTTACTGAGGCGATGGTCAGATCAGTGGATCGGACCTTCGTCGGCCAGATCAGTGGATCTCACCGACAAAATCGTGCCTTTTCTTGTGGTGCTGCGAATAGTCGTTGTCTGCTGCTCTATGGCCACCCTCTCTTTGCTCTGTTTGGGATGTTGGGTCGAGGGAGATTCGGTTACCGAGGCGGCGGCCTCGGATCTGGTGGGCGGTGCCTACTCTGCGGGGAGTGGCATGCGCGGTTGCTGGCCGTCTTCCTTGGCCGTGTGGACGGCGGGGAGGCGGCGGGAGCTAGTCGCAGTGTGTGATCTGTTCACAACCCCCTCATCCTATCTCTTCTTGTTCGAGCTTTGGGATGAGACCCGGGAGAAATCTTTGGCTGTTGACGGCCACAATGGCAATGGTACCTGTGGGCATCGTTTTCCTTCTTGAAGGCGCCATTGAGGTTCTCATTTCCCCTTCTGCTATTCCGGGCGAAAGCCATAGTTCTGTTATGGACTGGGCGGCGGCATCGCATCGGCGGTGTTCCCTTTCTGAAGGCGCCGTCTTGGAAGCTTAAGGTGCTCGTGCTCGCTGATTCAATGGTGGTGGTGGGCTGACAGACATTTGGATCTTAACTTCGCGACACCTCCATTTGGGGTTGTTGCTCTTCTCTGCGCTGCTCTTGTTGCTTACATCAAGACCAAGTGATCTTGCTACGGGCGGCGATAGCGATGCTCTTCCGGTGATCTTGGCCTGGGTAGGACGACGGGTTTGGTGTTGTTTCTTTGCTACTGCGTTGGCCTCTCCGTTAGTGCTCAGAGTGAGCCACTTTGCTGGCCGACGGTGCGGCGTCCTTCGAGCCAGGGCGAGAGGACAGGGGTCTTCTTCGGCAGTGGAGGCGGAGTTGGTTTTGACATGGTTTAGCCAGGCACACTTTATTGTGATCTTCCTCAACGACCATTTGATCCCTCAAGTGTCATTCTTTGTCAGCCTCCTTGGTGTTTCGCTTCGGTGGATGAAGACTGCGATGTTCAAGGGGCGTTTCTTGCTTAGTTCTTTTTGCTTGTTCTTTTTGTTGACTTGTAAGCTGATCCTTCAGCATCCTGTAACTCTGTGTCGCATGAGGACTTTATTAATTTAAAGTCGGGCATTATCGCCTTTTATCTAAAAACAACGTTACTTAGGGTTTCCCTGCATAAGGCGTCGACATGATCCTCTTAACAGGAGTTCCTCCTCGAGCACCGAGGAAACCTAGCCTAGATCCGACCTGCTAGACCGGTCAAGGGCAACGTCTTAGCGTCGTTCCCCTCTTGGACGGACGCAGCTTCGGTGCCTTACCTACCTAAGTCTCTCAGCGCCTTACCCCCATATCCACCATCCAATCTAGATCGGACGGCCCAAAACGACTCTAGGCAAAATGTGCTAGCTCTTACATCAAATATTTTTTAATCACAAACCGTATGTCCAAATGGATTGAAACTTTCTCAGATTAAATCTTTGAATGAAATCTACGTACTGTAATTTTTTCAATTTTTTCCGGAAAGTTTGAATTTCATGTTCAAATTTCGGGCGTTCTTGTCCATTCGATCTAGATTGAACGGTGGATGTGGGGGTAAGGCGCGGTGAGCCTTAGCTTCAGTAAGGCACTGAAGCTGCCTCCCTCTTGGACCGCTAGAGGGCCCGTGCTGCATGTGGTAAACAAAATGATACACTGAGTATGCATGAATCTTCACGCCACGATCTGGCAGCCGGAAATATCAACTGGGACACAAAAAACTCGTAGTCAATATAGAAATAGCAAATCCCACGTATATCTTAAACTGGTCTTGGTTTGAACAAAGGCAAAGTGAAACTGCTTATATATAGATATATTATCAAATGTTGGTGTAAACTGTTTGTACTAGATACACGAATACGAGTATGTTCCAAAGACATGCTTGTCTTGTCTCGGCAAAGTCTGCAATGAAGTTGGCGGCTACCAAATAGATGTAGCAATAATCTTGCCCTAATTCAGTTGCTCTTTTCAACAGGAAAACAGCCTCCAGCCGAAAGAACACGAACTCGTATCTGCAAAATAGCAATTTACCACGTGCAGACTTGCAGAAATCCGATCTACAAATTGCAGCCAATCTACTCCAATCTCGTCGATCTGACAACTGCTCGTATGATGAACCACGGAGGCCGTCTGGGGATCATGTGGTTCGACCTTCGCAAACCGCTTTTATGCAAGGAAGGAACATCCTCGATGGAGTTGTCATCTTGCACGAAGCGGTTCACGAACTCCATACCAAAAAGTTGAATGGGGTAATTTTAAAATTAGATTTCGAAAAGGCCTATGATAAGGTCAAGTGGTCTTTCCTTCAACAAACTCTAAGGATGAAAGGTTTTTCTCCTGAGTGGCGCGCTCTAATTAATAATTTTGTGTCCGGAGGTAGTGTGGCCATCACAGTCAATGATGACACTGGCCGCTATTTTCAGACTAGAAAGGGGCTCCGGCAAGGTGATCCTTTATCACCTATGTTATTCAATATTGTAGCCGATATGCTCGCTATATTGATTGAACGTGCTAAGGCGGACGGTCAAATTGAAGGAGTGATTCCTCATCTTGTTGATGGTGGTTTATCAATCCTTCAATATGCCGACGATACAATTCTTTTTATGGAACATGACTTGGAGAAAGCTCGGAACCTCAAATTAATTTTGGCGGCTTTTGAGCAGCTCTCTGGTCTAAAGATAAACTTCCATAAGAGTGAATTGTTTTGTTTTGGAGATGCTCAGGACGCAGCTAGCAGCTATGCCGAGTTGTTTGGCTGTGGGCAAGGGCAATTTCCTATTCGGTACTTAGGCATTCCGATTCATTATCGGAGATTGACTATTGCCGAATGGAAAGCTGTCGAGGAGAGACTCCAAAAACGTCTAAGTAGTTGGAAAGGCAAATTATTATCTCTGGGAGGAAGATTGGTCCTCATTAACTCAGTACTTTCTAATATGGTACTGTATATGATATCCTTCTTTCTTCTGCCTAAAGGAGTCTTGCAAAAACTCGATTATTATCGATCTAGATTCTTTTGGCAAGGGGATAGTGAGAAAAAGAAGTATCGACTGGTTAAATGGAGTGTGGTCTGCAAACCAAAGGACCAAGGTGGGCTAGGAATTCATGACCTTCAAGTCAAAAATTCCGCCTTACTAGGTAAGTGGCTCTTCAAGCTGCTTACCGAAGATGGTGTGTGGCAGACCCTTCTTAAGAGAAAGTATATTGGCTCGAAACCGCTGTCCCAAGTTGTCTGGAAACCTGGGGACTCGCATTTTTGGGCTGGCCTTATGGCATCGAAGAAATTTTTCTTCCCTTATGGTACTTTCTCTATTAATGACGGATCGCAGATACGGTTTTGGGAGGACACCTGGTTGGATAATGTCCCGTTACGAGACCGGTATCCTGCTTTGTATAGTATAGTTCGGTTTAAAAGTGATACCATTGCTACGGTAATGGCAACCTCACCGCCGGCTGTATCGTTTAGACGAGTCCTATTGGGTAATAGGTTAACTGATTGGAATACCTTACAACAGCGTTTGGAGTCCATTCAGTTGTCCCCAGGTCCAGATGAATTCCGGTGGAATCTCCACTCAAATGGGACCTTCTCGGTAGACTCTCTCTACAAAGCAATTATGCAATCCGATATTCCAGTTGATAATAACAAGAAGATTTGGAAGATGAAGATACCGCTAAAAAATAAAAATTTTGCCTGGTATCTACGTCGGGGAGTGATCCTAACCAAAGACAACCTTGCTAGGCGTAATTGGCATGGAAGCAAAATGTGCGTGTTCTGTCAGCAAGACGAGACTATAAAACACCTTTTCTTCCAATGCCGCTTTGCCAGATCTATATGGTCAATCATCCAAGCTGCTTCCAGCCTGTACCCTCCGACTAGTGTTGCCAATGTTTTCGGGAATTGGCTTCATGGTATCGATCTCAGGTTTAGAACGCTACTTAGGGTGGGAGCGATAGCCGTTATGTGGTCGCTTTGGCTATGTAGAAATGACAAAGTTTTTGATGATAAAAATTGTTCTATTCTGCAGGTTATTTACAGATGTACCGCTACGCTCCGTTTGTGGTCACCTCTTCAGCGGCTGGAGAACAGAGACCTGTTTACGGAGGTCTGTACACGACTGGAGGCTACGGCGAGGGATATTTTTTCCCCACATGGGTGGCCGCATAATCTGAGGATTGGTCCTGCTCCAGTTATTTAGGCGATTTACAATTGCTCGCAACGATATGTATTTTGCCTTTATTTTTGAACCATGAACTGCTAGACGGCTGTGTGCATCTTGTTATGCAGAGGCCGGGTTGTAATTGCTGAACTCAGTAATAAAAACCCTTTATCTAAAAAAAAAAGTTCAAGTTAGAGTAGTCTAGCTAGTTGGTTTGTATGCCATAGTCTAAGTTGGTCTTGTACTAGTATTAGGCAAGGCAGGATTAGACCGATCGGCTTGCCGTGTCTTATACTAGTATAGTTAGCTTAGCTTGGAGCGTGGCTCGTATCCGGCTAGGATTAGTACTTGTGTATGAGCAGGTTTCAGTACGTTTAGGACTAGCTCTAGTAGTTTGAGTCGGTTATGTGTCTTTGGATCGTTCGTGTATATATACACGATGAGTCTGAGCAAGTTAAAACACCGGAGATTGAGAGAAAAAGAAAAGGAATAAAGAAAAAGTTTAGAGCGTGCGATACGCACGCTTGGCGATAAAAAGTAGTCTCCACGTGTGTTCGTGTAGCTTCATGTGATTGATCTGTGGGCGAATTCCAACAATAGACCTGTGTTCAGGTTAGAACTAACAAGTGGATTACATACGAACGATGAAATGCATATATTAGACCCGAAATGCTCCCAAATTGAATGGGGTTAGGTCAGTTCAGTCTGGTAGGTTAGATCACATCCTCAATGCTGCAGCCTTTGAAGTTGTAAATTCTTGTCTTGTGCTTGATCATCTGCAGCTTGGCTTTATTTGACCGTGGGTTGATCACCTCCACACCAGTGAGGACAGCAGCCCTGCCAACAAGGTTCTCAGGTGATTCCTCCTCAGATCCATCGAAAATGACATAGAATTTGGCGGCACAGAACCTGCGATGACCCAGGTACAACAGGTTGCTGTCAACCAATGACCATTGCTCCCCCTGGCCGTGCTCGCAGAAGCCTCTCCACCGGTGCAGCACCTTGGGCGGCGTATTGCCCTTAAGAGGAGACGGGAGCTCAAGCGCAACAATGTCGTCATGGTTGCTGTAATGGAAACCGAAGTGGAGGTTGTAGAGCTGAGGGACACACAGAGCACGTCCGAAGAAGGGCAGCGTCCAGCTGCTGACCTTGGTCCACTCCATGTTGTCCGTGTCGAAGCAGTAGGTGCCGAAGCCGCCGAATTCACTGAGCGAGGAGAAGCAGATGGTCCTGTTGTCCTTGAGCACCGTGTAGGACTGGATGGTTCGATCCTCTTCGCCGAACCTGTAGGGCGGCAGCGGTAGCTCACGCCATTTCCAGGCCATTGATTTAACGTCGCAGTAGGCCAGAGTCTTGAATTTGGTCGAGGTAGACCCGTTGATGGCGTACAAGGCGTCGGCGCGAATGGCGTCCTTGGTGATGCACACGTATATGGGACTATGCCGATTGGGTAACTCGCTGGTGGGGGGCAGAATCTCGCAGGAGACCTCCTCCGCATCGTACAGGTGGGTGTGCCCGGCTGAGTCGGACACGACGATCCTGCCCTCCTTGGGGCCTCCACCGACCCCGTAGAAAGGCATGAAACCGAGAGTCGAGTCGAACGAGTGGGATGACTTGAACCTAAACTCCGGCGAGGGCAGCTCCATGGTGCTCACGCAGATCGGCGTACGTTTCTCCCGCCTGGCTTGCGTTTCTGACGCTACTGCCTCTACCACGGAGGAGTAGAAGAGGTTATCCTGGGCCGTCAGGCGGCTCAGCCAGTACGAGCCGCCAACACGCGAGTCCTTCATCATCAGGTTGAGGAACCGGCGTGGAGTCATCTCCTACTTTGACCTTCCAAAGCACAAAAGAAAATGTTTCGATTTTAAGCTCATTAGAGGATCTCTTTCCCTTCAGTCACAAATTTAACCTACAGAAGAGAGCAGATGGGATCGGATCCAGGCTTACCTTGGGATCGAAGACGCAAGAAGACCTTCAACTGGAGGTGCGGGGGATAACCGGATAAGATTTCAGGAGGGAAGTGGTGGCGGAGGTAGTAGTCGGCGGCGATATCGTTTTGTACGGGGGAAGCTGGAGCGCCAGATGACTCTTTATACGGCGACGCTAGCTAGGGATTTAGGCGAATCCTAGCGTCAGCTGTTAGCGGTAGCGCCTCCATTGTACATGGGCTCGAGTTGGGATCTAGGTCAAATGATTCTTCGGGACCATGATCTGTGGGTCGGCCAGCCCAGCCCGGCAACTGTTGAATCATCAAGGGCCCGAGCCCATCAAGTCTCTCTCTTTTATTTTTTTTATTTTATTTTTCAGCGAGTTACATATAGGGTGAACCCAAAACCTAATTCGTGTGTGGTCTCGTTCTGTCCTGAAAAAGTGTCCACCTCTCGCGCATGTCGGAGTGCGATCTTGCGGCAAGGATAGGCGGCGCTACCGTCATGAGTTATTATAGAGAGTTAAAGTTAAGATATTTCTTTACTCGCTTGCTGCTAGATCTTTAGATTGGTTCTTCAAATAGCCTTTGGGAACTTTTCATTCTTGGTACAACATTAAAGCTGCTATTATGGTGAGATTTGGACTACCTTTCATCATGAGTTATTATAGAGAGTTGATATACTCTTTTAAACAAAGAATTAATGAGTTGCTTATTCATGTTTGGGAGAGGTTTAGAGGGCTTGCTTATGAACAAGAACATGGCCTTAGAGATTGGATGATAATGCATACATTTTATTGTGGCCTGTCAATGAACTCCAAATCTTATGCGAATTATAGAAGTGGAAAAATCTTTTTTGAACTCACTATTGCTGATGCTCATATTTTACTTGATGGGTTACTCCTTAAAGAGAAAATTAAAATTAGTTTCGATCAAACAGATGTACCCTCTAAACCATTTGATGATCGATATGATACTTATGATCTTTACAAAAAAGAGAAACAAGTAGATGAAATAAAAATGCTCAGCGATAAAATTAATGAACCTCTACTTGATCTTGATAAATGTAGTTTGAATAAACTTATTAATATCTTGCAAAGCTTTGCTAATGATCCTTCTTTCAATGTTCATCAAACTGGTTTTGGATCCTACATAGCCAACCATGTCATAAAGGGGAAAAAATCATCTGTAGAGCATGTGTCGTTACCACGCCTTGTCCTGCTGGTACGCCGGACAAGTGGGAAGAGCGGATTAGAGCATCTCCACCGGTGCCCCAAAAATGTGGCTGGCAGGGGCGTCGGATGGGCCGTTTTGGGGGCGTCGACAGGCCCTCTCAATTTTTTGGGCTTGGTGTCCCACAACGGCGCTCCCGATGCCCCGGCCCCAAAATTTGCAAATTTCAACAAAATTTATAAAAACCATCGATGTCATTAGATTATAGCAAATTTGGACGGATTTCAAAGAAATTCGGAGATAAAAACTAATATAATATAAAAACTAATAGCCAATGTCGCCGCCTCCGCCATAGCGCCCGCTTCCGCTGCTGCTGTTGTCGCCACCGCCCTCCTTCTTCATCACCGGCTTGACGTCCTAGTCGTTGTCACTGGCGAGGTCGACCACCGGCTTAGCGGCTGCCAGTGAATGCGCCACTGCCAGTCTTGCCTGGTGCGTCTTCTAGATCATCGGGGTGGCGGGAGAGCGCCGCCTGCAGCTCCTAGTGCTCGACCCACCATGGCCGCGTCTCTTCCTCCAACCCCGATGGGAGTTGCTCCCACTCCTCCTTCGGCTCGTCCTTCATGCGGCGCGGCGGTGTCGAAGAAGATCCCGCAGCGGCGCCGCGGATGAAGATTCAGGTGGCAGTGGACTGTCGTGCCGGTGGCGGGTAGGAGGCGGAGCGCGCCGCAGAGCACCCGTCCGACGACAAGCTCCGCGTCGCAGACCTTGCCTGGGTCGGCGCTGAGCGAGTGCCCTGCCTATCCGGTGGAATCGGATGGCGGGCGGCGTGCACGTAGCCGTGCTACCGGAGCACGGCGTCGAGGTCCCGGTTTTTCCAGTAGGCACGCCAGCCGATAGGGTTGTAGCAGCCTACGTAGGGCCCGGCGAACTCGCCCAGCTCTTCCTGCCGCTCCCGCTGCAGGCACGACAGCCAAATGCTGCGGCGCGGCGTGTTCTCCGGCAGGTCCCGCTCGGACGGCAGGAGCATCTAGCAGCGCCGGCCGATGAGGTCGTCCAACGCGTCGCCCTCGGGAAGAGGCGGGACGGCGTACCCCGCCACCGAGACATGCCACCCATGGGGCAGGTGCCACGATGGCGGGACGAGGATGTCGTTCTCCCACAACACCCTCGCCTCACCGGCGTTGAAGTTCATCTGGCGGGAGAAGCCGTCGCCTCCGCTTCCGCGGGCGTTGTGGTTGTGGACCATCGTGTGAAGAGCTGGGGGCGGTGGACGACGGGGAACTCGGTGTGGTGGTCGACGGGGAAAATCGGAGGGAATGGTGGACAACGAGGAGAGGCCTCCCCTTTTAAAGGCGGAGCCGAAGACACCGGCACAGCTCGCATTGAAGGGCGGCGAAGAATGTCGGGCATCACCGCGTGGCCGTCGGGCTCCGCGCGATGCCTTAGGAACTCGCGGCGCAATGAAGACGACGATCGACAACCGTTAGCAAAGCTGACCACCGCTGCATCTCACTTCCAGGCGGGGCCAGGGCGTCAGGGCAGCTGGCGCGCGCTGCTGACGTCCCCGATAGGATCCTGCCGCGTAGGGACCGGTGTGGGGGCGCCGGCTAATTTTTTGGGCTCGAGGCCGCGCTGGCATGATCTTAGGGCTGTCGTGCGGCGCTTTTTTAGCCTCGAGCCCAAAATCAACGCCAGGCTGCATTTGAGGGGCATTTTGGTGGTGCCGGTGGAGATGCTCTTAGCGTAGGGAGGCAGGCCGTCCGGGGTGACAACATCTCCACTCGCCCACCCTAAAGGCCCCCCAAACGGCATTTGGGGGCGCCTGCGCAGAAAATCTCACCTAGCCACGCCCCCAAAACCAAAATTCCATCCGGCGCGACACATTTTTTTCATCCGGCGCACCCGATCCAAATCCTGCCCACGGGAGGGCGAGCGGGGGCGCCGGCTGGGTGCGTGACTCGCCTTGTGGCCCACTGTCAGCGACTGCCCCGCTGCTTCGTCGTCTCCACTCGCACGTCGCCTCGCCTCCCCCGCCGAATAACTGCACCGACGGCAGCTTTGCCCAGCCGCAGCGAGACATCACTTCGGAGCACGGGCCGACGTTAATGCCCGCCACGCGTTCAACGCGCACCGCTCACCACGGCTACAGAAAGCACCCCCGACGCCATTGCCACCCATTCTCGCCGCTGCACAGAGATTCTCCCCTCGCCACACTCGCGACCTTCTCCCACGCCGACGAGATGCAACCCGCAGGCCACGAGGCGAACGGCTGCGGCCGCCGCTACCTCCACGAGCATGAGGCGCGGTACATGGCGCCGACAGACTTCCGGTGTCACGGGTCGTGGCGGCTGAGTGCCGGCAGGATTGGGATCCTGCCGGTGCCCCACGGCGCGGCGCGGCAAGCCACCATTCATCGGTACTACTACGAGGTGCTGACGTCGGAGCAGCGCAACGATCCCCTCTGGGATCCCGACAACGACGACCAGTGGACCATCTTCTTCACGCAGCGGCGTCTCGCGGAGCTGGCACACTACGAGGGCCGCGGCCCTCCGCTAGCCAACAAGAACGCCGCCGAGGAAGCTTTGGTGGGGCATCCCAGGCCTCACCCTCGCCAAATGTGGCGTACATTTACATTTGGGAACCGCCACCCCCATACCGAAATCAGCCCCCCCCCCCCCCCCCCCAAACAGGCTCAATTTCGCTGGCGCCGGTCGCTGTTTGGGGGGGGGGGGGGGGGGAGGGCGATTGGAGATGCTCGGAGGGGACGGATTCTTCGGGGTGGGGATGGGATCGAGCTTGGTCGGTTGGTCCTTTGGATGTGTAGAATCACCGACCGATATCGTTTAGGCCGCTGTTTTGGCAGGAACAACATGGACGGTGGTAGAATCACCGACCGATAATATTGCTTAGAGCATGGACGGTGGTAGAGATATAGAGATAACGAGGAAAGATCTGCGCGGCGGCTAGACCTAGATCTCCACTCGAGCCGTATTGCCGCCGCCAGCTCCCTCCGCCTACACTTCCCCTCCTGAAATCTTGTTCCGCCGCTCCTCTATTTGAATATTTCTTGAATTGAAAGTCGGAAAGAGCATTGAAAGTAGGAGATGATTCCCCGCAGGTTCATCAACCTGATGATGAAGGACTTGCGCGTTGGCGGCTCGTACTGGCTAGTCCGCATGAGGCCCGAGAAGGAACTCTTCTACTCCTCCGTGGAGGAGGCTGTGGCGTCAGAAACACATGTGCCGATGTGCGAGAGCAGCATACAGCTATCCTCGCCCAAGTTTAGGTTCAAATCATCCCACGCGCTCCACTCGACGCTCAATTTCATGCCTTTCTACGGGGTCGCTGGCGGCCACCGCGAGGGCAGGATCATCGTCTCCGATTCGGCCGGCCACAGCCTCCTGTACGACGCCAAGGAGGTCTCCACCGAGAATCTACCCCCCACCAACAGTTGGCCTAGTCCCATATCCGTGTGCATCGCCAAGAAAGGCCTTCGCGCTGACGCGTTGTACGCCATCGACCAGGTTAACTCGACCAACTTCAAGTCTCTAGCCTACAGCTGCAAGGCTGATCGTGATGATACAATGGCTTGGTGCTGGCTCCAGCTACCGCCGCCGCCCTACATCTTCGGCGAAGAAGACTCAACCATCAACTCCTACACGCTGCTCGAGGACAACAGGACCATCTGTTTCTCCTCCTTGACTGAAGGCGGCTTCGGCACCTACTGCTTCGACACGGCCAGCCGGGAGTGGACCAAGGCTGGCAGCTGGGCGCTACCCTTCTGCGGACGTGCTTTCTCTGTCCCTCAGCTCCACAACCTCTACTTTGGCTTCCATGCCAGCAACCCTGAAAACCTTGTTGCGCTTGAGCTCCCGTCTCCACTTGATGGCGATGCACCGCCCAAGGTGCTACACGAGTGGGGAGGCTTCGGCCAGCCGGACCGGCGCCCGCTGGGCGAGTGGTCGTTGACGGCCAGCAGCTTGCTGTACCTGGGGAACCACAGGTTCTGCGCCGCCAGATTCTTTGGCATTTACAGTGGATCTGTTGATTTATATCAGAACCTTGTAGACATGGCTGCTGTCCTCACTGGTGTGGAGATTGTCAACGGACAGGCAAATAAAGCCAAGCTGCAGATGATCAAGCACAAGACAATAACCTACATCTTGGAAGGATGTAGCATTGAGGCTGTGTTCTAACTGCCCGTCTATTGAATCTCAACACTAAGTTACGTTCGTTGGTTGCAACTTCATCAGTGTTATTTGCAAGTTTGTTCGGTGTACACAGTCACTCTAATTAATGGTTGCTGGTACTGGAATGTATGTGTGCTCTTAGTTGAACTGGAAAATCAGGCAGACTCTATTGACCATGTATTAGCATATCTCAGCTATGCTTGTTTCTTCAGAGTCTGTTGACCATATATTATTATATATCAGCTATGTTTTATGGAGAATTATGCAGAGTCGCTCTAAATTATTGGTTCTTGCTGTAAGCATATGAATCTTTTGCTTCCCAGTTCACTCACTCAACATTCATTGTTTTATTTGTTTTATGTTCCTTCTCATTCTGCTCTTGTAGAGGAAAGGCCATGAAGGCCCAACGCTACTATCACAAGAAAGCTAGAGTGAAGAAACTGCTCTTTGTATAGTTTTAGCTGCAGTCTTTGGGTTTGTGGTTGTTTCATTAGTACTAGAGCTTGTCTTGGATACTGTTGCTGCTGAGTTGGTTTTACTCAGTGTTGCCCTGTCTTGTGTCAGTGTTGGCAATTACTGAGGAATCATCAAATCTCATCTGTACTTTTGCTTCCCAAACTGATTTTTATATCTCTCATCATTTTGAGGTTCTTTGTCAACCAGATATTTCCTTGTAGCTTGTACTTTGTACTTCTTGATCAACATCATGTTTGGTGAAGAAACTTCTTTCTGGTATCATACTTGCCTCCCATTACCAAATGTATGATACCATGTTATCTTCTGAATTCTGCTTTGGCTTGTTTGTTCATGCTTATACTCATTAATACATGGAAGTGATGAATTGAGTTGACAATTGTTACCTACAGTATCATGCAAATATCAAGGATAGTAACATAATAATAATAATATATATACCTTTCAAAGGACATAGGTATGTATCAACCGTGCCTGAAAGAATAGTGGATACAAGCGTACACAAGGATCCTCACTTGGCCACCACGATGCGTGCTGCACATCTTCCAAACAAAATATACTGCCTTCATTTGAAAATTGACTTGTATCGAACATCCGGATGCTAAGAGACTTTTCCATCATAAAACAAGGCGTATAAGTTTCATCAAAAGTTAAATAGTGTAAAGCTATAATAAGTTTCTACAAAAAAAACTATAAACCAGTACAATGTCGAATCAATCTTCGCAGATAAATCAAGAAATATATTTGAATACTACAGCTATACTAGCTGAATGCCGTAGGCCACAGGCACACACACCGTAGGCCACAGGCACACACACACACGGAGCTCCGGACCGACAGCGGCCCTCACGCCCTGAGCCCCCCTTTGTCTCCCACAAAAGAGCGTCACCGCCACCTGGGGTTCGGTCGCGCTGCCGCATCCTTCAACGTTGCCGGCCACCAGCCGCCGCACGCCCCGAGCGCCCTCCGCTGGCTGCATCCAACCCTCGTGCGCTCGAGCAGGCATGGAGAGGAGGCAGGGACGAGTTCGATTATGTGTGCTGGCACTGCAGGGGTCGGGCAACATTTCCTGCCATTGCGGCAGCTCCATTGTTTGTTGCGCGTAACCGTAAGTGCCCATACCTCACCGCTGTTTCTCTACTCCCTCCGACCCATATTACTCTTCGCTAATATAGATGTATCTAGACACATTTTAGTGATAGATACATCTGTATTAGCGAAGAGTAACATGGGTCGGAGGGAGTATCTTTTTTCAGCCATTCTTCCTCTCTTACATATTGTCACTATGAAAGCTGTTTGAGCGTGCAGCTAATTTTTGGTCATGTTCTGCTGATTAGACCCTCACAATCCGTAAGTATATAGATCTATGTTTGATGTGAGATCGAAGTTGGGAGCGTTCAGCCATCAATCTGTATTCCTCTGATATGCTTTGCTTATTGCTCCAATCTTTGAGGTTGGGAGTTCAGAAACAAAGTTCGGAGTAAATCACCCAAAGAGGTTGTGGTTAAAAATTAGATTTATGGCGTAGTTGTTCTACTAGAGTAACTTGCAATGGAATCAGAATTGCATCTTTTGTCTTGCTAGAATAGCTGATGCCCGATGTGTCACAACAACATGAAGTTAAGGATTGGAGATTATGTTCTGCCTAACATTTTCCTACAAGTACCATAAATATGTGTCCATATGTTCTATATTCACGATGCAGTGCCACAAATTCATGGCATTTTTTGCTGGTGTAGTAGGAAGAGAAATAAATTGAAAGAAAGTGCCCATAACTCTAATATAGTATACTTTAAATGGTTGCATTTTCCTTCGGAATCATTTGAGAGAAATTGATTGATTGTGAATTTTCTCCATGTTATTGAAGACGCCCTCGGTTGTTTCACGGTGTATGTATGCATATTTGAAAATTGAAAGTGACATCTGCTCATCCATGGTAAAAAGATTTCTTAAACTTTCATGCCTTAAATTTATAGTCTTGGTCTGATATTTGCAATTTCATGTATTGTATAGAAGTCAGGGTAATCAGACGCATGGAGCCTGGAGAAATTAGCTTCCCAGAGAGGCATAAAAAATCACAGGTTACAAGTTTTTTTTCGTTTACATTGTCGAAAGAACAATTTTCACTTTTCATACATTTGCTTTGTAAATATGTGTACTGCTTGCATGCTTGTGTAAATAAAGTGTGAGCAGTACACATATTGTAGATCATTTTTTTTTTAGAAATGGGGTGCCCCCGGCCTCTGCATCAATCGATGCACACAGCCGTTTTATTAAGAAACGTTTAAGATGTTTTACAAGTGACAAGCAACACAAGGAAGATAACAGCTAGTCATCGGCCAACGACGACTCTGCTACAAGCCATCTAAAAATAGAATACAAGGTTTTGCTAAACATCCCCAATCCTATTAGAATGCCGCCAACCACCCTGGCTGAAGATAGCCTGAACGACCGCCATCACTCATGTGCATCCAGAATCCATATATCCCCGCTGGTCTTCTGGAAGGAGGAGCGCCCAAGTGGTGATCCAGTGCGAAGTCTTGTTGATAACCTGCATAAAAGGGGAGCAATTTGCATTGTTAAATATAATATCATTCCGGCAATTCCAGATTGCCCAAACCAAGGCACAGACACCAATTCTAATTCGTGCCTTGGCATATTTATCTATCCCATTCAGCCAGTTTCCAAACATATTCTTTATATTACTAGGGGGTGGCATATTGAAGGTGAAATGAATAACTCTCCATATCAGGGTGGCGAATTTGCATTTGAGGAAAAGGTGCTCTATGGTCTCTTCCTCATCACAGAATGCACATTTTTTACATCCATTCCAGTTTCTTTTAGCCAGGTTGTCCTTAGTTAGGATCTCTTTTCTGTTTAGAAACCACATGAAGATTCTAATCTTTAGTGGTACTTTGATTTTCCACAGATATTTCCTAAGAAAAATTATATTTCCGTTTAGGAGTTCAGCGTAAAGAGACTTCACCGAGAACTGGCCGGAGTCTGTTAGCTTCCAGATAAAGGTGTCTTTTTCATCTGTGAGGTGAATGTCCATTAAACTCTCTACTAGCTTGAGCCAGGACACCCATTTGTCGCCGGCTAAATTTCTCCTAAATGAGATGTTCAAGCCATTTTCGGTGAGGGTGTTTGCCACGCTGACATTTTTATGGTTGACAATGGCATACAAGTTAGGGAACTGAGAGGCTAATGGCGCATCGCCATTCCAGGTGTCCTCCCAAAAGCGGGTTCCCTCGCCATCACCAACACGGAATGAACCATATTTGAAAAAGTATCTTTCTGGTTCATTAGCCCTTTCCAAAAAGGAGAGTCCGTGGGTTTGGCTTGTACCTCCGCTAAGGTTTTGTTTTTAAGGTACTTGTTGCATATCAGTTCTTGCCACATCCCTTCCTCATTAATAATCTTGAACAACCATTTGCTCAAGAGGCAATTATTTTTGATGTCCAGCACTTCAATTCCCAGACCGCCTTGGTCTTTTGGTCGGCAGATCATGTTCCATTTTGATAGCCTGTATTTCTTTTTGTTCTGGTCGCATTGCCAGAAGAAGCGGGAACGATAAAAGTCCAACCTCTTCCTTACCCCTATGGGTATCTGAAAGAAGGATAGAAGGAACATTGGCAGGCTAGTGAGGACTGAATTTATGAGGATTAGCCTATCTCCATACGAAAGAATTTTACCTATCCAAGAGGCAAGTTTCTTTTCGAATCTATCTTCGATGACTTTCCATTCTTTGATAAGCAGTTTTCTGAAGTGGATAGGAATACCAAGGTATTTGAACGGAAGTGCACCTATTGCGCATCCGAAGATTTCCTTGTAATCGTTTTGATGGTCTTTCGCTTTCCTGAAGCAGAAAAGTTCACTTTTGTGGAAGTTTATCTTGAGGCCTGATAGTTGTTCAAATAGACAAAGAATAAGCTTCATATTCACCGCTTTGTCCAGGTCATGTTCCATGAAGAGGATAGTGTCATCTGCATATTGGAGTATTGAAACCCCTCCTTCTACAAGGTGAGGGATTAATCCTCCAATTTGGCCATCATCTTTGGCTCTATTGATGATGATGGCAAGCATGTCTGCTATAATGTTGAAGAGCATGGGTGAAAGGGGGTCCCCCTGCCGTAGCCCTTTGAGAGTCTGAAAATAGTGACCGACCTCTTCGTTCGCTTTTACTCCCACACTTCCTTGTTCATTTGTAGATCATGTTCGTGATTGAGTCTTGGTCTCTTGGATGAGAATAAGTTATAATGTTCTAGACTGCAAGTTGAAATATGCTACACATACAAGTTTTACTCTACAAATGGGCTTAATTTTTTGATTCATGATTGCTGTTGTTTTTCTACGGTTCATTGTTCAGGAAAACCTTAATTTTATTTTTATTTGTCTGTGTTGCAGTTCATAGTATTGGAACCTTCATCACTATCAAGAGCTCCATCGCAGGCATCTCGCTGCCTTCGGATGACGAGGAGGTTATCCTACAACGAGATTTTTTGCCTTATTATGCAGCTCTGGAGAAGCAGGGCAATTCAGAGTACAGGAAAGGAGAAAGGAAGATGGATAGTGACCTTAAGAGCGGAGAAAGGAAGGAAAGCGAGCGTCGTGTCAAGCGCGCGGGATGATCTGATCCTAAACTCCGGCGAGGGAAGGTACATGGTGCTCTCGATATGCAGCTCGTTACTGACCCGCATGTGCTGCGCTACTTGCGCCACTGCCTCCACCGCGGAGGAGTAGAAGAGGTTCTCCTCGGGCTTCTTGCGGCTCAGCCAGTACGAGCCGCCCACGCGCAAGTTCATCATCACCAGGTTCAGGAACCGCCGGGGCATCATCTTGGAAACCGCCAGTCGGCGATGCAACAACGGATCAAGATTCAGGACGGGAAGTGTTGGCGAAGAACGGCGGCGGCGGCGATAAGGGCTCGACTTGGAGCAGATCTGCTCTTTCCTCGGGAAATCCTATACCCCACTCAATGCGGGGTTTCCTCCTCGCGCCGCACATCCGCCCTAGGGCACGCGTGTCAGATGGGCCAGGCCCGTTAGCAAGTTTGTCGTCTTCTTCCTTGGTCACCGACGGGAGGAATCAAGAGCAGGCGGCGCCACGAAGCCGCCGACACCGCGGCTGGCCGTGGTGGAGGCGGCGGAGCAAGAACCGGTGCGCCATGAAGCCGCCGACGCCGCGGTTGGCCGCGGTGGAGGCGGCGGAGCAAGCCCTAAAACTTAGGGTTAGGGGGTGGGGTCGCCGGCGCCGGAGAAGAAGAGGTTGCCATATGAGGGCCTATAGGGATGGTCGGAACCTCGCCGGAGACAGGGACGGCGCGGTTGGCCGCGCCGTCACCGGCGGAGGCGAGGCCAAGATCTTAGGGAACGGCGGTGGGTGGGTGGGGGTGGCGGTGGACCAGCGGTGGCGCGGAAATAGAAAGGTGCGGCAGCGAGACGACGAGGCGGCGAGGTGGGTGGAGCGCGGCGGCGGCTCTTCTCGCTGCAGAGATGGAGGAGGAAGAAAAAGAAAGAAAGAAGAGTGTGCGGCACATCTGGATTATGCCGCTTTAAGCGGTATACAGGAGGACCCTCTTTCCTCGGTTATACTACAAGGGAAAATATGTGGCCCAGGTGAAATCATGCTTTTGGACCATCCCAAATCCAAGGACTGTTCAATATTATCAAGGACCAAAGCCCATCACGTCTACGCCGTTTATGTGTAGCGACGCAACAACATCGAGAGGTTCCGGATCGACCTAGCTAGCAGGCACATTAATCTAAAAAAAAAACTAGCAGGCACGTCTCAGCAATATGGAAAGTCGCCTGCACCGTTCACGGTTTGAAAATTATATTGCACGTCGACTGTGTTCAATCAACGTGCAATAAAATTTTCTGCATAATGCACCTAAGAATTTTTTAGATTAACCTTTGTTGGTTACAAGCTAGAGTATATTCTTCAACAAATATTTATTAATGTATTTGTTTATCCTGCGTGTTTCAGAAGCCACTACCAAGATATTTAATTACATATATTAAGATAGACACAAACTCATGGTAACAAGTAGGTGGGTCTGCGAGCACATACTCACATAGAAGCAAACTAAAAGATGTTTTATTTTGATTTACATAGAATTCAGTTATACATAAAGTCACAAAAGAATACTTAAAAAACCAAAACAATTATGAGTTCAAAATCACCTCACAGCCAAAACTTAAAAACCAACACAATTATCACGATAAATCAAGAATTACTTTACATTGATGCATAGCGCATGCCTCTCTCGTGCGCTACGGGTAACTTGGGGGAACAATATTCCAAAAAAATTGAATTTTTAAACTTACCCATAGCGTACCACCCAATGCGCTACGCATATACATAAATGGTGCGCTATGGGTAAGTTTCCCGCCAAATTTTTTGAATCACGGTGGGAAAATTTTCAATTTTTTTTGAATAGGCGAGAAAATTTTCAAACAATTTCGAATCGGTGGCAAAATTTTAAATATTTGGAAATTTACCCGTAGCGCACCACATGGCCCATGAGCTACGGGTACGTTTTTTGAAATTTTGACCCGCCACCCCCTAGTGGACCGCCTTTTCAGTTTTCCATAAAATAAAAGAAAATGATACAAAAATTGAAAAATTCAAAATTTGAGATGTAGTTATGTTCCGTGATCTAGTTATTAGGAAAAATAATAAAATTAAATTTTGATATTTTTATAAAAAAATTATGCACCGACAAAATGGCAATAACTTTTGCATACAAAGTCGGATGAAAAAGTTTTATCCACACGAAAAGTTACATCCGATTTTAACGACATATGTTTGTTTCAATTTTTTTAGAATCCTCAAATTCAAAAGAGAAAATAGAATTTTCTCACTTTTATATTTTCTTATGTGTATACAATTTTTGCTATTTTCTACTAAGTAAAGCGGACTTTCTAGTCTCATAAGAACTTGGATTTAGACGCTTGAATAGGAAAATGAAAGCTTTATAAAAGACCCACAACTTTCATGTTTTAATTTATTTCATTTGGCATCATCTTTGGAAAGACTTTTTACAATTTCTAAGAACTATTCCTGGAAGGGAGAAATTTTGGGAGACTCCAAATTTCACCGCAGTGAGAGGCTACTTCCCGCTTCGTCTAATATCCATCCAACACATCAACGTGTAAAAGAAAAAAATCATTCACTATTATAACTATTAATATTAGTCCCAATCAATATAATAGAAGTTGTCAAGTATCATAACAAGCTTTGAAACGCACAAATATGTCTATTATCGGTGCATTCGTAGGTTCTAATTCTATTTAAATATGTTGATAATACCTCATGGTAAATAATACAACAATTCAAGAAAGCATCTTTTATCTTGCGTTATGCAATCAGATGTTGATTGAAAACCTTTAACAATCGACAAAACTAAATTTCGTACAATACAAATATAGGGTGCCCCTGATAGTTCTATAGTTAAATAATGATACATATCTATGATTTCATCCTACCAAACTTCTAGACCATCCTTCGCCACCGGGCCCAGTTGTAAGTGTGCACCACGGGTGTTACATCGAGTGAAGTGCGTAGTAGTTAGGCATCAGGGATCAGATCACGGAAGGGCAGACGGAAGTCCGGGTCGCTTGTAATCATCTCCACCTCTTCATCTCTCTCTGGATCATCTCTAGAATTCCTCCGCTTGTTGTCTAAAAAGAATTTCTCCGCTACAATTGTTAATCTTCCGCTGCACCCACCCCTTGCACGGGAGCTCCGCCCCTGACTCAGCAGTGAGACGTACAGGATGAAATGTAAGCACGCGGTTGAACTGACGCGCGCGTGCTGATTAAGCCCTGTTCCTCCTCTCACCTGCCCCCTCTGCTTATTGACGACCTCCAATAAAAGCGGGCACAGGTTTGTCATGAGCGATCGATCCATCCACGCATAATAAGCCCTCTTTACTTCCATCTTTTCCCGTCACCATCCTGGCTGGCGATACTGCTATAGGTAGCTGGAGGTTGATTTGTCACGAACCAATCTTCAATAGAATTAAATTAAAGAAGAAACAGTCATATGCAATCCAATTGCCCGGCCACATGATATGTTACTGCTGCTCAATTAAGGGATCAACTTGAAGAGTCCTTGGTCACACGCTACATTGCAAACTGTAGAAGAATAGAATAACACGTATTGTATTACTCTGGTGCAAAGACACCCATATATATAGTACAATGGGAGGCCTCCATACCCTCAATACAAAATAGAGGAGGGACCTAATCGCTAATATACTATACACAAATATCTACTCTCAACACCCCCCCGCAGTCGAAGCGTCGGCAGAGCGGACGCAAAGGCTGGATCGAAACTCCTCGAAAGACGTCGTAGGCAATCCTTTAGTCATGATATCCGCGAACTGCTGGGAGGTGGGTACGTGTAGAACACGTATACGACCAAGAGCCACCTGTTCGCGAACAAAGTGACTGTCGAGCTCGATGTGTTTCGTCCGGCGGTGATGGACGGGGTTGGCGGAGAGATAGACGGCGGAGACGTTGTCGCAGTAGACAACGGTAGCCTTGTCGACAGGACAAGAGAGCTCCTGAAGGAGCTGTCGAAGCCAGGAGCACTCGGCGACAGCATTAGCAACAGCCCGATACTCCGCCTCGGCGCTGGAGCGAGATACCGTAGGCTGTCGCTTGGACGACCACGAGATGAGCGAGGGTCCAAGGTAAACGCAGTACCCTGAGGTGGAGCGCCGCGTGTCGGGGCAGCCGGCCCAGTCCGCGTCCGAGTAGGCGATGATGTCCGTGTCGGTGGAGGCGTGCAGCGAAAGACCAAGGTCTAGGGTGCCGCGGATGTAGCGGAGTATCCGCTTCACCGAAGTCCAATGAGCATCATGGGGAGCGTGCATATGGAGACACACCTGCTGAACGGCATACTGCAGCTCCGGTCTGGTAAGAGTGAGGTACTGAAGCGCACCAACAATGGACCGGTATAGCGAGGCATCAGGCGCCGGAGAGCCATCCGTAGCAGAGAGCTTGGCCTTCGTGTCGACGGGCGTAGAGACAGGGGTGCAGTTAAGCATCCCGACGCGATCGAGGAGCTCGTGGGCGTACTTCTTCTGGTGAAGAAAGAAGCCATCCGGTCGGCGCACAACCTCAATGCCGAGGAAGTAGTGCAGGGTCCCAAGTCCTTGAGCGCAAACTCGGCACGTAGACGGTCGGTGAGCTGCTGCAGGAGCACAGGTGTGCTCGCCGTGAGGATGATGTCATCGACGTAGAGCAGCAGGTAAGCCGTTGTGTCTCCCATATGGTAGACAAACAGCGATGCATCGGAGCGTGTGGAGCGGAAGCCAAGTTGATGAAGAAACGCTGTGATGCGCTGGTACCACGCACGTGGCGCCTGCTTGAGCCCATATAATGAGCGCGAGAGCAGTCACACATGATCCGGATGAGCGGAGTCGACGAAGCCGGTGGGCTGCTGGCAGAACACTTGCTCCTCAAGATGACCATGGAGAAAGGCGTTGGAGACCTCCATCTGGTGAACAGGCCAGCGGCGAGACACGGCGAGCTGGAGCACGGTGCGGATGGTCCCGGGCTTGACAACCGGTGCGAAGGTCTCAGCGAAATCAACGCCGGCTCGCTGACGAAAGCCGCGAACGACCCATCGCGCCTTATGCCGATCAAGAGTTCCATCGGGATGGAACTTGTGTTTGAAGACCCACTTCCCGGTGATGATTTTGGCATGGCGTGGTCGAGGAACAAGCTGCCATGTCTGGTTGCGCTGTAGGGTGTCGAACTCGTCCTGCATGGCCGCGAGCCACAGCGGGTCGCGGAGGGCTGCTCGAGCTGAGGCGGGCAGCGGGGAGGGCGCCTCCCCCCCCGGTCGATGGAGGTGCCCCACCGTCGTCAGGCAGGACGCTGTTGCCGCTGGCCCAGAAGACGGAGGGCGCTGGGGGCGGCGACGGAGCTGTCGCGGCGTTGCAGACATACGCGTCTGCGGGGTACCGTGTCGACGGGCGGAAGATGCCGGCGCGTGCATGGGTGACTGGACCCATGGGGGCAGGCGCGGCAGCACCCGAGTGGCCACTCGAGGGTGATGCGGTTGACGAGGCGGCACCCGAGCTGGAGCTTGAGGGTGTCGCAGGCGGTGTCGGCGGGGCAGCGCCCGAGTCAGAGCTCGAGGGTGCAGCGGAGGATGGCGATGGGGCGACGCCCGAGCTGGGGCTCGAGGGCGATGCGGGCGGGGTCGGCGGGTCGGCGCCCGAGCAGGGGCTCGAGGGCGACGACGGTGGGGTCGACAAGGAGGAGCCCGAGCTAGAGCTCGAGGGCGCGGTCAACTCAGCCGGCGCGGAGGCGCGATGCCGCGGGGTACCACCCGCGGATGAAGTAGAGGACGCCACCTGTGCCTGTGCAAACGGAAAGCAATGCTCATCAAAGTACACGTGCCGCGACGTGATGACCCGATGGGACACGGGATCATAGCAGCGATAGCCCTTGGTGTTAGCCGGGTAACCAAGAAAGACACACGGGATGGAACGGGGAGCGAGTTTGTGAGGGGCGGTGGCAGCGACACTGGGGTAACAACGACAACCGAAAATCCGAAGATCATCGTAAGAGGGAGGGGAACCAAAAAGGAGGTGGTGTGGCGTGTAGTTCCAGCGAGTACGACATGGATGGAGGTTGACGAGGAGGGTGGCGGTGGCTAAGGCGTCGGGCCAGAAGGAAGGTGGGACGTGACCGTGAAAGAGAAGAGTGCGGACGCAGTCGTTGAGGGTGCGGGGCACACGCTCGGCACGATCGTTCTGCTGCGAGGTGTATGGACAAGTTAGGCGGAAAATAGTGCCATGAGAGGACAGAAGGTTGCAGACGGCAATGTTGTCAAATTCTTTTCCGTTGTCAGTTTGTAACGCGTGAATAGGACGGCCAAACTCAGTAGTGACGTATGCGTAAAAGGCGGTGAGAGTGGTGGCGACATCTGACTTTTTGCGGAGAGGAAACGTCCACACAAAATGAGAAAAATCATCAAGAATGACGAGATAATAAACAAAGCCAGAATTACTCGGAATGGGAGAGGTCCATACATCACTATGAATTAATTCAAACAGAAAAGACGCAACTGTGGAGGAATTGCTAAACGGAAGGCGAACATGTTTGCCGACACGACAGGCTTCACAACTATGTGCAGCCTTTTTATTACAGAAAACAAAAAACCCCTCATTATTTGATGAAGCGTGTTGGCACTAGGATGCCCAAGACGAGCATGCCAAAGATCGACGCCAGCGGAGAAAGCGCGAGGACCGGCGCCGGGGGTGGAGGACGCCTGGACTGGATACAGGTCGCCGGGACTCTCACATCGGTGGAGCACCATCCGGGTACGGGCGTCCTTAACAGAAAAACCAGAGGCGTCAAATTCAACAGTCACAGAATTGTCACGAGAAAGAGCTTTAACGGAAACTAAATTCTGAATGAGATGGGGAGAAACAATGACATTATTTAGAGACAAAGGTCTAGAGGAAGAAGGAAAACTAGTGGAACCAATGTGAGAAATAGGAAGACCAGCGCCGTTACCGACAATGATGCAAGACTAGGTGGAGGTGGGAAAAGAATGTGAGAGGTTACCCGGGTGAGCTGCCATGTGGGTGGATGCGCCCGAATCAAGGAACCAGTCGCCACCGCCTGCGTAGGCGCCGGGCGCGGGGGCCTGCTGAAGCGCGGCGTAGAGGGTCGAGTCCCAGGTGGGCTGCTGGGGCGCGTAGGCCGGCGCGCCGCCGTAGGCCGGAGGCGCGGCGTTGTAGGCCGGGGCGTAGGGCGGTGTCGCGGTGAATAAGGCCTGGTGGCTCGGTGGGCGCGAGCCGAGAAGACCGAGGACGGGCGGGCGAGGCACCGGCATGGTGTAGGCATGGACGACCCCCGTCCACGGGTTGTGGCCGCCGCCCCATGGGGGCGTCGGCTGCTGGTTGCCCCCGCCGTTGTTGCCGAAACCACCGCCACCGTTCCCGCCGCCATTGCCGCCGCCGTTACGGCCACCGCCGCCTCGACGACGACGGCCGCCGCCGTTGCGCTGTTGTGGCTGCTGCTGCGGCTGCGGCTGCGGCTGCTGGGGGCGGGGAAGGGCGCCGCAGGCGCCGGGGGACGCGGCGGCTGCTGGAAGGTCGCGGGGGCCGGCGGGGCCGGAGCGCGGTACCCGGCAGCAAAGGCAGTGTGGACGGCGCGGGCGCGGAGGTTCTTCAAACGACGCTCCTCGAGGCGAAGATAGGCGACGGCGCGCTCGAAGGTGGGCTCGGCCATGAGGGTGAGGTTGGAGGCGGCGTTCCCGAAGTCCTCGTTGAGGCCGGCGGTGAGGGTGGAGAGGAGGAGCGCATCACCGACTTGGAAGCCGAGGTCCTGGAGCTCGTCGGAGATCGCCTTGAGGCGCAGGCAGTAGGCGTCGAGGGCCTGGTCGTGCTGTGGTGTGCCGAAAAATTCCTGCTGCAGGAATACGATCCGCTGAAGCTTGTTGTCGGTGAAGAGCCCGTTGATCTTTGTCCACACCGTGCGAGCATCGTCGCCCTCATGGACGACGGTCTTGAAGATGTCCGGCGAGATGGTGAGGAAGAGCCAGCGGATGATGGTGGCGTCGATGGCGAGCCAGTCGGGGTCACGGTGATCGAGGAGGTCGACGAAGCCATCAACGTGATCGCGCAGGTTGTACTCGCGGAAGAGGAGGTAGAAGTACGTCTTCCAGGTGTAGTGGTTCTTCTCGGCGACGGAGAGCTTGACGGGGACGTGGTCGGTAATGGGCACGGCGCGGATCACCGCGGGGGTCGGTGGAGCAGAGCCATCGAAGGAGGAGCCGAAGGGGTTGTCGGTGGAGATCGACGACATGGCGCAGGAGGAGACGGCGCGGCGGCGGCTAGGGTTTGATGGTGGGCGGCGGCTAGGGTTTGGTGAGTGGGGAGGAAGAGGGAGAGGGGCGGCGCGGTGAGGTGGGGAGGAGGGTGCGGCGGCGCGGCAGGGGAGAGCCGGCGGCGGCAGCGGCGCGCGGGGGAGGCGGCGCGGCGGCGGCTAGGTTAGGATCATGGGGGAAACTAATACCATGTAGAGGAATAGAATAACACGTATTGTATTACTCTGGTGCAAAGGCACCCATATATATAGTACAATGGGAGGCCTCCATACCCTCAATACAGAATAGACGAGGGGCCTAATCGCTAATGTACTATACACAAATATCTACTCTCAACACAAACGATCGACCTTCATAAATCATCATGAAGCTAAATTCACACCAGGGATCGATACATTATAGGTCTTCGTTACTAGGAGAAAAAACGGCACATTGATCATTATCTTAAGCAGAAGATGTGCCTAGCTATACCAAAACATGATCGATGGAGAGGGGCTACACGCTACAGCCTACGGGGCGCTGCAGTCAAAATACATGCGGGAAACATGGCGGGGGTGAGAGGAGTAGCAAGCAATTGAACAGCAGGCTAGCTCTTGCTGCCCTGCCTCTTCGAGCTGATGTTCTCGGCGGCGCCGGCGGCGGGGCCGTGGAGGAAGTGCAGAAGGACGGGGCTCTTGCAGCGGGGGCATCTCGGCTGCTCCTCCGCCTCCGACAGCATGACGTACATGAGGCACCGCGGGCACCCCACAACTACCATCGCCTTGGTCGCCGCCGCCTCCTCCTCCTCGTCCGACGACACGCACGAGCTCGCCGGCGACTCCACCATGCTCGCCATGGGGCTCCTGGTGCAACACGTACGTGCCGGCACCACTGCACCTATAGCGCTGTAGGCTTGTGGAGTGCGCACTGTGCACTGGTGAGCGCGCACAGGAGGAGAGAGGGTGGGCACAGGATGTGTTTGCGCTGCGGGAGAATGGTGTGACCTGGTATATATACTGCTGTGCCCCGGGAAGGAAGAGGGGGTCACTTTATTGCACGAATAGGACTTCAATTTTACTTAATTTTACCTTCCTCGCTTGTCTCGCTGGGTGGTTTGAACTATATTTATAACTGACTAAACCATGATTAAAAAGGAAGTGAAAACATGAAACAGGGGATCGACAAAAAAAAAACTAGGAGAACTATATATCACTATGTTTTTCCTTCAATGGGTGAAGCATGAAAATATCGGCAAAAGGTACCGTCGACACTTGAACAGAAATATCACAAAACGAATATTTATCACCAGAAAATAAATAGGTAATTACTTGTTCTTTTTACCTAACAAAAATACCATGTCTTCCTCTGAAATACGTAGTTTCACTGTGCAGGAGTAATTGGCTCAGAACAGAATGAATTAGAGAATTTAATATCATTTACTGGCTTGTGCTTTCCTGATCTGTCAAATAAATGTGCACAGATTTATTTTTAGAACAGCTAAGTGATGCCAAAGTAAGAGCTAATTCATGTTTCACACCCTTTATCTGAACTTCAATTTCAGAATATAAAAGATATTTCATCTATTTACTAATATAATAGGCAGGTCTTTTTCAAGCCTGCATCTGCTGAGTAAGCACAATCGGTATAGCATAAGATAGCTGCCACTACGTGTACCTTCTGGAGTAGTTACAATCCCACTACAAAGAGGCTCCAAGAATCTATTTTCAAAGGGGGAAAAGGATATTTCGACCATTGGCCACCTTTGGTGCCATTTCCATTTACTCATGTATGAACAAAGGTGTTTCCAGTCCCTTACCCACTTCCAACCATAGGCTTCAGCTGGATGCAACATCATCTAAGAACTTCACGAAACTAGAGCTGCCTTTGCCACCTTGACTGTCACAAAGCAGAGGCTGCAATACCAAAGACATTTTTTAAAATGTGTAAGGAGAAAGAAATTATGTAGTACAGTAGTCCACCCTTAGCATTTAAAAGAACATTAAGTCACACACTGAAAACAAAAGACTGCAGCTACAATCAAGGTTTCCTAGCAAGAATTAAGTCACACACTGAAAACAAAAGACTGCAGCTACAATCAAGGTTTCCTAGCAAGAATTAATGGTGCGTAGGAATGGAGAAGGGGCAATGCAGCTAAGCCAACTTAAATAACGGGCATAAATGAAGCACTGTTTTATCTTGTGGGCAGGACTTGAATGGGGGATGGAGGGAGGCCAACTCTTGATTCAATGAAAGATACCGGCCAGCTAAGAGTCTGCAGTTATACTCAGGAAACTGGGCTCGTAAGCACCGTAGCAATGCCGTATTGTGCAGGCATTCATCCTGACTAGTAGTAAAAGCTCCCAGCATGGACAGAGGCGTGCATTTCCATGTGATAGAGTCGGGCTGTGCTCATTTGATTGAAGCTGCTGTACTGAAAGATGCCAAATCTTAAATGGGAAAACAGTCATCATCTAGCACTTGATTGAGCTTTGTACTTCAACTAGGAGAGGGAATTTCTCCACTAAATCTGCCAAAAAAACCGCAATGATGTACAAGACACCACCGAGGCAGCAATCTGTGCTCCTATTTACTTTGTTTTTTATATATCACGGAGACAAAGACATGTTTCATTGCACGGCACATTATCAAATTTCAGATTATCTCACCTTTGAGGAGTAGTATTCAGCTAAGGTGCCCACGGCATCTCAAGGGCTGAGGTTACGAAACTGTGCTGCCCTACACCAGCTAGGAGTCATGTGCTATGAAATGCTTTACTAAATGCTCATCAAAGTGGTATTCAACCATAGGCCTATAATCTTGTGCCATGAAATGCTTTACTAAATGCCCATCAAAGCGGTGGTATTGAACAATAGGCCTATAAATCCTGTCAGAAATATACATGGACATATAAACCCTTACGTTCTACTCTTAACATTTTGGATGCTGTAAAGTGCGCGGCCAGATTTTATCACGGCTAGTAAGAAACAAACCAGAAATTGGCGATGGGTGGCTAATGCACTAAAAAAAATGCATCTATGGAAATGTATGATCGATTAGCAAGTCGGACTTCTAGTGACAGATAGCCCATACCTCAAGAATATTTACCTATGGCAGTCATTTAGTTATGTACAGGAACACAAATAACTGAGTAAACTCCGTCTGTTGCAAACTTGCAACGACAGCCTTAGCCCTCAGCCCCAGTAGAACTGTTACTGTCTGTCTGCAGATCTTAAAGAAATGCAGCAGAAGCCAGAGAGCTGACGCTTACTGCACTGCAAGATTCCAAGCCCTACTTTTGGATCGTCCACACACTGCTGATCTGTAATGCTTCGATGGCACTGTCATTTCAAACAAAAGAGTAGTTACACTCTGGCACACTGCTTTCAGAAACTATACTAATTAGCAAAGACTAAAAACCATTGCAAACTTCTTTCCCTACTAAATCATTACTAGGAATTTATGTTTAATCAATTTATCATAGAACTATGAACATACTGCCAGCGTATCTATTAGCATCGGCAGTAGGTAATGATATAGTTTCCACAAGCATATGACATACCTTGTTGGATCAATTCTGGCACAGCTCACACAGAACAGCGCCATAGCTCGGAGTGCATAACATTAAAAGTGGGTTACAGATTGTCAGTTGTCATCAACATCATTCTCATCACCATCACTAAAATCAGAATCACTGGAATAATCAGAATCCCCAGTGCTTACAGAATCAGGAACTTCTCCTAGAACTTCGAATGAATTCCAATCAGGAGGAAATATCCTCTGAAGTGCTTCTGTTAGTGCACCTCCTGTCCTCTCAATCTTGTGAAGCCATCTCGACCAGTGAACAGCAGTGCGCATATCAACAGTCAAATCATTCTCAAACATTTCTCTACAAACATTCAAGATTCCCGTGTATGTGCTTCCCTCCATTGCACTTGCCCCTGAGAGAAGTGAAGTCACCAAGCAATGATAAGCAGCCTCATCAGGCTTCAGCCCCGCCAGTTTCATCTCTTCAAAACATTTCAATGCTCTGTCTGGAAGTGATGCCCTTGCCCAACCTTTAATCAAGGTAGTATACGTCTTGAGATTAGGTTTCAGTCCAATATCTGCCATTTCTTCTATCACCTTTTGTGCTCTCTACAGATAAATCATTTAATTGAGATAAATCAACAGATAGTGTGCAAATAATGACCCAACAGAAATACATGTGCATTTGTAAATTTCAAATTACAATAAGAAAAAGGCATGTATAAAGTTTATTTTGCTAAAGAATATGTACACATGTCAGATTGTAATATCCTTGTCAGTCTGTCTCCAGAATGCAGTCACAATAAGTTGCAAATCAAATAAGCAAAGTAATGCAACATTTAATACCTGCATGTCTCCTGCTTTGCAGCATGCATTTATGTAGGATGTGTATGTATGAATGTTAGGAGGGACTCCATCTTCTTTCATTTGCTTCATCAAGTCTGCTGCCTCCCAAACATCTCCCCTCCGAGCCCACCTACACAAAAGACCAGTATTCGATAAGCAAAAGGAAATTTCGAGTATGCTTCATGAAAAAAGCCATAATAGTTTGCAGTATGCACTGTCAAAATGCCATATAGAATTAATTCAATAAAGAACTATCATGATAGGAAGTTGGCTAACTATTTCTATACACTCCACTAGCCATGAAATGAATACATGCTTGCTTTAGAATAATAGTTAACGGACATTGGTCAAAGGGCTTTCCAGAGTACCGACCCATCAATTAAAATATTATATACAAATGTATTTCTTGTAATCTTCTGAGAGCTCATCTCGCGGGTGACTGCTAAAGCACTCTGCATCCTCCCTGATTTGCAACAGGCTCTTAGAAGTGTCTCGTAAATGTAGACATCAAGCTTTAGACCACCCTCTTTGATCTTAGTGAAATACTCAAAGGCCTTTCCAATATCTCCATTAGCAGCATAACCTCTCATGATGATTGTGTATGTATGTTCGTTCGGTGTAATGCCAGCAATGGACATCTTGTTAAGAATAGAAACAGCCCTTTCAACCTAAAAATGCATAAATAGGAAATAACATCAGGGCACGGTTTAAGTTTGAAGAGCTGGCCTGTTCTTGAAAAAAAAAATACCTGGTTCTTTTTAATTAGCCCGTGGATAAGAGCATTGTAAGTCATTACAGTGGGAGCGCAACCACTTCGTCGCATCAGATCAAGAATATCCAGAGCCTTCTTCATATCGCCAGCAACCGCATACCCCTCTATGATAGGCCTAAATGCTCTATTTGATGGTTGCATTCGTTCCTTCTGCATCTTTTCCAGAATGCGAATAGCTCGATCCATATTTCCCATTTTACAAAATGCTTCTATCAGCAAATTGTATATGGCACGATCAGGCTGAAGACCAGATTTAATCATTTCCTCAAATATGCTGAAAGCATTTGTGTAGTCATGTAAATGGATAAACCCACTGATCAGCATAGAGTAAGTTTTGTTGTTATGCTTGATGCCATATGATTCCATCTCTTTGCTAATAGCTATGGCTTTAGCGACCTTACCAATCTGTAAGAAAACATTAAAAAAAAGGGCATCAGCAATTTCCATTCATAGAATATATCATGCAGAAAAACGATGCTTAAATACACAATTTATATTGTTGGTCTGAGCTGCAGGGCTAAATATTTGTTCTGTTTTTATACTCCATTTTTGTTTCTTATCACACCCAATGGATTATGTGATCCATATTGATGCAATGCGGCCAGATAAAGAATACTTGCAACTGTGATTTGTGGGCATGCTAGGGTGTACTTTATGTAGGACACATATTACGAAGCAGATAAATTCATCAACAATTATCAAGCATATAATAGCTTTATCAACGACTCAACTTTATGGCTCCAAGATGGGGCAATTCCTCAGATAACATCATTCGCACATTATTTGAACAACAGTTATACTTCAAATATCTTTTATAATGCAAACTTTCTTCCATTAAAATTGTCAGATACTACTATAAAGAACAAAAAGCAACAGAAGAACAAGCAAAAACCCTAAATCAGCGCTTTACACATTTGACAACAAAGGGAAAAGAAAGCAAAGGGGATCCTTGCAAGGTTGTCAGGCAATGACCTGCGCAAAAAAATGGAAACTTTAGAATGATATAAGTTAGAATTTTACCTTCACATACAAATTAATGAGGCACCCATAAGAAATAATTGATGGTGTAAAGCAACATTCCTGCAAAATCAAAAGAAAACAACCAGATGAAGAAAGACAAATGCTTCCAAAAATCCCAATGCATTATAATATAAGAATGCCAACCAGCTAGATTAGCTAAGACCCCATTTTCCACTATACCTTCAGCCTTTCAAACACAATTAGACATTTCTTCTCATCCTGAATAATAGTATATCCATGCATCATACTATGATATGCATCTATGGGAGCATCTATTCCATCCTCTTCCATTTCACGGACCAACTCTTCAGCTCGATCCATATTACCAGACTGGCTGCAGAAGGTACATATATTTGAGTGCTAGATCAATCATATAGGAGTAAAAAGCTGATATGACTACTAGATTGCGAAATAAGTAGCGCCATAAGCAATTCCGTATGATGGTGTTACTTTTCTGAATTTTGAAGAGGCTCATGAATCTGACAATATCATAATACTAACCAGTGAGCATGTATAATGTTGCTATATATGATCCCGTTGAGATCACCCAGGTTGGTCTTAGCCTCTTTGAACAACTTATCTGCAGATCTTCCAAAGCAGGATAAAAGATATTAGTAGAAGTTAAAGGCCCAGGGGAGAGAAATACTAAATGTGGAAAAAAAAAATCCGAGAGAACGCAAAATCTTTTCGTGAAAAAGAAACGCTGAAGGTCAAGCGACCTGGTGCACAAAGAAAATATCTGAATTCAAATATAAACAGGCCGTTACAGCTAGATCAAAAATTATGAATAAAGCTCATAAGGATATCACGTGAAGAATGGATGTTATAGCTAGAACACAAACTCTGAACGAAGCACATAAGGATAGCACATTGAGAACGGCCTGGTACTCCAGTTGACTAAGAGAGTAGAAGGGGGGGGGGGGCGTACTCACTGAGAATCATTAATTTTGCCAAATCCTGCAATAAGGATACTGTAGGTAACAATTGTCAACTCAATGCCCTCAGCTTTCATTTCTTCAACGCATGACAGTGCCCCACGCATATCTCTAGCAACTGCATAAGCGTGAACAAGGCTGCATGAAATGAATTAAATTTAATGCATGGGACAAACCAGCAATGTGAATCAATCACGAAGACTATCTTGTATCATGCAGAAACATTTTCCATGATCAATATAAATGTAATAAGTTTTGTAGTTTGTCTATTTCATAAATATGATTACACAGGTCCTCTGTCTTCTACTTATCCTGCATTAGCCTGTCTATCATGGGCAAGAAACAACCAGAAAAATGTAATGCAGCTACCTTGTGAAGACAAAAGCATTGGGCTCTATTCCTCTTGCTCTCATGTTCTCAAAGGTTGCACGAGCATGATGCTTATCACCCCGCTTGGCATAATACACAATCATCAAACCGAATTCTCTCCTTGATGGCTGAAACGATGAAAAATAAAGATTACATATGAATCATATCGAGAGAGAATTTAAATCACAATGAGACTAACAGTCAATTCTATCTTCTATGCAAAGAATTTAGCGAGCATCAATTAAACCTACTACATTGTTTTCAAGTCCTGCATGTGTATAAGTGGATGTGCAACTTCTACAGGAGGCTGTGGATACATAGAAATAATTATGCAGATTTTCGAACATAAAAGGATTTATATGAATTGAAACTGAGTTGCTTGCACACACAAAATACAGGCTCGCGAAGTCTAAATCAACTCCATAAAAAATACCTATTCCTCCAGAAGATACAGCTTACAAAATATTCAAAAATAATAATGTCCTGACTACAAGAATCTACATCCACTAATATAGGGGCAGATCGATGTAACATCAGTTGTTCGTGTAAATGAACAACCTTGTGGGGCTGCTAATTTTCCGACAGTGAACTAACAGAGGTTTGAGAACATGAATTTGATTGAAATAGCAGATGACATAAAGGTAAGAAACAGCAACAACTGCATAAGCATCTGTAAAGATGCATTTTCCGTGTGTGTAGCTACAGGCCATCTATTTGTTTTAAATAACACTACAAGTCATCTCTCGTTAGAAGGACAACTAGACTAGACCATCTCGTATCATTGTGTAATTGGCATGCCCTGTCGCCCATTGTTAAGATGATACTGAATGCTGAGACGATAATGTGCAGTGCAACAAATTAACAAGGCCACGGTGGTAGTAGCACGAGAAGCGACCTTGGGGATCCTCTCGAAGGCGGAGACGACGGCCTGCCAGTCCTGGGGCCGCGACTCCACGACCCCGCGGAACTCCCGGCACGCCTCGTCCCTGCCCCGGTGCCACGGCGAGGCCGGCTCCCGCCTGCGGCCATGGTCCACCCAGCGCGCCCGGTCCTCCGCCCTGGCCCTCCCCCTCCGCCCGTCGTCGAGCCGCACCGTGAGCGACCGGCCCCGGAAGTCCACCCCGTCGACCTCCGCCGCGCGCTCCGCCGCGGCGTCGGCGCCGGCGCTGTCCCCGTCCGCGGAGTAGTAGAGGAAGCAGAATCCGGCGTTGCGCTCGGGGTCGTCGTGGGCGCGCACGAGCTCGACCTTGTCGAGCGGGCCGAACTGGCGGAAGAACTCGGCCACCTCGGCCTTCCGCGCTCGCAGCGGCAGGTTCCCCACGAAGACCTTCCCTTTTTGCCGGAAATTCTCCACCTCGTTGTCGTCTTCTTCCTCCAGCGGCGGCGCCTCCGGCTCCGGCGGAGGGGGAGGAGGGTGATGTGGCGTTTGGGGAGTGGGAGAGGGAGGGGGAGGCGGGGGCGGGGAGAGCTTGCTGGAGAGCCATAGCTTGGAGGCGAGGGGGTTGGGGAGAGGAGGGGGAGGCGGAGGCGGCGGTGGAGGAGGGGAGGGCTTGGGGGGCGGTGGCGGGGGCTGGGAGGGGCGGCGGAAGGAGGAGGCGGAGGCGGAAGAAAGGGGCTTGAAGAAGGGCTTGGGAGGAAGGAGGTGGGAAGTGGGGGAGGAGGCGGTGGGGAGCGAGAGGAACTGCATCGGCATTGCGGTGGGCAGCCAGCCGGAGTAGGAATGGTCCGGGGAAGAAGAAGACGGTGGCAATGCAATCGCGACGGAGGATAAGGCGGGGACGGCGAGGAGTGAGCGTTCTCGATTTTGGGCCGTGCTAGGCCTGGGCCTGTGCTGGGTTCACGTTGTTACTATGTAGATTATTGACTATTAAACCGTATATCCCACATTCTAGGGCAAATCCTATATACCGAGCAGGTTGGCCCCGACCCCATGCCGCACACCCTTGGGCGGGTGTGGGCCTGCCCATTAATGACTGTCGGGAGGAAGCAGAGATGACAGAGAAAGAAGAAAGGCTGGCCGGGGATGGACAGGAGGAAGAAGTTGATCGGGAGGGGTTGCGCCGACGATGCCACTGCGCCACGAAGCCGTCGACGCCACGGCTGGCCGCGATGGAGGTAGCGGAGCAAGCTCAAAAACTTAGGGTTTGAGTATGGGGGACTTAGGGGTGAGGGTGTTGGTCATCGGCGCCTGAGATGGAGGCGGCCAGAGGGGGAAATTAGAGGGATGGTCGGGGCAACAAAGGACCGGTGGGGGCGGCGGGTCGAGGAGGGCCAGGCGACGAGGAGGCACTCGCGCCGCCGGCCGTGGATGGCGGCGGCAGGCGCTTAGACCGGCGGTGGAGGCGGGGGAACCGGGGAGGAAGAAGATGATAATTGCCAACGGTGGGCGGCAGGTCGGAGAAGGAAGAAAACGCGACCGGGAGGAGAAAGAAGGAGGAAGGAGAGGGAGGAGGAAGAAGGGGGCGGTCGGTGATGGACCAGCCCAAAGAATGTGTCTACCTGTGCAGGCCACGTTCGGCGCCGACCAGATCAACATATAGGAGACCCCCATTCTAGCCCAATCTCCCAGCCACCACCGCCGCCGCACCAATCGCACGCTTTGATTCGTCGAGCTCGAATTCCGCTGCAGGTATTTCTCCCATACTTTGTCTTCCCCGTCGACCTTTCTCGTTTTGTTTGGTCTCTTGAGATCGTCAGAAGGAAGAATCCAATCCGATTCTTCTATGAGGGGCCCGACTAGGCAAATGAAGGTGCGGCAAGTCGTGAATGTGGTGACGCGGAGGCGGAGAGGAACCACATATTCGGTGTGTCGCATCAAGCCCAACGAGAAACTCTTCTACCCATCTACAGAGGAAGCACGAGTCGAGGCGGCGGCGCCGCCGAAAAAGAAGATGCCGGCCAAGGATGCCCGCGCCCAAGCTCAGGCTCGAATCATATCGCCTCGACGACATGAGGCTCGATTGAGTAAATTACAAGAAAGTACCACGTTTGGGGCTGATATCACAGGTCAGTATCTGTTTTGGTAATTTTTTCAAAAATCTACCAGTTTTGGGGCGTGGTGTTACAAATTGGACCGATTCCCGTCTAAACGTGTTTTGACAGCCGGGCTAACACATGGGACCCATTTGTAAGGGCTGACTTGGCTGCACATGTGGAGGTGGTGCTGACATGGATGTAGAGCCCACTTGTCAGCCCATTAAAAAAATAACAATTAAAATAATTTTTTAAAATTTTAATAAATAAAAATATAAAAAATGGTGCGTCTATGCAGCCTGCTCCCAATTAGCATACACGTATAATTTTTGTGACGCATTACTAGTTTCTTGATTTAAAATTTAAACTGTGATGCGGTACCGAAAAAATCAACAGAGAGAGCCTGAGGGGATCCAAGATTTTCTGAGGCAAAAGCAGCTTTTACATACACGACCCCTACTGCTTTTTGGCTGAAACCCATAACATGTATTACTAGATATTATTTTTTCCAAAATTTTTATTTGCTATAAGAGGTTACACTTCACTACTAGGAAAACAGTTATAGGTAGCATAGCTACCAGTAGCGCATCGAATATGTGATGCGTTGCGGGTATTTACCCGCAGCACACCTGTGCCCATGCGCTGCGGGTAAGTCACATACCCACAGCGCACCATATATTTAGTGCGCTACGGGTATTTGTAGGCCCGGAGGGGGTGTCGTCCCCCAACTTACCAGTAGCGCATGGGTCAAGCATGCGCTGCGGGTAGTTCAATTACCCATAGCGCATGTTGTCCCGTGCTACGGGTAAGTTGGGGGAGAGGCAATGTCAGGTTACCCGTAGCACATATGACTAAGTACGCTATGGGCAGTTGAACTACCCGCAGCGCATGTCAGACACATGCGCTACGGATAACCTGAGGTGCCGATTTTTAAGGCATGGAGTCACCTACCACCAATCATTGCCCTCCTCTCATTCTGGTCGTCCTCCTCCTCCTCTCCAACCTATTTCCATCATTCTTTCACCTATTTTAGCTTATTAGAGCTACTTTGGTTGGTAGATATGTGAGTGCAATGTCTACGAATGTGATCGCTTCATTTCGAAACAATGTGATTCATATTCTATGCCTATTTTATGCTATTTCTATTGCATTATCATGTATACCTGTTATATTCTCTATACTGCACTATATTATATATAAAAACAGTATTATGGCAGCACAAATACAGTATTTTTGAAAAAAACTGCCCTTACAAATGGGTCCCATCGGTCAACCGGACTGTCAAAACATGTTTAGATGAGAATCGGTCCAATTTGTAACGCCACGTCCCAGAACTGGTAGTTTTTTTATTACCAAAACAGTTACGGACCTGTGATATTAGCCCCAAATGTGGTAGTTTCTTGTAATTTACTCGGCTCGATTTCTTGCCCTTGTACGGACGGGCCGCCGGCGGGGATAGTAGCTGGATCCTCTCCGTCGACTCGGCAGGTGACACCATCCTCTGCAACGCGAGCTCAGGGTCCGTCCTGCTTGTTCCTTCGCTCCGCGAACCCAAGGGAGACAACCCCGTCTCCTTCTCCATCGCTTGCGCCGTCGACGCCCCCGACCCCAGCGTCACCGTAGCACTCTACGTCATGGACAAGTTCCCCACATGCCGCAGCTCCTCCAGCTTCGAGGCCCTCGTCTACGGGAAGAACAGCTGGGTGTGGAAGCGGCTCCCGCCGCCGCCCTATGTCAACGATCTAGCCTATGACTGCACTGCTATCCAGTCCTACACGCTGCTCAACGGCGGCTCCACCATCTGTGTATCCTCCTCCGGCCGCAGCCCCGTCGGCAGCTACTGCTTCGACACGGCGAGCCGCGAGTGGAAAAAGGCTGGCCGCTGGGCGCTGATGACCCACAAGTATAGGGGGTGTATCGTAGTATTTTCGATAAATAAGAGTGTCGAACCCAACGAGGAGCAGAAGGTGTTGATGAGTGGTTTTGATCAAGGATTTACTGCAAATACTAGCAAACGGGTTTTTAGGGGTATTTGGCAATACAAGTAAATAAAGTGCGAGTAAATAAAAGACATTAGTAACAATTGCAGCAAGTGGCCCAATCCTTTCTTCAGCAAAAGACAAGCCGGTTGTGTAACTTATAATAACCAAACGTTCTCGAGGACACACGGGAGTTTCTGTCAAGAGCTTTCGCTTCAAACCGCTAATAGACTTTATTGGTTTGATAGGTGTTATGGGGGTGAACCTGTGCTAGCGCACTACCCTTACTAGGATAAATACACACTTGTGATTATACCCCTTGCAAGCATCCGCAAATACAAGAAAGTAATTAAGATAAATCTAACCACAGCCTTAAACTCTAAGATCCTACGCTCCCTGGTGCAATGGTTTCCCAACGGAGGTTTAGGTTTCTGTCACTCCGGCAACCCCACAATTGGTAGCCAAATACACAATGCATCTCACTAGGCCCATAAATGGTGAAGTATCATGTAGTCGACGTTCACATGACACCACTAGTGAAATAGCACCACAACAATATCAAACCATTACATATTTCTCAACAATAATTCACTACTAACATCTTGACTTCTCCCATGTCCTCAAGAACTAAACGAACTACTCACAAGACATCATATGGATCATGATCAGAGGTGAAATAATGGTAAATAACAATCTGAACATAAACCTTAATTCAACGGTTCCACTCAATAGCATCAACACCGGGAAAGTTTCCCCTATGAATATAACAAGATCCAACTCAAGATGTTACAACGGGATGGCATGGTGATGATGGTGATGAAGGTGGTGGTGATGGAGATGATGATGATGATGATCCCGATGAAGTCCGATGCGATGATGATGACGATGGCGATGATCTCCCCTCTTCGGGAAGGAATTTCCCCGGTAGATTTCTCTCTGTCGGAGAGCTTTTCTCTCTTTGGTGTTTTCCGCCCCGCAGAGGCGGCTGTGTCTCTCTCTGAGCCCCCCCTTGACTTAGGTTTTCGGAGATGATGAAGTACGCAAAGGGGAGAGACCAGAAGTGGGCCAGGGTGGCCTCACACAGGGCTGGCGCGGCCAGGGGTCAGGCCGCGCCCCCTGTGCGTGAGGCCGTCCCCTGGCTCCTCTCTCCTTCTCCTTCTGGCTTCCGGAGTCTTTTGGTAAAATAGAATTTTCTGATATTTTTCTGGAATTTTCCTGATCTTCCGAAATATGGTGTCTTGACGGTCCTTTTCCAGCGGAATCCTGACTCCGGCAGCAAATCCTCCAATGATCATCAAACATGTGAAAACAAAGGAAATAACATAAGTATCATGTCTAAATATGAAATATATCAATGAATAATAGTAAATTATGATACAAAATAGTGATGCAATATGGACGTATCAACCCCCCCAAGCTTAGACCTCGCTTGTCCCCAAGCGAAAACTAAACTCGGTAAACATGACCACAGGTTTATAGAGTGAAGTGTCGATAATCAAAATACGGACAAGAAGCATCACATTCACCAAAGGCACAAGTTATAATAGACAGCAACTTCCCTTTATATAATATAGACTTGCAATAAGTAAAGAGAATCACATATAAAGATGCACAAAGTAAACTATAATTGGTGATGGCAAACCTTAGTTCTTGGTCAGAGAACAATGAACAACTATACTAGCCTTTTGAATGGAGCCTTTTTAAAACAGAGCTAATATAGCAAAAACCATATGCTCAACGAAACAATATTTTTGCATCCATAGAAAGCTTTCAAAGATATATTCCTTCAAACAAAAGCATTGTACAAAACAAGGAAGATAGTAAACATGATTAAACGGATCAACATATGGATGAGTGAAACATAACAACTCAAATGCTTGCTTGAGATAGAGGGGAATAGGTTGACTCAACATAAAAGTAAAAGATAGGCCCTTCGCAGAGGGAAGCAGGGATTAAACATGTGCTAGAGCTTTTCATTTGTAAAACAGAGGTAAAAATTGTTTTGAGAGGTGGTTGCTTTTATCAACGACTAGCAACGGAGTTCTTGATATCTTCCATACTAAACAAGTGAGAGTGGTTCTGAATGTTTGATTAATTGGCACTTTGGTGCTCTTTTATAGCTTTGCAGTCCTCCCCACCTTTTTCCTTTCTCAAACCATGGCTAACCGATTCCATCGGGTGCCGACCAACTTTCACATACCATGGAGGAGTGCTTCTTTTTCTTTTCTTTTTGAGATTATAATGGTCTAACCAGCTCCCTTGCAAAATTAGTGACGAGCAGATGAAGCTGCCTAGTCGAGGGGTACTTAATTTAGTATGGAAGATAACAAACCCATCCACTACGTCCTCATGAGCTAAAAACAGTGGCACAAAATGAGAAATGTTTGAAGGTTTTTGAAAGGTAGCACATGAAAAATTTACTTGGAATGGCTTAAAATACCATGCATAGGAATTTATAGTGGACTCTTTGGAAGCGACTTGGCTTTGGGAATTTGGATGCACGAGAAGTATTTCCTCTCAGTACAGGTCTTTGGCTAGCAAGGCTGGGTAGCAAGCATAAGAATTGCATGAAACAAACAAACATACATATAATAAGAGCAATCATGCAAACTCCCTTAAAGGTACAATGATTTTAACTTTGAGAATAACAATGCTTATAAGCCAAACATAAGGGAAAACTGAAGTGATGTAGCTACAAACACTTCTTTAATCTTTTCTACTCAAACCTCAAGGTAATGCTGCTACTGACCAAGCTAAATTTGCCAAAACCAACTAAATTTACTCATGCTCCCAAAGTGATACCAATACTAATCAACAAGACTAATCATATAAGAAACTTTGCAAACTGAAATAAAGTGTGCGGAAAGTAAACGATAAAACTTCTCATTAATATTTCATTACCGCAACTCACACCAAGGGATACATAGATAACCAACTAAGGAGGATACTTCCACACTGTAAACTATTCTATAAGATAACTTCTTTATTCATGATATGACTCTACTTGAAAACTAAATGAGTAAAAGGTAATGATGTGATACCGTGGCACTCCCCCAAGCTTGGAACAAGCCAAAGGGATGCCTATACCGATGACGAATTATTCCTTTGGCGGTGGCGGTGAATCTTCATTGTTGTCATACTTCCAAGGCAGAGGTCCTCCATCAAGGAAGGATGTCTTGGTCTCCAATATCCTGAAACTTGCAGCAGCACTCATTCGTTGAAATCTAGCTTCATACTCACAATTTTGGTTCTGCACGTCGTAGAGTTGTGCTTGTAATTGGCTAGTTGTCTCCTGGAGCGAAAGGATATCCCTCCAGAGTTCTGTAGTCTCCTTCTTGTACTTGGCAACAAGTTCTTGATTAATCCTATGGATGATGTCCACCTCGCGTTCCGCCATCTTTTTGTATTTGAAAACTTCTTGTTCCAGTGCTTCCAGCCTCGCTTCGAGACTCCCTTCTCCCTTGGGTCCTTGAACATCTTTAATCTGCAACTCCCCATCCTTGAGTGACAACTCCTTCGGATGCATCTTCAGCTCCCTCATGTACGGATTGATGGAATCCGCAAGAGGGTTCTCTTCGGATGGACCGGACGAAGACATTGTAACTCCAAAGCTGAGAGCAATCCCTGACAAAAACAGCTCGAAACAAAACACGACGGGAAAATGATATACAGACCTCGGGGAGTCCGGGGGGTTAAATAGGCGAAAATTATACATCGAAACGAAATCACAGGAGGAAACCGGGACGGAAACGAGTTTCGGTGTGCTCTCACACCAGGGCAGCGCGGCCAGAGGTGGGCCCGCGCCCCCTGTGTGTGAGGAGCACACGAACTCCTTTTCCTGCCCGTTTTCGTCTCGTGATTTTTCATATTTAGTAAAAACAGCAAAAATAATAAAGGAATAGCTATTCGCGAAACTTTTCTGACTAGAACTGTTACCTATTCGAAAACGAACTCTGCAGGTACCTGCAATTTGTCTTTTATGAACTCTTCTGGAGAAACTGTTTCAATTACATCGACATCTTCATTATAAGAATCTCCAGAAATATAATGTTTGAGTCTTTGCCCATTCACCACTTGTGTAGAGTCATCTTTCAATGAAGCAATCTTAATGGCACCTGAGCGGTACACTTCCACAATAACATATGGTCCTTCCCATTTAGAGAGTAATTTCCCTGCAAAAAATCTGAGATGAGACCTATACAATAGAACTTTCTCACCAACATGAAACTCTCTTTTAAGAATCCTCTTATCATGCAATTGCTTGACTTTCTCTTTGAAAAGTCTGGCATTCTCATACGCTTCGTTTCTCCACTCGTCTAGAGAACTCAAATCTAACAACCTTTTCTTACCGGCTAGTTTAAAATCTCTATTAAGCTCTCTCACTGCCCAAAAAGCTTTGTGTTCTAATTCTAAGGGCAAGTGACATGCTTTTCCATAAACCATCTTATAAGGAGACATACCCATGGGGTTCTTATAAGCAGTTCTATAAGCCCATACAGTATCGTTTAACTTACTAGCCCAGTTTTTCCTAGATCTATTGACAGTCTTCTGCATGATAGACTTGATCTCTCTATTTGAAAGCTCCACATGCCCACTGGTTTGGGGATGATAAGCAGAAGCAATTCTATGATTAACATCATATTTAGCAAGAGTTTTTCTAAAACCACCGTGAATAAAATGAGAACCTCCGTCAGTCATAAGATATCTAGGCACACCAAACCTAGGAAAAATAACATCCTTAAGCATTTTTAACGAGGTCTCACCATCGGCACTCTTTGTAGGTATGGCTTCTACCCATTTAGTAACATAATCAACAGCAACAAGTATGTGGGTATAGCCTTTTGAAGGAGGAAAAGGACCCATAAAGTCAAATCCCCAACAATCAAATGGTTCAATAACAAGAGTGTAACTCATAGGCATTTCATTGCGTCTAGAAATATTACCAACTCTTTGACATTCATCGCAAGATAAAACATACCTTCTGGCATCTTTAAAAAGGGTTGGCCAATAAAAACCTGATTGTAGAACCTTTTGTGCGGTTCTATCTCCAGCATGACGCCCTCCATAAGCACCGCCATAGCATTTTCTTAATATCTCTTGTTGCTCATATTCTGGTACGCATCTTCGCATAATACCATCAACTCCTTCTTTATATAAGTGTGGGTCATCCCAAAAGTAATGCCTCAAATCATAGAAGAATTTTCTTCTTTGCTGAGCTATAAAGGTTGGAGGCAAATACTTGGAAACAATAAAGTTAGCATAATCAGCATACCAAGGAAGGTCTCGCGAAGTTACATTTATTGCAGCCAACTGTTCATTTGGAAAACTATCATTAACAGGAATAGGATCAAAAGAAATGTTTTCCAATCTAGACAAGTTGTCAGCCACAGGATTCTCGGCACCTTTCCTATCTACGATATGCAAATCAAATCTTTTATATCTAAATAGCAAACCCCCACTACAAAGATTTCTCTTAGCATGTAGGCTATCCACGTCACCAGGCTACCACATCAGCAATCTCCATTTTGTTTTATGCCTTCGGTTTCTTCTATTCTATTCATTTAGTGCTGACCAAATCGACCGTCGCTTCTCTTCTCACCTTCTGTTCTTAACCATTGAGTCGGTAATGGTTGATTGATTGATGACTTAGCTCAGCCGTTTCGAAATGAATCAATCAAGCGGCAAGTGCTCGATCACCTCGGTAGTCTCCTATACACCACCTCTCACCTATATATGGAGCTCAAGGGAAGCTTCATCCGTGTCCTTTGTGTCCCAGTCCATCCACCATTCCACTGTCTCCCTTGCTTGCTCGACCGGCTGCTCTACATCACCGGCCTAATATGCCTTCCGTTGGTGTCGCCATGCCCACACGCACCATGAACCATGGGCGCTTGCTTGGGCATGAACTCAACCAAAACGTTCAGTTCTCCCTTGAAGATTCCTCTGGGGTGCATTATTGCCATTCAAAAAGATGGATTATAGGAGTATGCAAGTGTGTGTGATTTTATTCGTATGCATTTTGTCTACTAATAATGTGATTCTGTCTGATTGCTTTGTGTGGTAAGAGCATTCCACTATATCTTCTTCATGTGGTGCATGGCAGATGTTCGATGCAATGCCCAAGTGGTTGTAAAATGTGTTTGATGATTATCACTCTATTGCAAGTTGGGAGAACAAGGTAGCACATATTCAATATTGCATAAATGTTTTTAATACCAATGCCATCACTACCTCTACCTGCGTGTGTAGTCTTTTTGTTGATAATTTTGTACAAACAAGTTGATTTAGGCTTTGAATGGAATTCATTATGTTGTTTTAGTCAAAAAGGCCTTTGGACACAATTGCTTCCCTCTAGGTATCTATTCCACGGAGTCTTGCCACCTCATCTATTGTGTTCTATATCAGTGGAAATTTTGTAAGATAATAGCACAGCCATGTTAATACAGTAGGTGTTGCACCACACTATCAGGGAGCTTCCGTTTGAGTGTCAGTCATACTTTATGTGCATAAAGGCCTGGATTACCGTTGCTTAAGATAATTCAGTGCCAAGTGATGAGTTGAACAACGAGAATTTTTGTACTTGGTTCCTTTGTTTTTGCAGGTTTCATATGTCATAATCTCGGTTGTTAGCATCCTTGGAATTGCTGCTAGCCTGACACAGCTTGGTCAGGAAGGGTTTCTTTGCTGCTAGCTTGCAGGCGAGGTATGTATTTTTTGAACATATGCATTATTACTATCAAAGCTCAATTCTATTTCCAACGAAGCGTTGTGAAGATGACATACTGCAAGTTTACTTCCTTATCACTAAGGCATGCGTATGTACTACTGTTCCAAACAAGAACACTACAAACGCACTATAGTTTTATTTTTAAATTAATCTTATTTGGTTGTGTTCTTTTACATCATGACCTCCGTTATGCTCTACTAAAGTCTGATTATTCTTTGTTAGAGTTTATCTGCGACTATCTGAACGTTCCAGGTACTGACAATTAATTCGTGATACTGCATAGCGATGTCTTTGTGCCCTTAGATAGTACACGTCATGAAGAACGTTCCAGGTATTGAACATTCAAATTTGACTTTGCATGATATCATCAGTTGTACAACATGCTAACAAGAAATACTAAAAATACATGGAGGCTAAAGACTAACATATGTATTAATTTACTCACAACTTCACAAGTCAGAACCTTCTTTGAAAAGCAAGCCAATATGAAAAGGTTTTCTCTCCTTTTCTTTCTCAAGGTGAACTATCTTTTTCCTTTTAGTAGAGATTCTTTGCCACTTCTTAAGTTGCTTGGCAGCTAAGTCCCGCAGCAACGCGTGGGGTACCATCTAGTTCTTGTAAAAGCAACACCCATCTAATAAGCCTAGGCTTAGCATCCTTCTTAGTCATAAGATATCTAATAGGAGCATGATCAGTATGAATAGTAACTTTAGAATCAACAATGTAAGATCTAAACTTATCACATGCAAAAACAACAGCAAGAAACTCTTTCTCAGTAGTAGCATAATTCTTCTGAGCAGCATCAAGAGTCTTACTAGCATAATGAATAACATTCAACTTATTATCTATGCGCTGTCCAAGAACAGCACCAACAGCAAAATCACTAGCATCACACATAATTTCAAAAGGTAAATTCCAATCAAGTGGTTGAACAATAGGAGCAGTAGTTAAAGCCTTCTTAAGAGTTTCAAAAGCTTCCTTACAATCATCATCAAAGACAAATGGTACATCTTTTTGAAGAAGACTAGTAAGAGGCTTTGAAATCTTAGAGAAATCTTTAATAAACCTCCTATAGAAACCAGCATGACCAAGAATACTCCGAATACCTTTAACATCTCTGGGACAGGGCATTTTCTCAATTGCTTCCACTTTTGCTCTATCAACTTCAATACCTCTTTCAGAAATTTTATGTCCAAGGACAATTCCTTCATTTACCATAAAGTGGCATTTCTCCCAATTAAGAACAAGGTTAGTTTCTTCGCATCTCTGCAAAACTTTATCAAGGTTGTGCAAACAGTTATCAAAAGAAGTTCCATAGACGGAGAAATCGTCCATGAAGACCTCCACAATCTCTTCACAAAAGCCATGAAAAATAGCAGACATGCATCTTTGAAAAGTAGCAAGAGCATTGCATAAACCAAACAGCATACGTCTATAAGCATAAGTTCCATAAGGACAAGTAAAAGTGGTTTTCTCTTGATCTTCCTTTTTAACAACAATTTGAGAAAAACCAGAATAACCATCAAGGAAACAAAAATGAGTTTTCTTAGATAACCTTTCTAGCATCTGATCTATAAACGGTAAAGGATAATGATCTTTCTTAGTAACTTTGTTTACCTTCCTATAATCAATGCACATCCTATAACCGACTACGACCCTTTGAGGAATAAGCTCGTTATTCTCATTAGGCACAACAGTCATACCTCCTTTCTTAGGAACACAATGAACAGGACTAACCCATCTACTATTAGCAATAGGATAAATAATACCAGCATCAAGGAGCTTTAATACCTCATTTCTTACCACATCCTTCATCTTGTGAATTAGGCGGCGTTGATGCTCCACGACTAGCTTCGCGTCTTTCTCCATATTAATGGCATGCTGACATAAAGTGGGAGAAATCCCTTTTAAATCATCAAGAGTATATCCCATAGCTCCTCGGTGTTTCCTCAATATCTCCAATAATCTTTCTTCTTCCTTTCCTGAAAGTTTAGAGCTAATAATAACAGGATATATTTTCTTATCATCTATATAAGCATATTTAAGATTATCAGGCAAAGGCTTTAATTCGAAAATAGGATCTTCCTTAGGTGGCAAAGTGGTACCAAGATCCTCCACAGGTAGATTATGCTTGATTAATGGTGGTTGACGAAGAAGAATATCATCAATCTCTTCTCTTTCCTTACTGAAAACATCACTTTCGTGATCTTCCATGAATTGCTGCAAGGCACTATTAGGAGCAAGCGCAATAGAAGCAAGCTGTTCAACTAAAAAAAATTCATTAGGCGTGTCATTTTCATAAGAAGTCTTAACAAGTTTTACTAGCCTCCTTACCAAGTACTAGAAAATCAGTAGGGTATTTAGTCTTACCGCAAAGAATTTCCACATCTCGAACAATACCAAGAGGCCAAACAGTCTCTCTGTTAGCAAGCTGAACAACCACATCAATATCTTCAAGTTCACCAGCGCCAATCTCATGCATAATTTCTTTGTAAAGCTCTAAAGGAATAGCACTTGCACTAGCACCAATATCACATAAACCATAATAGCAATGATCTCCAATCCTGACAGAAATAACAGGAACACTTGCTTTCCTATGCTTTTTAGGATGTGAGAGAATGTTAGAAGCATCTTCACAAAAAAGAATATATTCATCCCCTACATCTTTAGTAACAAGATCCTTCCATATAGCCACAAGAGACTTAATAGTAATTTGCTCATCAGGTTCTGCAGCTTTCTTAGTACTTTTATTAGACACACTTACCAAAGTAGAATACTTCTTTACCTTAGCAGGGAAAGGTGTCTTCTCAAAATAAGGCTCAGGCACAATGCTATCAACAGTACAAACTTCAGCAGCTGCAGCAGGTATATGACTAATAGAATCTTTATAAGGCGCATGATATTTGTTCCAATCTTTCTTTGGAACATCAAGATAAGAGGCAAAGGCCTTAAGACAATTAGCAAGTATTTGTGAATCAAGACCATAAGCAGTGCTAACACTATGAAAGTCATCGGTTCCCATAAAAGATTTAATGCATTCATAATCATAGTTTATACCTGACTTCCTACCTTTGTCGTTTTCCCATCCTTCAGCATTCTCTTGTATACGGTCAAGAAGTTTCCACTTAGCGTCCTCTTTCATATGAGTAAATGATCCAAAGCAAGAAGCATCCAAGTAATCCTTATCAGGAAGAGTAAGCCGCGCATAAAAATTATCAATAACAATATTATTGGGGAGCTCATGAATGGGGCATTTGAGCATTAGTAACTTCAATCTCCCCCATGCTTGGGCAATACTCTCTCCATCATGAGGCCAAAAATTATATATCCGATTACGATCTTTATGGATTTTACTTGGAGGATAAAACTTGGAATAAAAGAGAGGTACAATGTCCTCCCATGCCATAGATGGACCATCTTGGAGCAGCCGATACCACTCCTCAGCTCTGCCTTTCAATGATAAAGAGAATAGCTTCTTCTTGACCTGGCTTGGTGAAATACCTGCACACCTGAACAACTCGCATAATTCATGTATAAATAATAAGTGATCACCCGGATGGACAGTTCCATCTCCTGAATAGCCGTTATCCATAATACGCCCAACAATTTTCATAGGTATTTTAAAAGGATCAATTTCAGCAGGTGGTGGCGGTGGTGGTTCATCCACATGTGCAGCAGTAGTAGATGTGTTTCCAAATAGGAAACCAAATGGAGAGTTCTCCATAGCAAAGTAAAATAAAAATAGAAGACAAGAATAAAACAATACTCACAGTGACGGTTACCTTTACCAATTCCACTCTTCAATAGCGCTACACTCCCCGGCAACGGCGCTAGAAAATAGTCTTGATGACCCACAAGTATAGGGGGTGTATCATAGTACTTTCGATAAATAAGAGTGTCAAACCCAACGAGGAGCAGAAGGTGTTGATGAGTGGTTTTGATCAAGGATTCACTGCAAATACTAGCAAACGGGTTTTCAGGGGTATTTGGCAATACAAGTAAATAAAGTGCGAGTAAATAAAAGACAGTAGTAACAATTGCAGCAAGTGGCCCAATCCTTTCTTCAGCAAAGGACAAGCCGGTTGTGTAACTTATAATAACCAAACGTTCTCGAGGACACACGGGAGTTTCTGTCAAGAGCTTTCGCTTCATATCGCTAATAGTCTTTATTGGTTTGATAGGTGTTATGGGGGTGAACCTGTGCTAGCGCACTACCCTTACTAGGATAAATACACACTTGTGATTATACCCCTTGCAAGCATCTACAAATACAAGAAAGTAATTAAGATAAATCTAACCACAGCCTTAAACTCTAAGATCCTACGCTCCCTGGTGCAATGGTTTCCCAACGGAGGTTTAGGTTTCTGTCACTCCAGCAACCCCACAATTGGTAGCCAAATACACAATGCATCTCACTAGGCCCATAAATGGTGAAGTATCATGTAGTCGATGTTCACATGACACCACTAGTGAAATAGCACCACAACAATATCAAACCATTAAATATTTCTCAACAATAATTCACTACTAACATCTTGACTTCTCCCATGTCCTCAAGAACTAAACAAACTACTCACAAGACATCATATGGATCATGATCAGAGGTGAAATAATGGTAAATAACAATCTGAACATAAACCTTAATTCAACGGTTCCACTCAATAGCATCAACTACAAGAGTAATCAACACCGGGAAAGTTTCCCCTATGAATATAACAAGATCCAACTCAAGATGTTACAGCGGGATGGCGTGGTGATGATGGTGATGAAGGTGCTGGTGATGGAGATGATGATGATGATGATCCCGATGAAGTCCAGTGCGATGATGATGACGATGGCGACGATCTCCCCTCTCCGGGAAGGAATTTCCTCGGCAGATTTCTCTCTGTCGGAGAGCTTTTCTCTCTCTGGTGTTTTCCGCCCCGCAGAGGCGGCTGTGTCTCTCTCTGAGCCCCCCCCCTTGACTTAGGTTTTTGGGGACGATTAAGTACGCGAAGGGGCGAGTCCAGAAGTGGGCCAGGGTGGCCTCACACAGGGCTGGCGCGGCCAGGGGTCAGGCCGCGCCTCCTGTGCGTGAGGCCGTCCCCTGGCTCCTCTCTCCTTCTCCTTCTGGCTCCCGGAGTCTTTTGGTAAAACAGAATTTTCTGGTATTTTTCTGGAATTTTCTTGATCTTCCGAAATATGGTGTCTTGACGGTCCTTTTCCAGCGGAATCCTAACTCCGGCAGCAAATCCTCCAATGATCATCAAACATGTGAAAACAAAGGAAATAACATAAGTATCATGTCTAAATATGAAATATATCAATGAATAATAGTAAATTATGATACAAAATAGTGATGCAATATGGACGTATCAGGCGCTTCCCTTCGAAGGCCGGGCAGAGCATGCCCCTGAGCTTGGCAACCTATGGTTCGGCGGACGCGGTTTTTCCACAGCCTTATGGACGTCCAGGGCTTATCCTGGCCGTAGGACGATTGGAGATTGGTGCTATTTTGTGCCTGGCGCCCACTCTCCTTCTAGGCTAAACGGTGGAAACTGTCCAAGCGGTTTCTTAAGTACATTTTTATGAGGGACACTGCAGGCTGACACGGGCACTGTCTTCTTCCCGCAGCGTGCCTCTCTCTTCTCCCGCCCGCAAAATCTGCGCAGCAAGATCCGCCATGGACAGGATTGGAAGCTTCACGGAGCTTCTCGGGAGGGTCTCCGAGCCGGAATTCCTGAGGTATTCACGACTCCCAGCGCCCCCCCCTCTCCCCCTGAAATCCCGCTTCCCCGTAGCAAGTTCCAGATCGAGATCTGAGGAGATTAACTTTACATTTGTTCTTCTTCCTACCTTGATAGCTTCCACTCTGGGAGAGGTGGTGTACGATCCTGGCTCCGAGCGGCTCATCCTCTGATAGAGGGGGCGCTGGACTGGAAGAAGACGGAGAGGAGGAAGATGCCTCCTACCAGGAAGAGGAGCAAGATGGAGGCGGTGCACCGCCAGACCCATTTGAGGGCGTCCCGGAGCTGCCTGTGTCAGAGGAGGGCGGCTCCGGCGTCTCCTGGCCCGCCAGATGGGGCACTGTACCAGAGGAAGACGGCGAGGAGGGGGGACGAGGAGCAAGATATGTACGGCGCGCCTCCAGTTCCACCTGAGGATGATTATTTTCCTTCTGATGGCGACCAAATTCAAGATGATGACGATGATTTCATCGGTGGGAAGGCATACGCTGAAGCCGCTAATTCTTTCAACGTCGAGATGCAGCGCGCTGCAGTACCTGAGAGGCCAGAAATTTACGTCCCTCCTCCATCGCATTATGTCAAATGGTAAGCACCACTCCAAAAAACACAAGAAAAAGATCCTATAAGATTTAGACATCGTTTAGATTCCCGTAGCTACAAGCATCTTGAAAGATTTAGTCATTGTTCAGATCCTATGCCTCTAGTTGATGTATATGAGCAAAATGTACAGACGCATATTTGTATGTTTGGCCATGAAAAGCTTACCTTTTTTATCGTCAAAATTGTTGCAGTTGCCTTTATTAGATGATGCTGAATAAGACTTATAATGTACCAGGATCAAATGTAGCTTTGTCGTCCTGGAAAATGTGTTCAAAATTGAAGCAGATATCAGTGTTTACATGTGTGTCCACTTGCAAAAAATGTACAGGCGCGCATTGTCTGTTTGGCCGTGAAAAGCTTACCTTTTTTATTGTCAAAATTGTTTCAGTTACCTTTATTAGTTGATGCTGAATAACACTTATAATGTACCTAGATCAAATGTACCTTTGTCGCCCTGGAAAATTTGTTCAAAATTGAAGCAGATATCAGTGTTTACATGTGTGTCCACTTGCAGGAGTGAAGTAGATATTGTTGAAATATTGGGTCATTTCAGCTTGGCCCATACTAGATTTCAGAAATTCCTAGAAATCTCAAAGCCCATGTGTGTGAGCCCATGTAACATACAACCCAAGTTTTTGGCTGCACAAAGGCAAGAGGTGGGAGCTAAGTTTAGTCCCACATGGAAAGTTGGGAGAGATGTAGACCAACATATAAGGTGGGGTGTTGCACCACTTGGTAAGTGAGTGAGAAGAGAAGTGCCACACGCGCGCTCCTCCTCCTCCTCTCTCGCTCATCTCGACTCGACACATCACAACGCGCGCGCGCCGCCGTTTGCGGAATTGAGCCTCGAAGCCGAGCTTATCTTTTTGCTGCACAGAAAAAACCGAGCGTTTGACCGAGTCCTTGACGGATGCGTCACAGCTAGCCGGTTCGGGTCGCTCCCGGATCGTGGGCTGCTGTAACCGACTCGGACGTACGACGTGGGCATGGCCCACGTTGCCTAGGGTTTCTCTGCTGCGCCGCCTATATAAACTCTTGCCCGGATACCGCCGCACACACCTGAAACTCATCTAGGGTTTTGCCACCTCTCGCTGCTTGCGCCGCTGATGCTACCGATTTGATGAAGTAAATAACCGGCCAGTTGGGAACCCCAAAAGGAAGATGTGATGAGTATAGCAGCTTGTTTTCCCTCAGTTAAGAAACCAAGGTTTAATTGTTCAGGAGAAGAGCAGACAATTACGACTGAAGGTGATGCTTGCTAGTTTGCGACAGCTTCGGACAATTTATATATGGCGCCTCGTCCAAGCTTTGCTTGCTAGCTGCAACGCAGAACCTGCACACACACAACCAAATACTTTATTCCCAACTTGCGATGAGGTTGTCAATCTCACCGGTTTGCTTGAAACAAAGGTTATGAGCGTATCGAGTGGAAAACAGTAGAGTATGCGAGTAAAGTAAACAGTGAGAGTAAAGTAAACAGGTGATAGCAATATGATGGAAATAGGACCAGGGTCCACAGTTCACTAGTGGTGTCTCTCCATAAGATAAATAACACATGCTGGGTAAACAAATTACAGTTGGGCAATTGATAGAATAAAGATAAACGTGATATGTCAAGAAGATCACTATGAGATTTACTCTGGGCATTACAACAAAATACATAGACCGCCATCCAACTGCATCTATGACTAATAATCCACTCACGGGGATATCATCCGAACACCCCATGAGTATTAAGTTGCAAACAACAGATAATTGCATTAAGCAAAGTGTGTAATGTAAACAAAGCATATGCCCTTGAGCATATGAATGTTGTTTTCTCCCTAGTAGCAACAGCACATCTACAACCTTAGAGGTTTCTGTCACTTCCCCAGGTTAAATAGAGGCATGAACCCACTATCGAGCATAAATACCCCCTCTTGGAGTCACTAGCAACTACTCGGCCAAGATAACTACTAGCAACGGAGAGCATGCAAGATCATAAACAACATAGAGATAACAAAAGATATATTTTAGTATAGCAACTCAATCATAACACCAATATTCATCGGATCCCAACAAACCAAACATGTAGAATTACATAACGGTGATCTCAATCATGTAGGGCAGCTCATGAGATCTAAACATGAAGCACATGGTGGAGAAGACAACCATCTAGCTACTGCTATGGACCCATAGTCCAAGGTAGACTACTCACTCATCGCTCCGGAGGCAAGCATGGTGATGAAGAAGACCTCCGGTGGCGATTCCCCTCTCCGGCAGGGTGCCGGGAAGAGCTTCTGGACCCTCCCGATCTCGGGTCGACGACGGCGGCAGATCACGATGTGTTTCTGGAAAATTGATCGGGTACTTAGGTTTTTCCCGTCGGGGGGTCTTTATAGGCGAAGGGGCGATGTCAGGAGTGGCCCCAGGCCTCCTCACGCCATGGCGGCGTGGCCAGGGCCTGGGCCGCGCCAGCCTGGTGTGGGGGCGGCATGTGGCCCCTCTCCTACTTCTCTTTGGATCCCTGGAAGCTCCCAGACAAAATAAGACTTCAGGAACTTGTTTCGTCCAATTCCAAGAATATTTCCTGTGTATCACTTCTGAAACACAAAAACAGCAGAAAACAGGGAATTGGCACTGTGGCAACTTGTTAATAGGTTAGTTCCGGAAAATGCATAAAAGTGCCACGAAGTGTAACGAAACAGTAGGCAAATAGTGTAAAAACAAGCAGGGAGCATCAAAAATTATAGATACGTTGGAGACGTATCAAGCATCCCCAAGCTTAACTCCTGCCCGTCCTCGAGTAGGTAAGTGATAACAAAAGAATAATTTTTGAGGTGACATGCACCTACACAATCTTGATCATATATGTAAGCATTTGTGAGCTGGGATCATAAGAACTTAAAACATGGTCATGAAGATATAATCTTGACAATAGAAACTTAGCAACCATGTTATAAACATGCAAATGAACACAAACAAAAGATCATGCAAATGAAACAATGAAAGTCAAACGTGTGTTCAAATCATAAGGAAAAATATACAAAAGGTTTTCAGCTTGTCCTTCAAAGAGAGCAAAACATAAATGCATAGGACACCTTCAAGTTTAAGAGGGCGACTAGATACAAATAATTTGAGAACAAGTGAAACCAACAATATGAATCAATCAATGAAAACTTTGGGACAATGCACATTATACTAAGAATGACAACTATGCTCTCTTAATGGTGCATAAAGATAGAAGGTGGTGACTCAACATAAAAGTAAAAGAAAGGCCCTTCGCAGATGGAAGCAGTGATTGCAAGTTTTATAACCTTCAAAAATTATGGTACTTACCGGCTTTGAGCTCTCATTGCCCCCATCATAAGCATCTTGAATGGTTAAAGTTAATGCGAGAACAATTATGATGCATATGCTTGACAAATCATAAGTTGAAAACCTCGTGTCCCGTGAATACGAGTACCCAAACCTCATGCTACTTTACTTAGAGTCCCAAGCAAGGCTCTTGTCATTGTAAATATATGCATATCATTGAGAACCGCCAACGGGGTACCTCCGTGCCCGATGACATGGAACAAGCCCACATCAAAATGATAGGACAAGCAGACAATGAACACCTCGACATCTCTTTTATTTGCCATTTGTTTAGCTTTTTATTGTGAGATGCGTCGTTGAATGTTCACCATGGGTATGCTGCAAATTTCCACCATGAATTATGCATGGCTTAGATTAGCGGCCCAGGCATTTCCCTAACACATATACAAACTCCATGATCTCCGCAAGATTCCCAATTCATTTCACACCGTGGGCATCCATAAACAAAAGATCACGATATCAACTCAAATAAGAAGTGCAATGTTGAAAGCTTGCGCATGACTGCATGGCTGGGCTAGTCTCCAACTTACAACTTGCAAGCATAACAACTCAACATAAGAGACCACAATGTCAAATTTTTAAGAACAGGAAAATGTAAAGTGTGCCTTCCGGTTCGTGAGAGCTTTACTGACCGAATTTCGCATAACACTGGTAAGAGTTTAATTTGAAGAGAAAATAAAAGCAAGTCAAATTTACTTGGAATAGCAAATTGCTAGTAGGTATGTATGGTGGACACTTTGGCAAACTTGGTTTTTAGGAATTGGATGCACGAGTAGAGCTCATACTCAGTACAAGGCGAGGGCTAGCAAAAGACTGGGAGCGACCAACTAAGAGAGCAATAATGGCCATAATCATGCCAAGCGACAAAGCGACATTAAAAGAAGCATAAGATGACATCAAAAGTCAAAAACTAAATGATCATAGAGGCTATTGGCGACTTTGTAAGAATCTAACATGTGTGAGCATGCGCCAAGTCAACCCAAATAAAGCATCAAGGAGAAAACCAAAATAATGCTTCCATACAATTAAAAACAACGCATGATTTTTTTCAAAGGCTCATTAAGCAATCTCATTTATTTGAGACAAGTCATGCTACAGCAAAACCACTAAGCATACCATCAAAAAGACATCAAGCACGACATGAAAAAGCCTAAGCTGCAGTCTACACAAGCTCCTTCTTGTACCACTATTTTGCACAAAGCTTTTTCTCTTTTCCAACACTATTTGAAATTTTTATAAACGCCTCTTCTGATGAAAACCAATAAAGATCAGAGGCAAAAATACACCTTGATGAAAAGATATGACAAGGTCTGAACGCAAATCAAGGCAAAAACGAAAACCAAAAGCAGTAGAGGAAAAAGAAGAACACCCGGTGAAATTGTAAGAATGAAAAACTGAGTGTTCTTGGCAAATGAAAACGAGTACATCTCCTCCAAAGGAAATTTGTTGGGGTCCAACCATTTATTACAGCAAAAAAACTAAACTAACTAAGAAAACTAAAACAACTGACGCTCCAAGAAAAATACATAGTGCATGAAGCAATAAAAATATAGTGTCTTGAAAGGTGACCTGATTTTTGCCGATGAAGAAGGGGTGCCTCGAGGGCATCCCCAAGCTTTCACGCTTGTACTTCTTGGATATTTCTTGGGGTGATGCATGGGCATCCCCAAGCTTGAGCTTTTGTCCATTCTTCAACTCATCTCATCATTCTCCAATACCTACACTTGAAAACTTCCTTCATACAAAACTAAACACAAATCTATTAGCAACATTAGTGCAAGCATAACATATAATCAACCTCTTTTTGCTTCAGGTTTCAACTCAAAACCACCACATATATAGCAAATACTACTGTAGCAACTTCCCCAAAAGTACCGTGATCGAAAGAACTCAAAAGAAAGCGATAAAGCGGCAAACACAAATATTGGCAGAAATCTGTCAAAACAGAACAGCTGACAAAGGCCGAATTTTTGAGGGGTTTTCTGTTGTTCAAATCAAAAAGTGTTCAACTAACGAAAATTTGGATATAACCTGGGGCATATGCACAAGAAATCGCAGGTCGAAAAGATATACAGAGAATTTATACGAATTTTTACGGTGCAGCACCGAAAACAGTTTCAGGACAGGAACATCCCCAAATTTTTACCTCACTCGAATTAGAGGCTTCTCTTGGCACAAAAACAAAATAAAAAGGATAAGGAGCAGTCATTACAGTAGTAATGACTTCCAAGACTCAAATAAAAGAAAAAGTACTGAAAGTAAAATATTGGGTTATCTCCCAAGAGTGCTTTTCTTTAACGCATTTAAGCTAGGCGTAGAAAATTGCGAATCAAGTAATAATGAAAGAGGGATCAGGATCCACTATAGGAATAAATAAATAAATACTATCCAATTGAGGTTTTGAGTATCCCTTGTAGTCACGCTTTGGTACACTATTTTCATCAAAAAGATTTTCAGGACAAATCCAACTAGTATTAGTTACCAAGGCATTATGAATTCCTACAAGTTTACAAGGTATTGGCATTCTAGAATCTTCATTGGGTGTACCAACAATTTCAACAGGCGAGCCAAGCTTATTAAACTTCTTAAAAACTTTCCTAGCCTCAATTGCAACATCTCTAAATTCTATGCGCAAAGTTTCCAAGATAAAAGCTTTCTTTTCGGGATCCTCAATTTCATGAAGCTTAAGGAACATGTATTGCACAAAAGGATTAAGACTAGCAAACCTAGCTTCTAACATGTGAACTAAATAAGCAGAAGCAACTTCATAACTAGGAGCTAGCTCAACCAAAGACTTTTCCTCAACTTCCTTATACATACTAATGTGATTAAAGAACTCCTCAATGTTACTTTTCCCAATAATTGAACCACTACCTACTGAGAGGTCCTCCAGAACGTACTTAGGGAACAGCATGATGAACTAAAAGTAAAGAAATAACAACTACCAAGGATTCTAATTTTTTTGGGGTTTTTGATATAAAACGATGCAGGTAAAATAAATAAAGTAAAGCAAAACAATAACAAAGTAAAGGATGTGTGTGCGAAAAACTCCCCTTGCAGAGGTCTTCCACTCTTCCCCGGCAACGGCGCCAGAAAAGAACTGGTGCCTAGTTGACGAGGGAACTTCTTCTTCTTCTTCTTCAATCCCCGGCAACGGCGCCAGAAAAGAAGCTTGATGCTACCGATTTGATGAAGTAAATAACCGGCCAGTTGGGAACCCCAAGAGGAAGGTGTGATGAGTATAGCAGCTTGTTTTCCCTCAGTTAAGAAACCAAGGTTTAATCGTTTAGGAGAAGAGCAGACAATTACGACTGAAGGTGATACTTGCTAGTTTGCGACATCTTCGGACAATTTATATATGGCGCCTCGTCCAAGCTTTGCTTGCTAGCTGCAACGCGGAACCTGCACACACACGACCAAATACTTTGTTCCCAACTTGCGATGAGGTTGTCAATCTCACCGGTTTGCTTGAAACAAAAGGTTATGAGCATATCGCGTGGAAAACAGTAGAGTATGCGAGTAAAGTAAATAGTGCGAGTAAAGTAAACATGTGATAGCAATATGATGGAAATAGGACCGGGGTCCATAGTTCACTAGTGGTGTCTCTCCATAAGATAAATAACACATGCTGGGTAAACAAATTACAGTTGGGCAATTGATAGAATAAAGATAAACGTGATATGTCAAGAAGATCACTATGAGATTTACTCTGGGCATTGCAACAAAATACATAGACCGCCATCCAACTGCATCTATGACTAATAATCCACTCACGGGGATATCATCCGAACACCCCATGAGTATTAAGTTGCGAACAACAGATAATTGCATTAAGCAAAGTGTGTAATGTAAACAAAGCATATGCCCTTGAGCATATGAATGTTGTTTTCTCCCTAGTAGCAACAGCACATCTACAACCTTAGAGGTTTCTGTCACTCCCCCAGGTTAAATAGAGGCATGAACCCACTATCGAGCATAAATACCCCCTCTTGGAGTCACTAGCAACTACTCGGCCAAGATAGCTACTAGCAACGGAGAGCATGCAAGATCATAAACAACATAGAGATAACAAAAGATATATTTCAGTATAGCAACTCAATCATAACACCAATATTCATCGGATCCCAACAAACCAAACATGTAGAATTACATAACGGTGATCTCAATCATGTAGGGCAGCTCATGAGATCTAAACAAGAAGCATATGGTGGAGAAGACAACCATCTAGCAACTGCTATGGACCCATAGTCCAAGGTAGACTACTCACTCATCGCTCCGGAGGCAAGCATGGCGGTGAAGAAGACCTCCGGTGGCGATTCCCCTCTCCGGCAGGGTGCCGGGAAGAGCTTCTGGACCCTCCCGATCTCGGGTCGACGACGGCGGCGGATCGCGATGTGTTTCTGGAAAATTGATCAGGTACTTAGGTTTTTCCCGTCGGGTGGTCTTTATAGGCGAAGGGGCGATGTCAGGAGTGGCCCCAGGCCTCCTCACGCCATGGCTGCGCGGCCAGGGCCTGGGCCGTGCCAGCCTGGTGTGAGGGTGGCCTGTGGCCCCTCTCCTACTTCTCTTCGGATCCCTAGAAGCTCCCGGACAAAATAAGACTTCATGAACTTGTTTCGTCCAATTCCGAGAATATTTCCTGTGTATCACTTCTGAAACACAAAAATAGCAGAAAACAGGGAACTATCACTGTGGCAACTTGTTAATAGGTTAGTTCCGGAAAATGCATAAAAGTTCCACGAAGTGTAATGAAACAGTAGGCAAATGGTGTAAAAACAAGCATGGAGCATCAAAAATTATAGATACGTTGGAGACGTATCAGCCGCCTCCGTAGTCTACCTCATCCCGAGCGCCGGCGTGCACCAGCGAACGGGATAGCAGGTCTCCGGAACCACTCGCCTTTGCGATCGTGTACGGGAGAGGGCGAATTAAGTTTTTGGGAAGCGCTCTGCACGACTGCTCAAGCTCTTCATCACGGGTCGTCTTCCATCCAAGTCGGGCGGTGCAGCCTACCGCCGGCTTCATCGCTGTCTGCTTTGACCAGTCTACTCCAATGTTGTGATCAACAATGTTACTGCAACGACTACATCTGCAAACGAACGGTACGTGCGGTCTACTGCTGTTCGTCTGTTCATCATGTTCTGCGAGTACATGTTTAGCTGCTACTTGTTTCCGTTCATCTTGCTGTTTAGTACATCTACTATGTTCGAGTTACATGTGGTAGTAGCTGGTATTGTCATGTTTAATATTATAGAATTAATCATAGAAATTGTGCCTAATTATCCAACAATCCAAAAACCTAATTGTAGGCATTTTCCTGAATTATCAATGGCTGGTTTTACCGATGCACTGAGGCCGGATAAATTTACCGGTGTGCACTTCAAGAGGTGGCAGTACAAGGCTGAGCTTTGGCTGACCACGATGAAAGTGTTCCAGATTAGTAAAGGCAAACCTGAAGGAACTATGTCTGAGGATGATCAGAAAAAGTTCGAGGAAGCGAATACTATCTTTGTGGGATGCATTCTGAGCATTCTTGCTGACCGTCTGTGTGATGTGTTTATGCACATAAAAGACCGGAAGGAGCTCTGGGACACACTGGACGCCAAGTTTGGTGCTGCATATGCTGGCAGTGAACTGTACATCATGGAGAGCTTTCATGATTTTAAGATGACTAAGGACCTTCCTGTGGTTCAACAAGCTCATGAGATACAGTGCATTGCCAAGGAGCTCTAACTCCTTAAGTGTGCCTTACCCGACAAGTTTGTGGCGGGTTGCATTATTGCTAAGTTGCCCCCTTCATGGAGGAACTTCGCCACAGCTCTCAAACACAAGATACAGGAGATATCAGTTGAAAATCTAATAGCGTCCCTTGATGTTGAGGAGAAGGCTCGTGCTAAGGACACTACTGAGAAAGGAGAGGGTCATGCTACTGCTAACTTTGTGCAGCAGAAAGGCAAATCCTCGGGCAAGAACAAAGGGAACTTCAAGCCCTCTTTCAACAAGCCTGTAAAGACTACAACCTTCAAGAAGAAGAAGCCAAACAGGGACAGGAGTGATCTGACTTGTTTCACTTGTGGAGAGCCCGACCACTTTTCCAAGGACTGCCCAGAACACGCAGACCGCAGAGGAAAAAAGGCCAAGACTGTCAACGTCGTGACCGCTGGCAATACTGATGGGTATGGTAAATTATTTACTGTTCTTTCGGTATTTCAATCTCCCTCTTGGTGGATTGATACGGGTGCTAACGTTCATGTGTGTGCTGACATCTCTATGTTCACTTCTTACCAGGCCGCACGGGATTCCTCCGTCCTAATGGGCAATGGGTCACATGCCTCTGTTTGTGGTGTTGGCACGGTAGATCTGAAGTTCACTTTGGGGAAGATCGTGCAGCTAAGGAACGTGCAGCATGCCCCTACTATGAACAAGAATCTTGTTAGTGGTTCCCTTCTTTGCAGAGATGGGTTTAAGGTTGTTTTAGAGTCGAATAAGGTAGTTGTTTCCAAGCATGGACAATTTATTGGAAAAGGCTATGAGTGCGGAGGCTTGTTCCGCTTTTCACTTTCAGATTTCTATAATAAATCAGTGAACCATATTTGTGGCGGTGTTAATGATGATACCAGTGTTTGGCATTCTCGTTTATGTCACATTAATTTTGGTTTGATGTCTCGGTTATCCAGCATGAGTTTAATTCCAAAATTCACCATTGCCAAAGGTTCTAAGTGCCATAGTTGTGTGCAATCTAAGCAACCTCGTAAGCCTCATACGGCGGCCGAGGAGAGAAACTTGGCACCTCTAGAACTCATACATTCTGATCTATGCGAGATGAATGGTGTGTTGACAAAAGGTGAAAAGAGATATTTCATGACATTGATTGATGATGCGACTAGATTTTGCTATGTTTACTTGTTGCGAACTAAAGATGAAACGTTAGACTACTTTAAAATTCATAAGGCCAAAGTTGAAAATCAACTAGAGAGAAAGATCAAGCATCTTAGGTCAGATCGTGGTGGAGAGTATTTTTCTAAAATCTTTGACGAATTCTGTGAGGAACACGGTATTATTCATGAGAGGATACCTCCCTACTCGCCCCAGTCAAATGGGGTGGCCGAGAGGAAAAACCGCACGCTGTCTGACTTGGTGAATTCCATGCTCGACACTGCTGGTTTATCGAAGGCATGGTGGGGGGAGGCTTTGTTGATTGCATGTCATGTCCTGAATAGAGTTCCAAACAAGAATAAAGAGAAAACCCCTTATGAGGAGTGGGTTGGCAGAAAGCCATCACTTTCGTATTTGCGCACTTAGGGATGCTTGGCGAAGGTCAACATTCCCATCCCAAAGAAACGCAAACTCGGACCAAAGATAGTGGATTGCATCTTTCTAGGTTATGCTCAGCGGAGCATTGGCTATAGATTTTTAGTAGTTAAATCTGAGGTACCTGATATGCATGTTTACACTATAATGGAATCTCGTGATGCAACATTTTTTGAGAATATGTTTCCTATGAAAGATATGCATAGCACTGCTAGATTTTCTTCTGAGATATTTCCTGAATCTAGTACATCTGATGATTATTTTGAGCAACCACATGAGAACATTTTTGAGAACGTTCATGAGAAGGATGACAATGAAGCTCCTACAAGGAGCAAGAGATGAAGGACTGCAAAGTCCTTTGGTGATGATTTCATTGTGTACCTTGTGGATGATACTCCCAAGTCCATTACTGAGGCATATGCATCACCAGATACAAATGATTGGAAAGAAGCTGTCCAAAATGAGATGGACTCGATTCTTTCTAATGGAACATGGGAACTATCTGAGCGCCCCCATGGCTATAAGCCTGTGGGCTGCAAGTGGGTGTTCAAGAAGAAGCTAAGGCCTGATGGTACTATTGAGAAGTACAAGGCGAGACTTGTAGCGAAAGGCTACACACAGAAAGAAGGCGAAGATTACTTCGACACCTATTCACCTGTCGCTAGACTAACCACCATTCGAGTACTACTTTCCATGGCTGCCTCTTATGGTCTTATCGTTCATCAAATGGACGTAAAGACAGCTTTCCTTAATGGAGAGTTGGAAGAGGAAATCTATATGGATCAGCCTAATGAATTTGTGGTAAAAGGTGAAGAGAGAAATGTCGGGGGGATGACCCCCGGTAGGGTCAAGAGACTAGAGAGACACAAGGTCTATGATTGACTTTATGCCGGGTTATCAAGGAAGGGCCTGGCCGGAATATAAGAGCATCGGCCAGGCCGGCATATAATGTGTATCCCGGCTGGTGTCTGGATATGCCGGCATAGCCGGAATACTGATATATGTGTGCCGGCATATACTCAGATATGCCGGCCTAACTATTTGGTGTGTTGTGCAGGAGCAGGGGAGGCCGGATTACCCGACCCTCGTAGGTCGTTGGTCCGGCATATAAGTCCTGGGTATGGCCAACGGTCATATCCGGGATGCTTAAGTCAACCAAGGTGTCACATCCCTACAATCAAGGAAGAAAACATCCAAGCATGGTAGCAGAGTAAGATGGCAGGGTGCACAGTGGAGGTTACCTACCCTCACTGTGCACAAGTACGAGCTTACCGCACGGAGGTAAGGCCACAGTTCAAGAGGTACAAGGTACAGGGATATGGCGTCCCATCGAGAGCAATCAGGGGCGAAGTCAAGGGTCTCTGCCATCGCCACCAGCTCCTGTTTGGAGTGTAGCCCTTGTCTTGTGGTCTTGTATGACCGTTGTAACCCTGGCCACCACTATATAAGGTGGCATAGGGAGCCCTTGTAAAGGGTTGAACGTCGGCTGATAGTTGTTGGTTGGTCACTCTGTACTCTTACACTTACCAGTCCATCTTCCTTCTCTAGCAGAGAGCTTGGAAGCACCATTGTGGTGTACTACATCGATCCATATATACAATCAGTAGAGCAGGAGTAGGGGTGTTATCTCCTTACGAGAGCCCCGAACCTGGGTAGATCAGTGTCTCTTTCTGTCGTGCTTTTTAGCTCGTTCCCCTCTCCCGAATCCTCCAGCATCTAGTTCGGCCCCCATTTAAGCCATCCTATGGCATATGTTGTTTCACCACGACGACATTTGGCGCCCACCGTGGGGCATCAGATCGATATGCTGGGCGGAGTGTTCATTCGGACGGGGTCTGTGATAGCAGCTTCGGGAGTGCGCGTGGTCTCTGGCCTCGTCCAGAGGCTAGGTTCGCTCAGTTTCGTCAGTGACAACGCCGGTTGTCTCGGTGGCCGGCCGTTCCCCAGGGATGGCCGGATTATGTCTTTCGGTTCCCACGAGGTGTACGTGGGAACTGAGAGAATTTGCAGGAAGGAGGTGTTGGTGGCGTCGGATCCTCCGTCACATCGGCTGGCTCACGCTGGGCGTAGCGCTCGCTCAGTAGAGTCGGCTGAGGTGATGATGGCCGGCACATCCGTGCCGCCGGCGGAGGATGCCGGCAAAGCAGCAGCGGTCGGAGCTTCTCCTCCGGAGCCGCCGAAGGTCAAGAGGTCGGCGCGTCCTCCGTTGGAGCGTGCGGAGAACCTGGCCGGCACTTCCGGTGTGCCGGCTAGGGGCGAGGTTCTTCTTCCCATCATCGACCGGCTTCTCGAGCCGGTGCGATCCGGCGTTGATCTGGAGCAGGCAAGGGAGGTCCTGGAGGGATCTCGTCAGGCCCTCGTCGACGAGGCCCTGGCCATGAACCAGGAGCGCGAACGGTTTAACCGGCAACTCCGTGAGTATGAGGCAGCCCATGGTTTTACTCCTGTAGTAATCCGGCCTAGCCGGATAGAAGAGGTTAGAACTAGAGGCAGAAATCTTAATGCTGAGATAGGAAAAGATGCTAGAGATAGGAGTCATACTGCAACTAGTACTGTGCCTAAGGTAGTCTATAGTTCGCCAGTAAAGAACCTTAGAGCAGCGGCCGAGGTAGCTAAGGATTTATCTTGTTTATCCGGCGAAGCACTGCGTGAGCAGCAAGCCCGGCTTAACCAACTTTTGTCTGAAGCTACAAAGCAGCAGGAGGCCTTTAAGAAGGCAAACCCAGGTGCCGGGGCATCCCAGTACATTGTGTCGGCGGGAGGTGCCGGTGCGAGGTCGAGGGGCCAAGCCTCGTCCCCGCATCCTAGCGCCCGGCGTGCCGGAAGTGTGACCTCTGGCCGCCGGGACAAGCAGATCCAGGTGTACGATCCGGCTGCCGCCGGAAAGCAGGCGGTGGTGCAGAAGAATGTCGGCCAAGCTGACAAGTATGTCGGCAGCAAGAAGCCCGGCCAGAGTATGCCGGCCGGGCATGAAGCAGCAGCGGCCGGTGGTGGCCGGAGTAACAGTGCAGTCCGGCGTCAGCAACAGGGCGCCGGAGGTGCAGCGCAGCAGCAGGGTGCAGGCCATCCGGGACATCGAGAGGATGACGGCAATTCCGCCCTTGCCAGGGCGGGATATCAGCAGCAGCATCAGCAAGGCCGGCATAGTGAGCAGCATCAGCCGGAGCAGCAGCAGCAGATGATCGCAGGCCCAATAGCATCCCGGCTTGGACCTCGGTCCTTGGAAGCCAATGATGCACGTTTCAAGCTGGACAAGCTCCACCAATCAGAGTTGGTGGAGAGGCAAGGAGCTCCGGGCCCTATGTGTTTCGGACCCCGGATTATGGGGGAGCCGGTGCCTTACTACTTCCAGCTCGCGCGTGGCGCGAGGACATATAATGGAAGTACGAAGCCGGAAGATTGGTTGGAGGATTACTCCACAGCGGTGAACATCGCCGGAGGAAACCTCAGATGGGCGGTACGATATGTGCCGCAGATGTTGGAAGGTCCAGCCAGGATATGGCTGAATAATTTGCCGGCCGGGAGTATCAACGGCTGGATTGATTTCGAAGAGCAGTTTGTGTCAAACTTTACCAGTACATACAAGAGGCCCAACCGTCCGCAGCAGCTGGCTAACTGCCGGCAAGGAGTGAATGAGACTGACCGTGACTATCTGACCAGGTGGTGCACGTTGCGCAATTCCTGCGAAGGAATCAATGAGCAGCAGGCCATCATGTGGTTCGCTCATGGGTGCCAGCATGGCACCATGCTGTGGCAAAAGCTTCAGAGGCAAATGCCGGCCACGCTGGCCGAAACAATCAAGATCGCTGATAGTTATGCTCTGGGAGATCCCAAGCAGCCCAGTCTCGATTCACAAGGACAGGGGCAGACCCAGGGGAACACCAGCAATGCCGGGAGATCAGGGCAGTTCTATCGCCCGGATAACCGGAATAAGAGGAGAGATGAGCGGCCGGATTATCGGTACGGAGCAGCACAAGTTGCAGCTGTGGAGGAAGAGCAAGGGGGCGCCGGCAGTAGCCAGCGTCCGAGATATGAGAACTATCAGCAGCAGCCGCAGCAGCAAGCACAGCCGTTCCAGAAGAAGAATGTCTGGACCAACAAGAATGCTGGCGGAGCCGCCGGCCAGAAGAAGCAGTGGCCGAAGTATACTGTGGGTCTTGCCATGGACAAGCCTTGTGTGTTTCACACATTCCAGCCGGGAAAGCCGGCAAACCATTTGACAAGGAACTGTTCGTGGCTGGACGACATATTGGCAGGTCGTGCAGGTCCCTGGGGACCGGCTAGACCCTCTGTCCCGGCAGCTCCATCGCCGTTGACAGGTGCTAATACAATTGCAGTCCCACCTAGGCCGGGTAATCCTGGGAATCAGAGCAACGCCGGAAATGCCGGCGTAAATCAAGTTGACCAGAGCTATAATCCGGAATATAACGCCGGAGGCCCAGGAGCGGGCCGGAATGAGTACAAGGAGTATGATCAGAGCTATATGGTCTTTGAGACCGAGAGAACGGACAAGCAGAGCTTGTACCGCCGGAGTCTGGAGGTGAATGCCGTTATGTCGGCTGTGCCAAAGCTGATGTATTGGTCTGACCAGGCTGTTGGTTGGGACAGGGCAGATCATCCCCGGATCATGCCAAATCCCGGCGGATATGCTCTGGTGATGGATCCGACATTCGTCGGGCCGGCTAATAACGTGAGATTCAGCAAGGTCCTCATTGATAATGGAAGCAGCATCAACATCATGTATCGGGATACGATGGAGAAGCTGGGAATCAAGGAAAATATGCTGGAACCAAGCAAGACCACGTTCCACGGCATTGTGCCGGGACTTTCGTGTGCGCCGATGGGCAAGATCCGGATGGATGTCATGTTTGGCAGCCGGGATAACTGCAGGGTGGAAAACCTCATGTTCGAGGTGGTTGATCTGGAGAGCCCCTACCATGCTTTGCTGGGTAGACCGGCACTGGCAAAATTCATGGCCTCTACGCATGTGGCGTATCTGAAGATGAAGATGCCGGGACCCAAAGGAGTGATCACCATCATTGGTGATTACAAGCGTTCGATGGCATGTGCCACCGCCGGATCCAATCTGGCCGAGACTCTGATCATTGCAGAGGAAAGGAAGAGGCTCAAGCGAGCAGTGGAGATTGCTGAGACGGTCGTGGCCGGCAAATATATGCCGGGCATGACAAATCCCGGCGGCAGTGCTTCTTTTCAAGTAGGCAAGGAAGTCAAAAAGGTGCCGCTGGATGAAGCTTTCCCGGAGCGCCATGCCCTGGTTGGGGCAAGTTTGGATCCCAAATAGGAAAGCGAGCTCATCAGCTTCCTCCGTGAGAATCGGGATATCTTTGCATGGTCTACTTCGGACCTGCAAGGTGTGCCGAGGGAGCTGGCTGAGCACGCATTGCATGTGAGGCCCGATGCTAAGCCAGTGAAGCAGCCGCTCCGGCGGAATGCCGGCGATAGAAGGAAAGCCATATGGGAGGAAGTGGCCAGGCTCTTAGCCTCTGGCTTTATCAAGGAAGTACTTCATCCGGATTGGGTGTCTAATCCGGTTTTGGTGGAAAAGAAGAAAGATGAGCCCGTCATAGTGAAAGTATGGCGGATGTGTGTTGATTACACCAACTTGAACAAGGCATGTCCTAAAGATCCATTCCCGCTGCCTCGGATCGATCAAGTGATTGATTCCACAGCCGGATGTGAACTGTTATCATTTGTAGACGCCTATTCTGGTTTCCACCAGATCCCCTTGTTTGAGCCAGATCAAATAAAGACATCCTTTATTACCCCGTACGGGGCTTATTGCTATCTCACTATGCCGTTCGGTTTAAGAAATGCCGGCGCAACTTACCAAAGGGGTATGCAAAAGTGTTTGCACGATCAGATAGATAAAAATGTGCAGGTATATGTCGATGATATCGTCATAAAAACCAAGGAGAGCAAGACTCTCATAGATGATCTCCGGGAAACCTTTGGGAACCTGAGGAGATTCCGGATGAAGTTGAATCCGGCTAAGTGCACCTTTGGTGTGCCGGCGGGCAAGTTGCTCGGTTTCCTTGTTTCCAGCCGGGGTATTGAGGTGAATCCTGGCAAGATTCGTGCCATAGAAAGGATGAAGCCGCCGACAGATTTGAGGGAAGTACAGAAGTTCACTGGGTGCCTCGCATCCCTGAGCCGTTTCATAAGCCGGCTGGGAGAGAAAGCCCTGCCGTTATATCAGTTGATGAAAAAGTCCGACACATTTGTCTGGACAATGCAAGCAGATGCAGCTTTCAAGGAATTGAAACAGTTGTTGTCAACAGCGCCGGTATTAGCGTCTCCGATGCCCCGGGAGCCAATGTTGCTCTATATAGCGGCAACCAACCGAGTTGTCAGTGCTGTGGTGGTAGTAGAGCGAGAGGAAGGAGGCAAAACCGTGCAGCGGCCGGTATATTATCTGAGTGAAGTCCTCTCCACCTCAAAGCAAAATTACCCCCACTATCAGAAGATGACCTATGGTGTCTATATGGCGGCTAAGAAGCTCAAGCATTACTTCCAAGAGCATCCAATCCGGGTAGTGGCCGAGGCCCCTATCTCGGAAATTATAGGCAACAAAGATGCCAGCGGCCGGATAGCAAAGTGGGCAATAGAGCTTTCACCATATACACCGCAGTACGATAAGAGGGATACAATCAAGTCCCAGGTCTTGGCTGATTTCTTTATTGACTGGGCCGAGATACAGTATGAGCCACCATTGCCAGATGCCAATTATTGGAGGATGCATTTCGATGGGTCCAAGACAATCCATGGCTTGGGTGCCGGCATAGTTCTCAGTTCACCAAAGAATGACCAGCTGAGATACGTCCTGCAGATTCACTTTGCAGCATCAAATAATGTGGCGGAATATGAGGCACTTGTGCATGGCCTGAAGGTGTCTAAGGACATAGGAATTCGCCGGATTATGTGCTTCGGGGATTCTGACTTAGTGATTCAGCAGTGTTCCGGCATATGGGACGCGCATGATGGTAACATGGCATCATACCGTTTCCTAGTGCAGCAGTTAAGTGGTTATTTTGAAGGTTGTGAGTTCCGGCACGTTCTCCGGGCTCAGAACGATGCAGCCGATGCATTATCCAAGCTGGGGTCTTCCCGAGATTCAATCCCACCCGGCATTTCGCTGGAGCATCTGAGGAAGCCATCGATCAAACCCTCGCCGGAGTCATCCTCCATTTATGTCCCGCCAGGTCCAGACGAAGCAGTTCCAATGGACATAGATGCCGGAGCCAAGACGGATAACCCGGGGACTGTTTCCTCAGTCCCGGGGACTGGGCCGGCATATGCTGTTAATACAGTATTCCGGAGCAAAGCTAAAGGCAAGGGTAAAATGTGCCAAGAGGTTGTGCCGGTATACCCGGGGACTGCTCCGGCATACCCGGGGACTGATTCTTCAGTCCCGGGGACTTCGCAGCCCATGGAGATCGATTATGTGTCGGTCGAAATGATGGAAATAGATCAGGCAGTGTTCACTGTCAGGGAAGTGCCCTCATGGGCACGTCCTATCATGAACTTCATGGTGGATGGTCAAGTGCCGGCGGATGAAACAGAGGCCCGCCGGGTTATAAGGAGATCCAAAGCGTATACCATCATCAACAAAGAAATATACAAGAGAAGTACCACCGGAGTATTGCAGAGATGTGTCGAATCTGCGGAGGGTCTGGAGATGCTCCGGGAAATTCACCAGGGGGAGTGTGGTCACCATGCTTCGTCCAGGGCATTGGTGGCAAAGGTATTCCGGCATGGCTTCTATTGGCCAACGGCACTGCAAGAGGCAGAAAACTTGGTCCGGAAATGTAATGGGTGTCAAAGATATGCCCACCAGATTCATCAGCCGGCATCTGCCCTGAAAACTATCCCAATAACCTGGCCCTTTGCTGTTTGGGGCCTGGATATGGTTGGGGCTTTTAAGCCGGCCAGAGGGAAAATGACCCATATCCTGGTCATGGTGGACAAGTTCACCAAGTGGATTGAAGTGAAGCCCATAAGCAAGTGTGATGGTCACACAGCAGTGAAATTCTTAAAGGATATAATCTTGAGATATGGTGTTCCTCATAGCATCATCACTGACAATGGGTCAAACTTTGCCCAAGGGCCATTTGCCAGATTTTGTGAGGAGGTGGGAATCCGGCTGGACGTTGCGTCGGTTGCCCACCCTTGTGCCAATGGCCAAGTAGAGAGATCGAATGGGCTAGTATTATCCGGCATAAAACCCCGGCTGATAGAGCCCCTCGAGAAAACTCCGGGATGTTGGCTAGATGAGCTGCCGGCAGTGCTGTGGAGTTTAAGAACAACTCCGAATAGATCAACAGGCTACACACCATTTTTCCTGGTGTATGGAGCAGAAGCTGTGCTTCCAACAGATGTAATACATGATGCACCAAGAATAGTGCTATATACTGAGGAAGAGGCTAAAGAAGCCAGAGAAAATGATGTTGATCTGCTAGAGGAAGCAAGGGAAATAACTCTGTCAAGAACAGCAGTATATCAGCAGAACCTCAGACGCTATCATGCGCAGAAGGTAAATCCAAGGAGATTTCAAGAGGGAGATCTAGTACTCCGGCTAAAGCAAGGAACAGAAGGTCGGCATAAGTTAACTCCTCCATGGGAGGGGCCATTCATTGTGAGCAGAGCTCTGCACAATGATGCCTATTATCTTATAGATGCGCAGGACCCCAAGAAGAATAAGGCGGACAGGTCCGGAGAAGAAACCAAGAGGCCATGGAACATAGCTCTACTGCGCCCCTTTTACTCCTGAGCAACACAATGTATGTATTTCCATATTTTCCTTTGTATGCCGGCGTGTTGTGCCGGCACAAGACTAATGAATGAAATACCGGCATCCCGAAGAAGCCGGGTAACTAGCTCCGAGGTATATTTGTTGTTTATTTACAGTTTTTTGTTATATGCCGGCTGGCTTTATTTGAATGTTTCCTATGTCGGCCTAGTAATGTGTCGGCATCAAAGGCCACTCTTCGACTCAGCTGCTGTCCGAAACCCGGCTTCATGGCTAGCAAGAGTAGATGCCGGAGATTGTCTACACATGGAAAACGGCTAAGGAAATACAAAGCAAGCGAACCGACATTTTCGTTAAAGCTAAAGTTAAAATTTAAAGTGTCGGATGATTTGAAGTCTAAGTCTCAAAGTTAAAGTACTGTATGTTCGAGGAAGCAACCTTGAGACTCATACGTCGAAAGCCAATTAAGGTAGACAAGTAGCCAAGGTTGTGAAATTGAGGAAACAGGAAAACAACTCGGTGACTTAGCCAAAAGATGATCCGGCATTAGTAACAAGCAAACCAAGATAAAACTTGTTCAGATAGCAAACCAAAGGAAATTAAACGTGTTTATTACATCTGCACCCGGCATACCGGGGATCTGATAAAACTTAAAGTTTTTATGCTCCAAAGTCAAGGAGCAGTGGCAGAAGCAGAGCCGCCGGCAGGTGGAGCGGTAGCAGTGGAAGTGTCGGCCTCAGGTGTGCCGGACCCAGCAGATGGAATGGAGCCATCACCTCCGCCCGGGGTAGATGCCTGTTCCGGAGCTTCAGTGTCAGCTTCCTCAGCTTCATCTTCATCTTGGCTGGAGTCGGAACCCTCAGCAGCAGCAGATGTCCCGGCATCGTCATTCTTCTCTGGCTCGCGGATGTCCCGGACGAATTTGTCGGTGTCGGCATAGTCCACATAACTATGGGCCAACTCCTTGCGGCGACGGATATGATCCGGATCCGTGGTCCAGATGGATCCTTCGCGCACGGTGCGCAAAGTCTCCAAGTCTGCCTTTTCATACCAAGACAAGAAGTAGCTGAGGGCTTCGTCAGCTCCAACCCTCGCGCTGGAATCTCGCCACTCCCGGAGGCGAACCTTGGCAAGCTGCAGGTCGTTGCCGAGGTCAACCGGATCAGTGGGAGTCCTTTGTCCCGGCCAGAGGGCAGAGAATGCCTCCTGGGCGCCGTAGAAGAGCTCTTCAGTGTAAAGGGTCATGGCCTCCTTCCGGGACTGCAGGGCCAGCAGCTGCTCCGACATGTCCCAGTTGGGCGAGTCAACCGGAACGCCCCGGTTTTCTCGGTCCAACTGCAAAGCCCTCTCAATGTCAGCGACGGAAGCGGGAAACATGCCTCCAGAATAGAAACAATGTTAGCAAAAGGAAAATATGTCGGCATAGAGGCTACGCCGAAAAAGATTACACTATGTCGAAAAGGATAAAAGGGGAAAGGATTTGAAGCTTACGGGCAAGGTCGGCATTCAGCTGCGCAACTGTAACCTCCCATTTGGTGGCCTGCTCCTTCAGGCTATCCAGTTCAGCGTGGGCGTTGGCGGCATCAGTCTCGGAGGTAACAAGCAGGGTGTGGGTTTTCTTCAGTAGGCCCTCCCTCTGTTCCTTTTCGTCCAGCAGCTCTGTGATCCGGCCCTTCAGCTGCTCTGCCTCGGCCTTGTGACCGGCATCCCGGTCGTCCAGTTGCTTGGCCACATCCACCGAGGACACACAATCCTGGTGGCGTGCCTCCAGTGCAGCCTTCTCATCTGCAAAGATTTCAAGTTAAGAGGATTTGAAGAAAGAAAACAGTACAAAGAGTAAAGGATTTGAAGTATAAAGTAGCTATCCGGGTAACAGCAGGATCCGGCATACCAGTAAGCTCTTTCACCCTCGTAAGAAGCGCGGCGACTTGTTTTTCAGTGCCAGCTGCAGAATGTCGGCACAAGGTTATGGGTCGGTAAGAAGAAGTATTGCAAAGTAAAGAGAGGAAAGATATCCGGCATATAGCGGTATGTCGGCAAAGATTACCTTTCCGGGACAGCTCCTGCTGAAGCTTGCTGTGTGCGTCAGATAGCTTCCGGTGCTCGCACACCAACTCATGGAACATGTCGGCCCGGGTGTTGTTCATTTGCTGCAAAAATGCCGGGATTTGAAATGTCAGCAGAGAAATTTGACATGGTAATTAAAGTGAAGATTTTATCAAGTGATCATTCTTTTAAAGACCCGGCACAGGTGCTGCGCACCTATCCCGGCTCTCGGTGACTAGGATTTGAAGCTCGAATCGAGCTTATATCCCGGTCAAGAGGATTTGAAAGATAATAGAGATGTGAAATTGTTAGAGACCCGGCACAGGTGCTGCGCACCTATCCCGGCTCTCGGTGACTAGGATTTGAAGCTCGAATCGAGCTTATATCCCGGTCAAGAGGATTTGAAAGATAATAGAGATGTGAAATTGTTAGAGACCCGGCACAGGTGCTGCGCACCTATCCCGGCTCTCGGTGACTAGGATTTGAAGCTCGAATCGAGCTTATATCCCGGTCAAGAGGATTTGAAAGATAATAGAGATGTGAAATTGTTAGAGACCCGGCACAGGTGCTGCGCACCTATCCCGGCCCTCGGTGACTAGGATTTGAAGCTCGGATCGAGCTCATATGTCGGCAGTTAATTCAAAGGAAGCTAGCTAAAGGACTATGAGAAAATCCCGGATGTCCATATCCCGGACAGCCGACATTTTCGGGGACTGGGGATATGTGTGTAAATAGAGAGGACTTACGTTGGTGGCAGAGGCCAACTTGTGAAGTCTTTGCTGGATGCTGAGGAGCTCGCTGGCGATCGGTATGGGCTTCGCTGCCAGGAAGTCGCTTGGGTCGCCACTGGTCTTGGCTTCGGCCAGCTTCTTGCTCCTTGAGTCCGCAGTGTCCATGTTGCTGGCGTCGTTCCACTTAATGCACTGCTCCTTAAGAGAGCCGAGGCTCTCATCACTTTTCGTCGCAAGAGGGACGAGGCCCTCGAGTTCTGGGGTGTCGAAGAAGCTTTTCCGGTACCCCGGCCGGGCTGCTGCCCTGCCAAGATGCAGGGCCAGAGCAGAGCTGGTCTGGGACGCTGCCTTAGGAGGAGCAGTTGCGGCAGATGGTGTGCCGGACTTGGCCGTCCGAATCTTCAACGTGCCGGTCCGGGCCGGGGCAGTGGACTTGGCCGGTGCAGTGGTCTTGGCCGGTGCTGGTGGCTTGTCAGCTGGAGGAGTCTCGGGTGCGGGCTGTTCCGGCGCGGCCGGTGCTTCTTGGCCAGCGGGAGCAGGATCCGGAAAAGTCCGGACTTCCGGCACTAAAGGGCCTTTGCCCTTGATGTCTGTGCCAGGCGCTCTTGTCGCTTGCGCCGGCGTCGTCAGTTGTGCCGGCGTCGCTGGTGGGCGCGCCGGAGTCTGGGGCTTCTTGATGGGCTCCTGTGTCCATGTGGACATCAGGAGCCGGAGGTTCCTGTTGAGCCCCCGAGTCCATGTGGACGTCGGGGGCAGAAGTGTCTTGTGCCGGCGAAGGGACGTCCTTCGCCGGGGAGGTGGTCTTGTCGGGCGCAGGCGAAGATGCCGGCGCCGGTGAGGTCGTCTGACTGGCAGAGGGAATGTCGGAGGTACCAGGGGCAGCGGGCTTGGTAACCTTCGGGTCGCCACTCAAGCCAGAAGCTTGTTCCGGCTCAAGAGGAGCACTGAAAGAGAGAAAACACCAAGTCAGTAATACAAACAAGAGATATGTCGGAGGAAATGCAAAGAAAAGGAAATTTACCCCGAGGCAACAGGCCTCTGTTTCTTCTGTTTGGGCACGCCGACCTTCTGTCTTTTCGACCTCTGAGGTATGTCGGACTGGGGCTTCACACCTCGCTTCCGGCCGGCACGTCCGCCGGTGGAAGGAGGTCCCTGGTTCAGAGGGGCGGCGTCGATAACGACATCGTCCGGGATAGCTGAGGACGGCATTGGAAACTCGTGAGCAATAGGGGTTTCTGGAAAGGCGTACGCAAGTGGCGTCGGGTCATAGTACAGCAGGACCTCCTCGTCAGAATCAATCTCACTCCGGTCTTGAGTATAATGCCGGGATGAAGAGCCCTTACCCATGGCAGCTGCAGCACGGGTGCTCCTGGGAAGCTTATCCCAATGATCCGGATCTTCAACATCCGCAACGGTGCGGTCCGCCGCGATCTTGATCCGGGAGTTCTCCATGGTTTGGAAGCTGAATTTCTGTATAAACAGCAAAGTCAAGTATTCAGACAAGGAAATATGCCGGTGGAAGAGGTATGTCGGATCGATATGATATGTGTCGGCAAACAGGCATGTGTCGGCTTAAGTATCTATGTGCCGGACATGGACTTTATGTATCGGCTAAGAAGGTTTACCGTTGGGGCGGGCCTATCCCGGCTGTATGGTTCTAGCCCCCAGGCAAAAGTGGCCTGAGAGGACTTGCAGACATCCTTAATCCGGCGCAGAATGTCGGCCGGAGTCAGCTCGTGTGTGGAGTGCCGGGTGGGGTCCATTGGCCCGCTCATCTGGCAGATCTTGTGCGACCGGCGCTGCAGAGGGGAGACGCGCCGGCTTATATAGCAGGCCACCAGGTCTTGAGGAGTAAGACCGGCATCCAGGAGCTCGCCCTTAACCCGGTGAAGCGCATTCACCGGCATCACCGAGTTCTTCGGGTTGTAGGTCCAGTTCGTCATCGCCAAGGGTGGCTCGTCCACAAATGGCGGCAGGTTGAGCAGATCCTCGTCGGTGGTGTTCTTGACGTAGAAGAAGCTTTTCTGCCACTTCTTGCAAGATTCCAGGAGCTCCACCTTGGGGAAGTCCGAGCCCTTCCGGGACATGATGGTGGCCGCGCCGCAGAGGGTCATAGGGCGGTCCTTCTTTTCCTGGGCCGTCTCCGGCGGGTCGTCCTTGCTCCGGGGCGGCTCTTGGACGACTTGCTTCCGCAGTTGGAAGTACTTCGCCCAGCCTTGAGTAAGGGCCTCTATGCCGGCATAGCCCTCGCAAAAAGCAGCGAAGGCGGAGAGGATCATCACGGCATTGGCCGGGATATGATGAGGTTGTAGCTCGTAGGTGTTGAGGAAGTCCCGGAAGAAGTCCGATGCCGGCAGTCCGAAGCCCCGCTCGAAGTGGGCGATGAAGACGACGCGTTCGCCGGGTTCAGGTGCCGGCACAGTTTCTCCCGCGGGTAGCCGGCATGCTACGCCCTCCGGGACTCTCCTGGTGGAGGTGACCCAGGATATGTCGGCCGGAGTAACCTCCGACCCCTCCCAGCCGGAGCGTCCTTGAGCTCGGGCCGAGGTATCTTCCTCAGAGGCCGAGGTAGCCGTCATGCTTGAAGATGCCATCTTAGTGGCCGGGATAAGGCGTGAGAGCCGGAGTCCCGTGATGTTATTCCTATCAAGGCCGGAGAAAAGAGGGAGGTTAGTCTCTCCGGCATACCACTCTCACAGATGTTAGCAGGAATAGAAGATCTACCGAGGCAGGTAAAATAGGAAGCAAATAAGGGTAAAACTCCTAAAGATGAACACCTGCGAGCGTTGCCTAGCAATGCTAGTCGAATCAAAGGGAAAACTAGCTCTGAGACCGAGGCAGATCTGTGCAAGCGGGGCTATCGGTGCGAAGTTGTAAAAGGCGTGAAAGAGGAAGAACAGAGGGAGGTCTCACCGGAGCTTGGCCGGCGACGATGGAGCGGCGGCGAGCGTGCAGGAAGATCCAATCTCCCTGCAATGCTGCAGAGAGAAGAGGCGGCGGCGGCGGCGTCGTCAAAGGTGATGCCGTGCGTCGTCGGGCGTCGGCGTCGGCGGGGAGCAGGTCGGCTGCGGCGGCGATGCTGCTCTTCGGACCGGCGGTGGAGCGCAGGAGGCAGAGTAGCAGGCGAGGAAGGCGAGGAAGACGATGGTGGTGGGGGGTAAAAAGATACGTTTACCCCCGCCGCCCTGTTTATAGCGAAGAGGCAGGGTCGTGGGGATCGTGGGAGTGCTCCACTCCCCCGACCGTTTCTGCGGCGAGGCGCCACGTGGCGGCACAGAGTGGGGCGGCGGTTCCTGTAACCGTGCCATGACGGCGAGAAGTAACTGCTGCACTGTGAACCGTCACATCGTGGGTGATCGTTCGAGGTGGCAGGGCAGTTACAAGTTTCGATGCAAAGCTGTCGGACATGGCTTCTCGAGGAAGACTCGTCTATATGTCGGATTAATTGCCCGATGTATATGTTCCGTCCGGAATACCCTCGGGACCGGCCGGAATAAGTTTTGGAACAGGAACAGAGGCCGGGATATGTGCAGATGTGCCGGCATATAATATGATCGCCGGGGCATAATGAAGAAAGGTATGTTGAACCTGTCAAGGCTCCACAGTTATGACTGGGGAACCTCGGCAGCTTCGGGGACTAGTGTCGGGGGGATGACCCCCGGTAGGGTCAAGAGACTAGAGAGACACAAGGTCTATGATTGACTTTATGCCGGGTTATCAAGGAAGGGCCTGGCCGGAATATAAGAGCATCGGCCAGGCCGGCATATAATGTGTATCCCGGCTGGTGTCTGGATATGCCGGCATAGCCGGAATACTGATATATGTGTGCCGGCATATACTCAGATATGCCGGCCTAACTATTTGGTGTGTTGTGCAGGAGCAGGGGAGGCCGGATTACCCGACCCTCGTAGGTCGTTGGTCCGGCATATAAGTCCTGGGTATGGCCAACGGTCATATCCGGGATGCTTAAGTCAACCAAGGTGTCACATCCCTACAATCAAGGAAGAAAACATCCAAGCATGGTAGCAGAGTAAGATGGCAGGGTGCACAGTGGAGGTTACCTACCCTCACTGTGCACAAGTACGAGCTTACCGCACGGAGGTAAGGCCACAGTTCAAGAGGTACAAGGTACAGGGATATGGCGTCCCATCGAGAGCAATCAGGGGCGAAGTCAAGGGTCTCTGCCATCGCCACCAGCTCCTGTTTGGAGTGTAGCCCTTGTCTTGTGGTCTTGTATGACCGTTGTAACCCTGGCCACCACTATATAAGGTGGCATAGGGAGCCCTTGTAAAGGGTTGAACGTCGGCTGATAGTTGTTGGTTGGTCACTCTGTACTCTTACACTTACCAGTCCATCTTCCTTCTCTAGCAGAGAGCTTGGAAGCACCATTGTGGTGTACTACATCGATCCATATATACAATCAGTAGAGCAGGAGTAGGGGTGTTATCTCCTTACGAGAGCCCCGAACCTGGGTAGATCAGTGTCTCTTTCTGTCGTGCTTTTTAGCTCGTTCCCCTCTCCCGAATCCTCCAGCATCTAGTTCGGCCCCCATTTAAGCCATCCTATGGCATATGTTGTTTCACCACGACGACAAGAAAGGTGTGCAAGTTGCTAAAATCTTTATATGGTCTGAAACAAGCACCTAAGCAATGGCATGAGAAGTTTGACAGAACTTTAACTTCTGTTGGCTTTGTCGTTAATGAGGCTGACAAGTGCGTCCACTATCGCCATGGTGGGGGCGAAGGTGTTATATTGTGTTTGTACGTTGATGATATTCTCATCTTTGGTACAAACATGAAAGTAATACATGAGGTCAAGTCTTTCTTGTCAAAGAGTTTTGATATGAAAGATCTGGGACAAGCTGATGTAATTCTGAACATCAAGCTGATTAAGAACGAGAGTGGGATTACTTTATCGCAATCCCACTATGTTGAGAAGATCTTAAGCCGGTTTGGCTTTATTGATGGCAAGTCTTCTCCAACACCTTATGATCCCAGTGTGATATTTTATTGCTTGTTTGTTGGTAAACCCCAAGAGAAGGTTTTGATGAATATAGCAGCAAGTTTTCCCTCAATTAAGAAACCAAGGTATGTCGATCAGGAGAAGAGCAGACAATACGACTGAAGGTGATGCTTGATAGCCTAGTGACACTCCAACAAGGGCGCCGTTTCATAACAAAATAAGTTAGCGCGTCTTCAGCTAGTAGCAACATGGAACCTGCACACAACACAACCAAGTACTTTGTTCCCAACTTGCGATGAGGTTGTCAATCTCACCGGTTTGCTTGAAACAAAGGGTATGAGCGTATTGAGTGGAAAGTGATAGTAATATGCGAGTAAAGTAAACAGTGCGAGTAAAGTAAACAGGTGATAGCAATATGATGGAAATAGGACCGGGGTCCACAGTTCACTAGTGGTGTCTCTCCATAAGATAAATAGCACATGCTGGGTAAACAAATTACAGTTGGGCAATTGATAGAATAAAGATAAACGTGATATGTCAAGAAGATCACTATGCGATTTACTCTGGGCATTATAACAAAATACATAGACCGCCATCCAACTGCATCTATGACTAATATTCCACTCACGGGGATATCATCCAAACACCCCATGAGTATTAAGTTGCGAACAACAGATAATTACTTTAAGCAAAGTGTGTAATGTAAACAAAGCATATGCCCTCGAGCATATGAATGTTGTTTTCTCCCTAGTAGCAACAGCACATCTACAACCTTAGAGGTTTCTGTCAGTCCCCCAGATTAAATAGAGGCATGAACCCACTATCGAGCATAAATACCCCCTCTTGGAGTCACTAGCAACTACTCGGCCAAGATAGTTACTAACAACAGAGAGCATGCAAGATCATAAATAACATAGAGATAACATAAGATAAATTTTAGTATAGCAACTCAAGCATAACACAAATATTCATCGGATCCCAACAAACCAAACATGTAGAATTACATAACGGTGATCTCAATCATGTAGGGCAGCTCATGAGATCTAAACATGAAGCACATGGTGGAGAGGCCAACCATCTAGCTACTGCTATGGACCCATAGTCCAAGGTAGACTACTCATTCATCGCTCCGGAGGCAAGCATGGCGATGAAGAAGACCTCCGATGGTGATTCCCCTCTCCGGTAGGGTGCTGGGAAGAGCTTCTGGACCCTCCCGATCTTCGGGTCGACGGCGGCGGCGGATCGCGATGTTTTCTAGAAAATTGATCGGGTCCTTAGGTTTTTTCCGTCGGGGGGTCTTTATAGGCGAAGGGGCATCGTCAGAGGTGGCCCGAGGCACCCTCACACATAGGGGGCGCGACCAGGGCCTGGGCCGCAACGCACTGGTGTGTGGGGCCCTCGTGGCCCCCTCCAACTCTTCTTCGGATCTCTGGAAGCTTCCGGGAAAAATAAGACTTCAGGAACTTGTTTCGTCCAATTCCGAGAATATTTCCTGTGTAGCACTTCTGAAACACAAAACAGCAGAAAACAGGGAACTGGTACTGTGGCGACTTGTTAATAGGTTAGTTCCAGAAAATGCATAAAAGTGCCACGAAGTGTAACGAAACAGTAGGGAAATGGTGTAAAAACAAGCATGGAGCATCAAAAATTATAGATACGTTGTAGACGTATCAAGCATCCCCAAGCTTAACTCCTGCTCGTCCTCGAGTAGGTAAGTGATAACAAAAGAATAATTTTTGAGGTGACATGCACCTACACAATCTTGATCATATATGTAAGCATTTGTGAGCTGGGATCATAAGAGCTTAAAACATGGGCATGAAAGATATAATCTTGACAATAAGAACTTAGCAACCATGTTATAACATGCAAGTGAACACAAACAAAAGATCATCAAAATGAAACAATGAAAGTCAAACATGTGTTCAAATCATAAGGAAAAACATACAAATGGTTTTCAGCTTGTCCTTCATGGAGAGCAAAACATAAATGCATAGGACACCTTCAAGTTTAACATGGCGACTAGATACAAATAATTTGAGAACAAGTGAAACCAACAATATGAATCAATCAATGAAAACTTTGGGACAATGCACATTATACTAAGAATAACAACTATGCTCTCTTAATGGTGCATAAAGATAGAAAGTGGTGACTCAACATAAAAGTAAAAGAAAGGCCCTTCGTGGAGGGAAGCAGTGATTGCAAGTTTTATAACCTTCAAAAATTATGTTACTTACCAGCTTTGAGCTCTCATTGCCCCCATCATAAGCATTTTGTATGGTTAAAGTTAATGCGAGAACAATTATGATGCATATGCTTGACAAATCATAAGTCGAAAACCTCGTGCCCCGTGAATACGAGTACCCAAACCTCATGCTACTTTACTTAGAGTCCCAAGCAAGTCTCTTCTCATTGTAAGTATATATGTATCATCGAGAATCGCCAACAGGGTACCTCCGTGCCCGATGACATGGAACAAGCCCACATCAAAATGACAGGATAAGCAGACAATGAATACCTCGACATCTCTTTTATTTGCCATTTGTTTCGCTTTTTATTTTGAGATACGTCGTCGAATGTCCACTATGGGTATGCTGCAAATTTCCACCATGAATTATGCATGGCTTAGATTGGCGGCCTAGGCGTTTCCCTAACACATATACAAACTCCATGATCCCCGCAAGATTCCCAATTCATTTCACACCGCGGGCATCCATAAACAAAAGATCACGATATCAACTCAAATAAGAAGTGCAATGTTGAAAGCTTGCCCCATGACAGCATGGATGGGCTAGTATCCAACTTACAACTTGCAAGCATAACAACTCAACATAAAAGACCACAATGTCAAATTTTTAAGAACAGGAAAAAGTAAAGTGTGCCTTCCGGTTCGTGAGAGCTTTACTGACCAATTTTTGCATAACACTGGTAAGAGTTTAATTTGAAGAGAAAATAAAAGCAAGTCAATTTTACTTAGAATAGCAAATTGCTAGTAGGTATGTATGGTGGACACTTTGGAAAACTTTGGCTTTTAGGAGTTGGATGCACGAGTAGAGCTCATACTCAGTATAAGGCGAGGGCTAGCAAAAGACTGGGAGCGACCAACTAAGAGAGCAATAATGGCCATAATCATACAAAGCGACAAAGCGACATTAAAAGAAGCATAAGATGGCATCAAAAGTCAAAAACTAAATGATCATAGAGGCTATTGGCGACTTTGTAAGAGTCTAACATGTGTGAGCATGCGCCAAGTCAACCCAAATAAAGCATCAAGGAGAAAACCAAAATAATGCTTCCATACAATAAAAACAACGCATGATTTTTTTCAAAGGCTCATTAAGCAATCTCATTTATTTGAGACAAGTCATGCTACAGCAAAACCACTAAGCATACTATCAAAAAGACATCAAGCATGACATGAAAAAGCCTAAGCCGCAGTCTACATAAGCTCCTTCTTGTACCACTTTTTTGCATAAAGCTTTTTCTCTTTTCCAACACCATTTGAAATTTTTAAGACACCTCTTTTGATGAAAACCAATAAAGATCAGAGGCAAAAATACACCTTGATGAAAAGATATGACAAGGTCTGAATGCAAATCAAGGCGAAAATGAAAACCAAAAGTAATAGCAGAAAAAGAAGAACACTCGGTTTTTGATAAGAGTAAAAACTAGAGCGTTCTTGGCAATAAAAAAGCAAGGCAACTTCCCCAAAAGAAATTTGTTGGGGTCCAACCATTTATTTCAGCAAACAAAACTAAACTAACTAAGAAAACTAAAACAACTGACGCTCCAAGAAAAACACATAGTGCATGAAGCAATAAAAATATAGTGTTTGAAAGGTGACCTGATTTTTGCCGATGAAGAAGGGGTGCCTCGAGGGCATCCCCAAGCTTTGACGCTTGTACTTCTTGGATATTTCTTGGGGTGATGCATGGGCATCCCCAAGCTTGAGCTTTTGTCCATTCTTCAACTCATCTCATCATTCTCCAATCCCTACACTTGAAAACTTCCTTCATACAAAACTAAACACAAATCTATTAGCAACATTAGTGTAAGCATATCATATAATCAACCTCTTTTTGCTTCAGGTTTTAACCCAAAACCACCACATATTAAGTATATACTACTGTAGCAACTTCCCCAAAAGTTCCGTGATCAAAAGAACTAAAAAAGAAAGCGATAAAGCGGCAAAAACGAATAGTGGCAGAAATCTGTCAAAACAGAACAGCTGACAAAGGTTGAATTTTTGAGGGGTTTTCTGTTGCTCAAATCAAAAAGTGTTCAACTAACAAAAGTTTGGATATAACCTGGGGCATATGCACAAGAAATCACAGGTCCAAGAGATATACAGAGAATTTTCACAAATGTTTACGGTGCAGCACTGAAAATAGTTTCAGGACAACAACATCCCCAAATCTTTACCTCACTCGAATTAGAGGCTTCTGTTGGCACAACAATAGAATAAAAAGGATAAGGAGAGGTCATTACAGTAGTAATGACTTCCAAGACTCAAATAAAAGAAAAAGTACTAGAAATAAAACATTGGGTTATCTCCCAAGAGTGCTTTTCTTTAACGCCTTTGAGCTAGGCGCAGAAAATTGCGAATCAAGTAACATCAAGTGATGAAGCATCAATTACCTCAGTTGGCCCTTTTGAAGTTCCCGAAGATGATTCAACCTGCAAGTCACTCTTAGTGGAACTAAAAGTCTTGCCAATTTTAAGAACATGTTGAGTGTTTAAGCGCAGAAACCTTGGGAACATACATAATTTTTGCTCTTTTCCAACAAACACTTTTTCTTTCTTAAATTTAAGAGAAGAGAAGATTAAACTAAAAGTTTCCATAGACTGCTCTAGTTTACCAATCCTTAAGTTTTGATTATCAAGAGTAGTGCTAGCCTCTAAAATGGTGAGTCTCTTACCAATATTTTCTATTAATTCACTAACTCGGCTAGCATTTTCTAGTATACTTGGCAAACTTTTCTCTAAAGAGCTAAGCTTTTCTACACCTCCTCCAAGGTGGTCTTGGTTTTAGCAACATGAATAGGTGTATTCCCACTAAACTTTCAATTATAGTGCATGCTTCTCAGCGGGGAGTACCCAGAAAATTACCTCCGGTAAGAGTATCGAGAACATACCTATTCCAACTAGATATACCAACATAAAAATTTCTAAGGAGGATCATGGTAGAGTGCTTTTTTGGTACACCTATGATGAGCATTATTAATACGATCCAAGCAATCTTTAAACTTTCTCTCCCCCTTGTTGCTTAAAACTACGAACTTCTACTTCAGATTACTCATTTAAGCAAAGGACTAAGAGCAAGAAAATAAAAGCAACTATCAAGGATTCTAATTTTTTGGGTTTTGATATAAAACAATGCAAGTGAACATAAAGTAAAGCAAAACTTAAACAAAGTAAGGATGTGTGTGCGAAAAACTCCCCTTGCAGAAGTCTTCCACTTCTTCCCCCGACAACAGCGCCAGAAAACTTGTGCTGGTGCCAAGTTGACGTGGGAAGTGTAGTTTGATGTGGGAGCTTCTTATTCTTCAATCCCCGGCAATGGCGCCAGAAACTTGATTGCTTGTTGTTGGTAAACCCCAAGAGAAGGTTTTGATGAATATAGCAGCAAGTTTTCCCTCATTAAGAAACCAGGTAGTATCTGGAGAAGAGCAGACAATACGACTGAAGGTGATGCTTGATAGCCTAGTGACACCCAACAAGGGCGCCGTTTCACACAAAATGAGTTAGCGCGTCTTCAGGCTAGTAGCAACGTGAACCTGCACACAACAACCAAGTAACTTGTTCCCACTGCGATGAGGTTGTCAATCTCACTGGTTTGCTTGAAACAAAGGGTATGAGCGTATCGAGTGGAAAGTGATAGTAATATGCGAGTAAAGTAAACAGTGCGAGTAAAGTAAACAGGTGATAGCAAATATGATGGAAATAGGACCGGGGTCCACAGTTCACTAGTGGTGTCTCTCCAT
>QXEO01002073.1:0-15796 GCA_007115705.1 Dactylis glomerata | reverse complement strand
TACTCATAGGTAAAATCTCCATCCTTATCCAAGGTATGAGGCCAAAATGAGTCACGTCAAGTCCTCCTCCTTGACCCCACAACCATTACATTATGTAATGAGTTTTGGTACAAGACCTACGCTCAGTTACCATCCCTTACTTAAGTCGTCAGCTTGCAACACTAATGGGGATGTTATGGGCTCCCACCCTCTACTCTCCTCTATGAATTACATCCCGACTTAGCATATGATTGCATACGAAATGAAGAACATACTTCTGAATCGCTAGCACTATAATAATACCTGTAGTGACCAATTAGTCTATACAACACTTTAGAGTGGCTGACTACATTTTTGTTATCATATTGCAGCTTTTGCAATATAATCAACCTCAAACCACAGATATTTCCCAACCCATATTACAACCTTACTTTCATTGCCAAATCACTTCATTGCAGTTCATTCATAAAAGGTAATTTTCTTTGAATCCAACGATAATATATACTTTTGATAAGTATATTTTGTGAAAGTATTTCAATGGCATGTAAGATCGAACTTGCTTATTAACAAAGAGGATAGCTTAGTTCAAACTACTACTTTGACCCTTGACCCTTTGGTTCTACAAATAGCATCATTGCCCGGTAAAGATAATATTTAAGAACCAATTGATGCTATTTTGTATATAATTACATGCAGGTGTTGTTGTGTGGTTAACCCCACTTGCATTTAGATTTATTCTTATTTTATAGTTTAATACCAATTGCCCTTAGGCTTTAAGTGTATTTTTAAGTAATAATTAATAGTGTTTTCTGAATACTATAAAAAATTGAAGAACAATTGGGTTAGAATTATTACTTACTTCTTATGAATGTTTTAAATACCTAACACTTTTATTGAAGTTAAAGTATTTTTATCAATTCTACAAAAATAACATGTGAATTCCTACTCAGGGATATTTCCATTCCTATTGAGTGATATTTTTATTTATTTTTTCCAAGTTGTATGTGAGCATGAAATTTTTACAAGTTGAACAGGAATTGGAAGTTACTAAAATGCCACTGAGCCCACTAACCTGACCAATAGTGCCATATGGTCCAAATGGTTCAGTCCGACCGGACTGTCCCACCTCTCTTTCTCTCTTTCACACGCCCGCTCCCGCCACTTCGAGTCACCACTAGCATCGTCCACAATTTTGGTCGGCTCCAGCCATCTCCATTGTAATGCTTCGTCTCCCTCAACTCCCTCGCTCCACTCTATAATCATATCCAACTAGATTCTCTTCTCGAGATCACCTGCGGCCGCACCCAAACCAAACCCTAACCCTAGGGTTTTTGGCCATTTGTCAAACTTTGGCGGTTCTCTATCCTTGCTCTAGCACTAGAGTGCATCCTCGAGGTCTCCCGCTGCTCGTGTGGCCGGCATAGTTTGAGTTTCCCCAGGAAAGGTTCTCCGCATGACGATGTCGCTGTGGTGGTACGTCTTCAACTCTGGTCGTGTGTGGTTGAGCTTAGCTCTTTGCCACAATCCAGATATCAGGTACATGATCCCCTAATCACTAATGTCTCTCCCTCTCTCTGCTTCTAGTCTTTCTCCTCTATTCTAGGGTTTCTGCTACTACTAGCTATATCCTACTGTTACTCAAAGTTAAGCATGTTTAGGTTGTTAATTAGATTTCTAGCATGTTAATTGTTGTTCTAATTGGTTGTACCGATGATCTATAGTTTGTGTGCTTGTTGTGTTGCTATCCTAGTGTTAATTGAATCTATGATTCAGTTCATTCAGTGTTCTTAGTCAGTATTCTGTCTGCTGATGACGTTTGACTTCTATTTTTCATGTTCTAGCTGGTTATAATTGTTTATATGAGTTTTTTTATAGTTTTTAGCTCGCTTGAATTGATTATTTTATGAATTGATGTAGATGAATAGATAGTAATGTGTATCTTTTTAATTTCTATATAGACACAAAAGTGATAATTGTGTTGGTCCCTAGATAAATTTGATTACTCATCGTTTTTCCTCTCTACCTAGTTAATTGCTTAGGTGAAAAAGTGAGATGGTGCCCGGTGCATGTAAATTGCATCTAGGAAATTTATAGTTTATTAGATCATATTCTTTTTTACTAGATAAAAATCTAAGGTCCTTGACATGTTTTTTTGGAGATTTTCTAAAGGGTCCCTTTTATTCTGGTTTTAAATCTGCAGAATAGGAATCCCTATTTATGCATATTTTTACGTTTCGGGAACGTGCTTTTGGATGTCAAATGAAACCAATCTTTTTGGAGGATCATTTTTTCACCAAAATACTTCGAGACAACTGAAGAAGTAAATGTGGAACCTCACAAGAAGGAATTTAGAGGGTACCACACGACCCAACATGCTAGGCACATGGTGGGTCTCCTTTGCTCATCGTGGTCCTCTTGGCCTCTTTCTTTGGCTCTACAAATGCGTCTTGACCTAAAACCAACTATATATGTCCCCTTCAGCGAGATCACAAAGGGATAGAGGTAAAACATGAAATACACAAAATAAATCTGTAGACTATGAGGATAGGAGGGGAGATGCTACCAGAGTCGCCGATGGTTTTCCCTTCAACTCCAATGACGCTATCTCCAGAGTCACTATGATGAAGATAGAGTAGTTCATTCATGGATTATGGGAATGGGAAAGTAACATGTATCAATCTCTCTATTGTGTTTCACTGATTAGAGTCACATGAGCTGACCATATTTTTTTACTGCTATGGTGGATATTTTATTAATGAGATGCAAATTGCAAGTTGTTATTGATGTATCTAGTATAGCCTCCAGAGTTTTCCCTTGCAGTAGGAGTATTAGAGGGCTGTGTTGCATCAATTCTATTCTTGGACGCGATGCTCATATTTTTGCTAATCAATAACTCTCCATTTGTTTGCATGCTCTCAACTTGTCGTATGAAGTTTTATCACCACCACCATGTGTGTGAGAGAGAAAGATAAATTGAAACAATTATCACTGGTCCACTTTTAATCATAATAAACACATTCTACACTAGATTTGTTGTTGTTTTATTTTTAGTTATTATTAAATACAAAAATACCCTATTTGCTCCTTTACCTATTAAGTTTTGTATTGCTTACACAACGTGATTGCATGACAAACAGTCTCGTGAGTTGGGGACACAAACTGTTGTGTTCTATTGCAAGTTGCTTGAAAGGATAAGGAAGAGTCCCACCTTTTCCCCCGATAGTTTGATATAAACCCTCGAGTCACCCTTGTGGGGAAAACTATGCTTGTTGCATCAATCTACGCTTAGATTCCCAACTAGTAGTAATTCAAGAAGTAGAACTGCTGCCATTAGTGTCCGATGATGTTCTTTAGTTATTGTGTGCATGTCTAGGTAGTTGTACCTATATGCTCTCCTTAAATTATTCCTCTCTCTGCTACCACTCTTATCTAGTGTACATTGGGTGGTGATCCTTTTGCATGATTAATTGTTATGGTGCACTTTTTCCAGTAATGGGGTTCATGATATGCATGATCTACTGGTACTATCACCCCTACTAACACTGACCCCTGAGACCAATACTTGTATCAGTTTGATCCTTCTTATTGATGCTCTAAGTACTACTAGGAGTTTTAGCTATAACATCTTTTGAAGAGTTGTTTGATCCCCTTGTTCTTCTTGTGGATGAAGAGATCATGTTTTTTCTTGCTCTTCCTCCTTGACTTCTCCTCCTGGCGAGCTTCTGGTTTCTCTCGGGTCCTATCTATCTATCTCAGCCTCTAAGTGTGTTTCTGGTCTGAGTTGCTTAGGTGTGTTGTGGGATCTCACCTGGTTCATGTGCCCTATTTATAGTGTCCTTGGATCTCTCGACTGGTGACACATGAGTGTTTTGAATGGTCGATTGTGTTGCTTGGTTATCAGTGAACCGACTGGTGACCCTTTTTTGATATCCAGGTGCAATGGATTCAATGCTTATTTATGTGTTTTCATAGTCGGTGTGGGTATGCCTAATATGGAATACCAATTTACTAACTGGTTTCTTGTCTTAAGTGAATTTTGGACAATGACAACTAGATTAATTTGAGGCATTAATACTTTATATTATTTTGAGTCTCTCTTACTTAATAGATACTTATATAACTATGTTTGTGATCTGCTAAGTTCAAAGGATTTGCGTATGATGTGATTTGATTGAGTTGCGTATTGTACTTATGATCTGGTTAACTACTCTATGTTAATTAAACCCATTACTTGTTTTATTATGAATCCAAACAAAATCTTGAGTTTTGATGTTTTATTGTTCAGTGATCATCTACTCTATCTAAGCTTGTACTACTTCTGTCTTATTCACTAGAATCTAGGCATTGTCCTCTATCATGGTTTTTGTCCCTTGTGCTTGTCTATTTATACATATTGTCAACTACTGTGGCTGAAGATCTTGATGTATGGGTTTCAATAATAATATTACCTTGATCTATTGGTTTTGTTTATACAAGATCAAGCTTGTCATTTCTCTGTTTTACATACTTGGACTTCCCTACATCAAGGTTTTGCTTCTATGATTCCAAGATTTATTCCTAGGATCAATTAGTTTGGATTCTACATCAGTGTGACTTCATCCCTTGTGCTCGTCTATTTATACATACTGTCATCTACTGTTGCTGAAGATCTTGATGTATGGGTTTCTATAATAATCTTACCTTGATCTATTGGTTTTGTTTATTCAAGATCAAGCTTGTCGTTTCTCTATTTTACATACTTGGACTTCCCTACATCAAGGTTTTGCTTCTTTGATTCCAAGTTTTATTCCTAGGATCAATTAGTTTGGGTTCTACATCAGTGTGGCTTCAACATTGTTTGAAGCCAATGTTTTTACAATAAAACAATGGCCTTTCTTTGTGTTTGTGCAGAGTTTGCAGGTTCAAGAAGAAGATAAAAAGATAGAATAAAAATATAGAAATAGTGATGCATCAAGATAAGTTTTCCCCACAAGGGTGGCTCAAGGGTTTATATCGAACTCTCGGGGAAGAAAAGGTGGTTCTTCTCTGCACTCTTCAAACAACCTACAATAGAAGAACAATTTTGCGTCCCTAACTAACTATGGTTGTCTAGCGCCCAAAGGTTGCAAGTTTACAAAATGAAAAAAGGAATTAGTAACTAGTATTTCTATGATTTTTGAATATGAGAATGGAAAGTAAAACAACATACAAATTAATAAAATGCTTTTCTTATGGTTAAAATGGGACCGAGAACTATGGGTTCACTTGATCTCTCTCTCTCTCAGAAACATGGTGGTGGCGATAGCACAAACAGAAAACTAAGAGCATTAAAATACATACAATGTACTAGATAAGCATAAACATGGTCATCACGCTCTAACATAGAGTCGATACACACAACTCACTAATACTCCTAGGACAAGGGAATCAACCTCAAGCCAAATTTAAGAACTAACAGAGTATTACATTAAGAACTATAACATGATGTTGAAAACAACTTGCATCATTTATAGCAAGGCATCCTTTCTGTCACTAGATGGTTTATGCAAGTTTAACCATTCTCCTTAGTGAGGGAGTCATATAAAGGTAAAAACCATAGGAGCTCAAAGATTGTTGTCACTTCCCCAAGCTCACTACCAGCTAGTGCACACATCCGCCTTTCAAGCCCTAGCATACTATTTTGATCAGAACAAGCATACAAAACAGGGTAACATATACATATATTCATACATCAAGGACAAAAAATCTTTGCATCTCATAAATCATCTCATAAACAAAAGATTCATTATAGGGGTAATACAAATATGGTCACAATCATGATAGGCAGATCATGTGACTTTAACCATCGAAGCACAAGAGAGAGATTGATACAAGTTACTTCCATAATCTGATAGTCCCGGGATGAACTACGCCATCTTCATCATGGTGCTGAAGGCGATGGTGTCGATGGAGTCGAAGGGGCAACCGGGAGTAGCTTTGGCAGCGCCTCCCCTCCTATCTTCGCAGTCTGCAGATTTGTATTCTGTATTTTGTATTTCTCCATCCCCCTATCGTCAGATTGCATGGGGGTCCCTTTTATAATCGGCTTTAGGCCAAGAGGGTTCCGTCAAGCCAAAATTTGAAGCAATTGGACCCACGAGACCAAAGTTAGGCCATACTATGCGATCAGATTTCTTGGCCGCATGGTGGGCCCTTCTTTGTGCCTCTTGGCATTCCATGTTGAATTTTTCTTCTCATGGTTCTTGATTTCCTGAAAAAATAATGTAGCAAGAAGATTGGGTCCATTTGACATCCGGAAGGTCCCTCAAAGTAAAAAACATGCAAAACAAGAAAATCTGCTTTGCAGTGTTAAAACCAAATGAACGGGTTTAGAAAATCCCTGGATTCAATGGAAAACATGTCCATGTCTGACGAGGGTATGACCCCTCGGGTCCTTGATATTGGTCTACCTGGTTCTTGCCAAGAAAGAAGCCCGCTCGAAGGATACATGAAGCCCGCAAGGCCCAGCACTTCGACTTGGAGTAGAAGGCAAAGATTACTTGTAAACCCTAACTGGCCACATATATAAAGTCACCAAGGGCGTCCCCTAGATATATAATCTCGCATAGACACCAGATCTCACATAGATCCCACGCATAGGCTAGCACACGCCATCTCTTTTCGACCATAGCCAGATCCCTTCTGCGCACCATTGTAACAGCTCCAATTATATAAGCAATACAAGATCAGACAAGCAGGATGTAGGTCTTTACCCTCCGGGGGGCCGAACCTAGGTAAATTCGTGTGTACCCCTGTTTCTGTCTGAAACCATCGAATCCGCCAAGCACCCACATACGCTCCATGAATTGAAAGCCCTAAACATGGGCATTGCCGAGTTAGAACCTCGTCAATGTTCTTAATAAACTATCAAATGTATAAGAATTTGAACTAATAAACTACAAAGATCATGGATGAATTTTACATGCATCAACATCCCCAAGCATAACTTTTGCTCGTCCTCGAGCATGAAGGTGGTAAAAGACATGAATTTTGTAGTTTATTAACTCACCAATAAAAACAAGTCTTCAATATATGATTGCTACAACTTCAAAGTGTAAGTTAAACATTGACACATTCTAAAGTTAGATCAAGTATACTTATTAAGTAACCACAGAGATATATCAATGATTACAAAGATTGTATAACATGAATATGCATGCACTAACTATTATGATGAACAAAGCTTCATGTTTGATACATGCAAATTGTAGCATCATATTTGAGTCTTTTGACTTGAGATTTCCTTCATAATAGGATTGATCTTGAGTTATTTGATCGCTTTTAGATAATTTATGGGGGTTTTCTTCAAAAACCCTTTGGATTGTTATTTAACCATGCAGGACTAAACCTCTGTTTTGTGTATTTTGGACTTTTAGGGACCTTGACAGAGTCAAAAAGACCTATAACTTTATTCATAAGAAGTTTTGCATCAAAAGAAGAAGCATCTGCGAAAGGGAGAGGCGAGAGGCCGCGTGAGGGCCAAAAGAGGGCCATCCACATGGCCTAGCTTCATGGCTGCATGGTGGGGCCCATCTTCACCCTCGAGCGTCTACTATGGAAAAAGGTACGCCCGAATTTTTATGGAATTTTTTGAGGCAACAATGAAGGCAAAAGTCCTCTTCTTCTTGGCGGGAGGACAGATTCTGCTGCTCCGTGGCTTCCTCTCTTTTTTTTTGACAATGAAGCAAAGCCCGTCGCTGGGAGGCTTGGACGAAGGGTCCAATTCATTCTTCTTTATTGCCTATCGCGTTTTGATGATATTGATAATAATTTTTTTCCACCCTGACCACTTGTTTCGTAGCAACAAATTCATTCTATTACAGCCGACCGTCCAAGGAGAACCATTGCTCCTCGTAACCGTTTAATTGAAGAATTTAACATTGTTCATCATACTATGAGTTGTGCTGAACATGTGGAGAATGATGACGAACCTGCTACATACACAGAAGCCGTTGCATCCGTTGACTATGATAAGTGGATTTCTACTATGCAAGAGGAGATGGAATCGCTTGAGAAAATGGCACATGGGATGTTTTGCGCTTGCGTAAACACAAGAAGGTTGTCTGCTGTAAGTGGATATTTAAAAGGAAGGAAGGTTTGTCTCCTAGAGAGCCTGCAAGGTTTGAGGCAATGTTAGTAGCAAAAGGTTTTAGCCAGATTCCAAGTATTGATTATAATGATGTTTTCTCTCCGGTTGTGACGCATTGTTCCATTCGTGCATTCTTTGGTATTGTGGCTATGCTTGATCTTGAGCTTGAGTAGTTAGATGTGAAGACTCCATTTCTGCATGGTGAATTAGAGGGGGAAATTTACATGGACCAACCTGAAGGGTTCATAGTCCTCGTAAGGAGGATCTTGTTTGCAAATTAAAGAGGTCCTTATATGGTTTGAAACGATCTCCAAGACAGTGGTATAAAAGGTTTGATTCATTTATGCTTGCACATGAGGTCAAGAGATCACAATATTATAGCGGTGTTTACATTAATTTTTTCAATGGATCACCCATGTATCTGCTGCTATATGTGAATTGCTGCCAATAGCCAAAAATAGATCACTACTTTGAAGGCACAACTGAGTAGTGAGTTTTAGATGAAGAATCTTGGTAGTGCTAAGAAAATACTATGTATAGAAATTACAAGAGACAGAAATTCTAGTTTGCTATTTCTTAGTCAGCACAATTACATTAACAAAGTTCTTCATCATTTTAATATGCCTGATGCAAAGAAAGTCACAACACCTATTGCACCACACTTCAAACTATCATCTACTCAATGTCCTATTACTGATGAAGATATTGAGTACATGTCTCCAGTTTTGTACTCTAGTGTTGTTGGTTCATTGATGTATGTCATGGTTTATTCTCGCCTTGATTTGTCATATGCTATGAGTTTGGTTAGTCGATACAACATTAGAAGACTGTTCAGTGGATTTTCAGGTATCTTCATGGCACTTCCAAAGCTTGTTTAAAGTTTGGTAGAACTGGAAAGGAACTTGTTGGCTACATGGATTCAGATTTTGCTGCCGACTTGGATAAGAGAAGATCTCATATAGGTTATGTGTTTACTGCTGCTAATTGTGCTATGAGTTGGAGGCTAAATTTGCAACCAGTTGTGGCCTAATCTACCACTGAGGCTGAATAATTCAAATTTATTTTTTCCCAAATCTTGAGAATACAAATATCTTCTCCAATTTGAAAATCAATTCAAATGATGTGTAACTCTATATATCTCTAAATATGAACTTCACAATTTGCCTTCTGAGAACAAATACGTGAAATTTTTACTTAGTTTTGGATGCAAATAAAAATATTATAAATCTACCCTTTTCCTCTGCACTATTCACTTTTGGAACAAATACGTGAAATATTGAAATGTGCACTATTCACTCTAAATTTGTCATATTTTTCTTATTTTTTGTAGCCTAGAATATATAGTAGTTTGTATTGAGATACTTAAAATAAAGGACTATGTGTAGCTTGGTCTCTATTTATCCACTCCCATATTTTTAGGCATGCTGTAAAGGCATCTCCAACGGGCCGACCAAAACGGACAACGCCTGTCCAAACTGGTTCGATCGAACACCAAAACGCAAAAAGTCGGCCCGACGGCACATCCTAAACAGACAGCAGGGGCGGACCGACATATTCCCGGCTCATATGTGGATGCGAAATGCGGTCGGCCAGAGAACGACTATTGGTAGTTGGCTGTCCATGCGTGTCCGCCCTTGGCACGCATGTCAGTGAACAAAAAATAGGGCCACAATGGCGCTACACAAAAGGGGCCAGCGACCATACCTACTAGCTACTCTACCCTACTCGCTGCCGTCGCACCATCATCCTTGACCGCCAGCCCTCTACATGGCGGCGTCGCCTCAGCCAGCCTTGCTGGCATTCGAGCCCTCGCCGTCATCTTTCTGCGTGCGCGAGGCCTGTCTGTGAGTCAGAAGTGGTGGTGGCGCTCGTTCACGAGCTTGTGGCGCTTGTTTGTCGCCGATGCCATGTCCTCGTCTCAGCATGCGGGGTCCCTGGCCATCTCCTCCCTCGCTGCTGTCTCTGCAGCCGCCTCCTCAGCGATCTCCTCTGCGTGCCGCCTCTTGAGCCACAGCCGCCGCAGCCTCCCGAGGCACTCGCTTCGCCTGAGGTGCTGTGTTATAAAAGCGATAGGCAATAACGAAGAACGAAAAGGAAATCACAGCACGGAGACACAAGATTTTAACGTGGAAAACCCTCTCCAACAACGAGAGGTAAAAATCACGGGCGCCAGCCAGCAAAACTTCACTATATCGGGAGTGTGTTTACAAACACCGTGGGTTATCTTATGATGCAATCTAACCCTAGACGGCGGCTTACAAGGAGTATATATAGGCGGTAGCAACGATCCATACCGTGGGTTCGCTTCGGCCCAAGCCTCCCGGCGATGGGCCTCGCTTCGCACCGTCGTTAGCCTTCTTATAGAATTTGGATCAACATATAACATGCTGCCAGAGCTTTCCACTGATACGCCATGAACTAGTGGGTCTCCTCCTCACGATGTGCGGTCTCAAGCGACGCGACCAGAGCCGCCAGCTCGTTGGTTGTCGCCGGCACGTCTATGTCGCCGCTACTGCCGAAGAGGGCGTCGATGTTATCGCTGCCACTATCCTCTGCCTCTGGGGCACGACCATGCTCACTACTTACGCCTCTGCCATTGCCGTGTTGTCAGCCGAGGCAACAAGGTCAGCAGCGGCACAGCACGGCCCGAGAAAGGGGTCGATCATCGATCCGACCGTAGCCACGTCCACCACCATCTTAGCCTCTTCTGCCGCGCACCGCCACTAGAGCCCATGCTTCCTCATCGGTCGACCTCGCATCCACCCTCGCACGCTATTTCACACCGCCTTGTGCTCTGCTGGCCAGAGCCCTCGCTACGTCCTCCTTGGCCATGATGGCGGCCTCCCTCGCCGTCGTGAAGGCCTCCACGCCCGCAAGCTAGCGGCCCACGAGCTGCGCCGTGAGGGTCAGCATGTTGGACACATCGGTGTCCTCGGGGAAGCCCTATTGCGCCATCTTAGTGAGCAGAGCCTACTTGCTGACGTTGGTAGGAAACATGCTGGGCGGCGGGAAAGGGCTGGTGGCCGACGGGAGAAAGAGGGTTTTTGGGTGGCCATGACGGGCTAGCGGTGGTCGGATTTATAGCCACTGCCTCTATGGGCGGGAAAAGGTTGGCGCACGTGGGAGGCCATCCGGGGAAAACATTGGCTCGCCCGTCGCCAAATCTAGCGCCATATAGTGGCGCGTGGGCTATAATTTTGCGTTGGGCAACGTACCTTCACGGTTAGAATGTACATACCGGCAAGGTTGTCAATAAATATCTTGGCTCGTTAGGTTGACCCCAACCTATTCGGCCAGGCCAAAATTTGTTGTCAACAAACGATGGAAATGAACTTATTCAAACTTAAAATAGGTTGGCCCGTTTGAGATGGACTGAGATCCAGTGCCTTGCAGTGCACAAGTCACCAATGAACAGTCCGGTACCTTGCTGATGCAGCCGTTGGATTGCAAATGAAATGGACCCGATTTAGCACTGTAGCATATGTACTGTGTGCGCCTGTCGCATGCACCCTGCAGACAGTACTGTAGCGATGGTCCTGTAGCAATGCGCTGTGGACGGTTCCTGTAGCGATACACATCCAACCATCTATTTTTGATCCAACGGTTAGGAAGAGGGTTAAGGCACCGGACTGTTTATCGGTGACTCGTCTACCGCAAGGCACCGGATCTCATTCCGTTTGAGATGGCCTAAGCTCGTCCATGAACCGTTTGTTCCGCTTTTGTTGTACACGCGTAGTATATGTATGTGTGCATATAGTACTTCTGAACAGTTTGTCACGTCAAAACTGTACCGAACTAAGCTCTGTACAGGGCAGCCTGCAAACGGCAGCTGATGGACCGGGCTTTAAATCTACTTGCATGAAATTTATACCCCTACTATACTAGCCCTTGCTGCACACATGTCATCTTCAACTCTGCCCAAATATTAACTCGTGGGGGTAGCAGAACAGATTGATGGTGAGTTGAATATGGAATATAAATACGAGTATTACCACATGCATGAAATTAATAAAACGGGAACTATTCTTTGACGTTGATATGTCATTGGAAAAGTGTCGGCGGAGGAGGCCGTTGTGTACGCACGTAACGTATAGGTATAAATACGAAGGTCACGTCGACGCATGCACTTTTATTCCCCTATCATACGAGACACTGCAGTACGTTACAGCCCGGTCTAGTTTGATGTATACCTTTGCATGTAGCACCACGCAAACGCTTCGGAGTTCTGTAGCGTCATGCAATGCAAATGTTTGCCGGCCGGGACGCGAGTACGAAATCTTGTTGCATCCGTGATAGCTTCGATCTTCATGTAGTTGCAAAAGGGCCGACAAGTACTGCACACGTTGGTACAGAGATACGTACGTGTTGCTACGTTGTCCTGGACTAGTAGGAACGTTATTGCAACGCGTTTATGCTTGACTTCGTTGGCATGATTTACTGGGCGGCTTTTCCTATGGCTCTATATTTTCTACTTTCTCTATTTCAAAATAATTGTCTTAACTTTATCTGTAGATTTGCATATATTTCTACGTATTAAAAAATATCTAGATACATGTGTATTTAGATAAAGTTGAGACAATCATTTTGCAACGGAGAAAGTACCGCGGTAAGAACTTTTCTTTATTTGGTCGGAGGATGGGGTCTACTCATCGAGATCGGCCTACATGGCCTTCTTCGCTGGACGGACGCGCGCCTCGCAGCGTCAGTGATCTGGCGATCGAGAGCCCCTTATGGCTGTAAGTTCTTTGCCTGGCTGGTTTTTAGAAACCGATGCTGGACGGCGGATCGGTTGGAGAGGCGTGGGCTCCCTAGGCCTGCGGCTTGCCCTCTCTGTGATCAGGAGCCAGAGACCATTAGGCACCTTCTTGTTGGGTGTGTAGTTGCCCGTGGGGTCTGGGCGTGGGCTCTAAACCTGTGGGATAGACTGACCTGGCTTCCTGTGGTGGACACGGAGCTCCTTCAGTGGTGGACCTCCCGGCCCTGTCCCAAGGCGACTCAACGGGACCTGTGGACGTCCATCATTCTGATCTACTGGTGCATTAATTTGGCAGCACCGCAATGATGTGGTCTTCAACGGAGCCAGACCAGACGTGGAGGTCATTCAAGCTAGGATAAGTGAGGAGTATGGTAGGTGGCATCTAGCTAGGCTTTTTCAAAGTGATTCCTTTGGCTTTGCAGAGCCGGTGCCATAGATAGCAGGAGATTAGACTGTTTGAACTGAGGAGCTGCCACCTCTTGTTGGCAGCCTTATGCCGGTCTTCGACGTTGTCCCTTCTATATGATTATACACCTCCTAGGGTGTATTCTCGTTAGAAACTTTTCTTTGGAGAATGAGCGATATGAGAACTTAGACAATTATTAAGAGGAAATTGCTTTTGCAAAATATTATCTTGTACTAATATATGGAAAATTGGCATGCATCCCTCTGTACGCGAATAAGTGGATGTTAAGTTTTGTCCTAAGTCAATCCCTTTTTGTTTGATCATCGTTATATGAAATGTACCAACATTTAGAACACCAAATTAATATCACTATTCATCTTAAATGTACGTAGTACCATAACATAATAAATTTATGTCATAAATATTACTATCTTCTATAATTTTAGTCAATCTTAAAATAGTTTAATTTAGCAAACTCTGATAAGGGATAGTAAGCTGATCACTTATTCGTGAACGGATAGAATAGTCAAAAAGAAAGCCTCGTGGATCATGGTGTTATACAATGTATCCCCAAAAAGAGAATTGCGATGTCGATCGTGTTCATCTGCTATTACTTATTCCACTGTAGAGATCTACATCTCAATAGCCAGTGCAGACGTGGCCATTACTAAGATCTCAATAGTAACAAGGTGTGGTGACCAGCCATTTATGAAACACCGGCAGAAAGAAACTTTCTTGGATTGCCCCATTAATTCGAGTAAATGACACGCGGGTCACACAACTTGTCCCGCATGTGCACTTAGGTCACACAAACATAAAACTTGATTTAACCGGTCACTAAACTTTATAAATGTGCACCGCAGGTCACAAACCGGTTTGATGCCTGGTTTTCGATTAAAACCGTCACGTGCACGACATGTGAGTAGTTATTTTTACAAAAAACCCCTGATCAAACTAAATCTGGATTATTTTGCAAAACTGGTCGCACGCCTGATCAGACTCAATCGAGTCGTGGTCTTCCTCGAGGTGTTACCCCCGGCGGCGATGGGTGAGGCGACCAGCGGCCCAGGTTCGACGGCGACCGCTGGACCTGCTGCCACGGCGCCCGCCGGAACTGGTGCGACGGCGCCCGCCGGACCTGCTGCCACGGCTACCGGCGGACATGCTGAGACGGCGACCTGCGGGAGCTGCTGCGTCGGCGACCAGCTGTCCTGCTGCGACGCGGCGACGGTGCCTGTGCTGATGGAGAGGAGACGCCCCCCGCTGATTCGGGCCCTCGTCTGAGGCTTGATTGGCAGGAGGCCCCGATGCATGGTGAGTGTCTCCCGCCCCCAAAAGCTAGGGCTCCAGCCGGTTTTCTGAAAATTTGTGTAGTGGATGAATTTATAGGTGTAGTATCTGATGTTGTCTGGTGCGTGTAGTATCTGAATATATTGGTGTAGTATATGAATATTTGTGTAGTATCTGAATACTAATGCTGGTACTGTAATTGTTAGGATGATGATTTTGGTACTGAAATTAGGTATTTGACTGTAATTTGACTGTAATGGCTGATGAACATTGAATATTGCTGTTTTCCATTTAGGTTTGGAGTCAACTAAATTCAGTGTTGAGGTTCACCAGGTGGATATTTTGTTCGTTCAGGAGAGATTGTAAGCTATGTGGATGAGAAAAGCACCGTGTGGTATGATAATGTGGACAGAAATAACTTCAACATGGACACAGTAGACTCTATGATCACTTGGTTAGGATATGAAAAAAGGAAGTATGTTTTCTGGTGTCCACCGGGGAAAGCTATAGATGAATTGACAGAAGTTGTCTTTGAGCAGCATTGCAAGTTGATGGCAGAGGCATCTGTGGACAGCAAAGTTCTGGTTTGGTTTATTCACCATCCGAATCAAGAAGAGCAGCAGGTGAAGGATGAAATATCGCAAGGTGAAAATTCAGAAGATTCAGATGAAGATGAGAATTATCAGTACTCCTCGGATGAGGACCCTGCTTGGCATGATAGTGACTATGACATGAAGGACGATGATGATTTATTTGAAGAACATGTCGATGATTCTGAGATTGATGAGATGGTTGACAAGGGCAAGAAGAATGCAGCAGAAAATGCACATGTTCCTGGTCCGATGATGTCGATGAAGTTGATCTTGAGTTACCAATGGAAGATGACACTGAGAGGAGACACAAGAGTGATTCTGATGAGGAGTAAGAAGAAGAAGAAAAAGAAATAAGTGCCGTACAAGTTCAAGCCATTCAACTTAGCCGGTGACATGGACCATCCTCAGTTCAGGACAGGCATGATCTTTGACTCTGTGGAGGTCGTTAGAAAAGCTGTCACACAATATGCAATAAAGGAGAGAGTTCAGATTAGGAAGAAAAGAAACAACCAGAAGAGGTTTGAGGTTGTTTGTGTAGGAGAAACAAGCACTGGGGAGGCATGCACTTGGAAAATTGTTGCAGTGCAGTACAACAAAACAACAGATTTTCTTGTCAAGTTTTACTATGGAAAGCACACTTGCGAGAGAGTTTGGGAGGTCAAAGA
>QXEO01002072.1:0-63005 GCA_007115705.1 Dactylis glomerata | reverse complement strand
CATCCATCGCATAGAAGGACTTCAAAACCACCGTTCCAAAGACCTCACTCTGTAATGTGAGCAAGAGTACCTACAGATCTACAATTCTGAACTCAATGGTCAACAGCTCACAAACTGCGGCTACCTCATCGACTACCATCAATCTCAACTGAAGCGAGAGTCAAGGGGAATGAAGACATCAACACTATGGCCAACCATGACCCTAGGATGAATAGGACTAACCCTAAATATCGCGCATTGTTAGGCATCATTGGTACTTGAAGTACCTCGTGTGATTTCTGTAATTGTTGCTGTTTGCCTTGTGGGTTCTTGATAGTGTTGCAGTTGCTTGGAGTGTTTCTTGAGTGTGTATTGTTACCTTGTGCTTGTGCTTGTTTTTGGTCTCTTGGCCTTAAAAACCCTCTGGTGTGTAAAAGAACCTTGGTTAGGAAGCCTCTCTATACTGTGTATTCCCTCTCATCTATTTGTGTTAGCTCGAGTAGCATAGATAAGTTAGCAATAACATGCTAACTGTAACCTTGATAATGGGGGATTATAACTCTTCTCGCAACACCGACCCAAGGTCCAATGCAGCAATTTTGCTACGTGATTCAAGCTTCGTCAAGACCTCTCCACAAAGTCAAGGGAGCAAAAGATCGACCCTCTTGGACGACAAAAGACTTCTTAGGGACAAAGACTTCACTAACCTGCGTTGCCTAACCTTAAATCTAGAGTTTTGCTAACATTGATGGTACTCTCTTAACACCCCCAACACTTGCAAATCTTCTAACAAGCCAACTAACATGGAGCATGGAAGTATCAAGCCAAGCCTAACTTTCGAAGATCAACCCGTCATCGCCACTTGAAGCCCGAAGACTCACGTGCTTGATCTCCACTGAGCAAATAGAAGGATGAAGACTCTCCAAAATCAAGTCATCTATGTCGACTCTGCATTTAGGAGATATCCATGGGGGTAGCAACGAGAAGAAGTGAAGACTTTCTAACTAACTCGCTCGCTTGTTCAAATTTTTTGCGGGTTTGAAACCAAAACTGACTTATGCCACAGGGTAGAAATCCACATGAAGATTTCTTGGAAGATGAAGTCGACTCAAGGTATCCCAATATACCTCAAGATCGTCAAGGCTACAAGAAGATGGGGAAGCAAGAAAATCTTCAATGGTCTCCACCAACCCAAGGACAATAAAGGAATAGATCATTGACTACTAGAAGACACACCGTTGGTGGTGCGCTGCCACCTGAAGTGAATTCAGCTCAAGCACAAGACGACCTAGAAGAATGGTTTCCATTAGGACTAACCTGCGCCTTGGTAGTTAGGAGGCGTAGGGGACTAAGATGACAGATTTGATGTGCCTATCAAGACCAAAGCATAACCTGCTCTTGTCTACCATCTACAAGCTCGAGATTAAAGGTCTACGCCAATAACAAGCTTTAAGGCACGACTCCAAGATCTGAAGATTCATCAAGCTACGCGAGGGAAGAAGCGACTCCAAGCCAACAAGAGTTACCCGGGAAGCCCTCGACCCTTCAAGACCTCTTGCGAGTTGAAACCCTTCTAACCCTCGAAGAATCTTTTCTGGGCATACTAGATCGCCTAACCCCGCTAACCTTAAAAATGTCCCGACGAGGTTTCGACATGATACTTTTGGCAACATCAACTCTTCGGCCATCAACTTCAGCAACTGAGACGATCTACACCTTTGACAAAAGAAAGTCTTTGATGCAACTCAAAGTATCACCGGTGGGTTGGAAGAGCAACCAGTGAGGCCTAACTCTAACTTAGTCTCAGCACCTCTTACTACTATGCTTAGGAATCTCGGGACGAGATTCTGTTTAAGGGGGAAGAGCTGTAACACACCCCACTTTCTGTAACCCTGTTTAAGTAGTGTTTAGTAAGCCAAAAATGAGGGCCAACAAAAACTTTTTTGTGCAAACCTCTAGAAGTACTATTTCTTGCTCAGTTTTTCTTGGTTGTTATGTTAATGATGTCTGTGGGAGTTCTTTGATGAACAAGTCTGTAACCAACAAAACCCCTTTTATTTTATTTTTTTTATTTTTATTTTTTTAAAATAAAACTTTAGGAGATGTTCTTGTCTCCACTATTTTCTAGAAAATCTTGCCAAAGCTTTTCTCCTCTCTTTGAATCCAACCATGAAATGATCACAATTGAGCATTTGTTCACAATTGCTTCTTGAAATGCTTTGTGGTTGTTTGTGTTGACTTTGCTTGACCTTGTGTGATTGACTCACTTGTGAGACTTCTTATGTGTTTTTAGCTGAGATCTACTATCGGTGGAATGGATACCGGGGTATCCCGGTCCACCTGCTTCTGGGCCACGTCATCAGCCCACCTTCAGAATCGACGACCCAAGCTACGAAGAAGACCCTCACGAGGAGGCGCCTCGTGAGGAGAACGACGACACAAACGGCTAAGGACCAGAAGACCTCCTCACGAGCCCCCGCTGGTGAGGAGAGGAAGTGTGCCCACGTCAGCTCAGCACGTTTGCGTGCAGAGCAAGAAGACAACGGGCAGAAGACCGCGTACCTCCCACGCTACCCCCGACAGGGAGGAGACCAACTTTCTCTGTGCCTGCCCAAAGCGGCACAGTGGTAGTTGGCCACCCCCCTAAAAATAGCGTGGACGGTGCAGGGCGCCAGAGGAGGACGTCAGCCTCCTCCACCCACTCATGTGGACCGGCGCCACGACCCTCCGAAGACCAAGTCTACAGAAGAGTGTAGTCTACAGCTGTCCTCCCTCCTTGGCCGTGTGTGGCAACCCCTTCCCCAAGAAGATAAGGGGAAGGAGGACCTGGGCGCTATAAAAGGAGGGGGGAGTCACCCCTTAGAGGGGATCGAATCTCCATCTTCTTCAGGCTGCTAGCTGGGCACGCAGGTTCTTCAACCTCTGGCCAGCTAGAGCTTTGTAACCAAGGCCTTGTACTCCTCGCGAGGTGTCGCGTTGCAATACAAGAAGGCAGGAAGTAGGGGTTTTACCTCACCATGAGGGCCCTGAACCTGGGTAAGGCTCAGTCTCCCTCTCTGCAGTGCGTTGCGCGTCCGACAATCGAGGCTTCCGTCACCGTGTTTCGTTGCGATCCAAGATCTCACACGTTCAGCCCCCTGCGTTCGAATCCTTGGGTCCGTCGCGTGGTACCCCGTGTTCTTGCGACACGAAATCCATCAACATTTGGCGCGCCAGGTAGGGGGCTGTGGTGTGTTTTCTTCTAGATCTGCTTCGACATGGCCGACAACAATGCAAGGCTTGAGCGTCTTCACCGCCGCAACGCTGCTCGGGGGCAAACCGAGCCCATCTTCCGTCGTCATGAAGCTTCAGCTGAGGAGGAAGAGGAGGAAGATCTGGAGTCCTCCTACCTCCCGTCCGGGCGAACGGAGCCTTCGCTCTCCTTCACCGCCACCGCCACTTCTCGCGCTTTCTCTGGGAGTCAGCTGTCTCCTGCGCAGGCTCTCGCCATGGCGCAGGAGCTGCTGCGCTATCAACCCACCGATGACGGGCGTGAGGGGTGGCACGCTCGAATCGCCGAGCTCGTCGCCATCGCCAACGAAGACCCGGCCCAGGGAGGAGCCCAGGGCGCGGGGAACCCAGATCCGGCGGCGGGGGGACGCGCCCCAGGCGCCGGAGATGGAAGGGCCAACAAGGCCAAGAAGGTGGTTTCCCACGCCGCGTCTTCGCCGCGCGGGGAGCCCAGCTGCCAAATCGTCCAACGCGCTCCGGAAGACGCACGCGTCTCTCTCGAGCGCCGCCGCGAAAATCATGACCGCGCCATCGATGACATCGGTGAAGCTGGCAAGAACGTCAGGACCCCCGGCGTCCCTATCTACAACCCCGGGTGTCTTGCCCTCACTCGCCAGCAGCGCTACGTCGTCTGGCCTGACAAGTTCAAGCCGGACATCAGCGCACGTTACGACGGGACCACAAATCCTGTCGAATTCCTCCAACTCTACGTCGTCGCCGTCCAGGCTGCGCGTGGAGATCAGCGCGCCATGGCCAATTGGTTCCCCATGGCCCTCAAGGACGCTCCGCGAACTTGGCTCATGAATCTTCCTCACGAATCCATGACTTCGTGGAAGGATTTGTGTCGTCAGTTCGTTGCCAACTTCATGCCCACGTACGAGCGCCCCGCCACCAAGAATGATCTTAAGGTGGTGCGTCAGTACAAGGGTGAGACGCTACGTTAGTACATCCAGCGCTTCAGTCAGATGAGGAACAAGATCCCCAGGATCTCCAACGAGGAGGTCATCTCCGCGTTCTCCACGGGCGTCTCCGACGTCAAGATGCGGGAGAAGCGGTCCGTGAATGACGAGCTGACTTCCGTCGTCAGGCTCTTCGAGATCGCCGACCACTGCGCCAAGGCTGAGGAGGGGAGGCTCTTTGTGCACAATCTGCCGGAGGCACCTCCCCCAAAGCCAAAGTCCAAGGACCCCAAGCGAAAGGAGGCTGCTGTCCTCGCGGCGGAGCCAGATCATAAGCAACGCCGCGGGGACCGCTCCGATCGCGATAAAGGTCAACGTCGCCGCTACTGCATCATCCACAAGAAGGACACCCACAATACCGAAGATTGTTGGATTGTCCGGAAGTTTCACGAGGAAAATGGCATCACCAAGCGTCACGGGAGCGGCCGCAGCAACGGCAAGAGCGGATCCCGGGGCGATCGCCACGACGATGACCGCGAGGAGGGTCGCCGCCGTGGGTGTCTGTCTCGAGCCGATCCCGAGCCGCTGCCGCTGCCCCCGCCAGCAAACGATCGTCGGGAGGAGGACCAGGGGGGCTATCAAGAGCTGCGAGACTTCGCCGCTTGCCTTCTGGGTGGAGCTCAGGCTCCTCTGTCAAATCGACACTTCAAGCAGCTGTCGCGAGAAATCGCAGTGGCGCAGCCCAGCATCGGCAATCGCCTAATGAAGTGGTCGATGTGCAAGATTGGCTTCGACGAGGAGGATCATCCGGCTTCCACAAGGGGCGTGGGCACAATCCCCCTCTTGTGCACACCGACCATCAACAACGTCGCCGTCAACCGCACTCTCATTGACGGAGGGGCAGGGCCTCAACATCAGCTCGGTCGAGATCTTCGAAAAGATGCAGGTGTCGTACCACCGGCTCATGCCAACTCGGCCGTTCTTCGGGGTAACCGAGGGGTCTACAACGCCAATTGGGCAGGTAAGCCTGCCCGTCACCTTCGGCACCCGGGACAACTACAGGACTAGAAAGCCTCGACTTCGATGTTGCCTACATCGCCCTGCCATACAATGCCATCCTCGGCTACCCAGCCTTGGCTAGGTTCATGGCAGCAATGCACCATGGCTTCAATGTCCTCAAGATTCCGGGTGCCAACGGCACGATCACCATGCGCTGCAATGAGAAGGATGCTCTCCGATCAGTTGAGCATGTCTACCGCGAGGCCGCCGCCATGTTCCCCGCCGACGAAGATCTACTGGAACACTCCGGCGACCTCACGAGGAAGAAGCAGCTCGTATCTCAAGAGCGGGCTGTAGCGAAGAAGGCCTCTCTCGGGCCCCACCCACTGGGTTCGACAGGGAAGAAGTTTGCCGCCTCTGCATCGCCTACTCCAAGCGAGGACCTGGTCCATCCAATGCTGGACGTGAGCATTGGGGAAGCTGTGGTACCCTCAGGAAGGAGGCCCTGGTTTACTCAGGAGCGCTCGGCAACCAAGAAGGTCACGCTTCAGGCTGGGGGCTGCGACAACTTCGTCACCATCGGGACAGGGCTTTCCCTCAAATAGGAAAGTGCGCCCGTCACCTTCCTGCGGGCAAATTCTGACATGTTCGCTTGGACTCCGTCAGATATGCCCGGCGTCCCCAGGGAGGTGATTGAGCACCACCTAGCCGTGTACCCTCAGGCACACCCCGTGAAGCAGAAGACCAGGAAGCAAGCGCAAGAGAAGCAAGACTTCATCGTCAAGGAAATAGAGAAGCTGAAGAAGGCCAAGTTGATACGCGAGGTGGCCCACCCCACCTGGATTGCTAATCCGTCCCAAAGGCTAACGGCAGTGGGCGCCTCTGCGTGGACTTCACAAGTCTCAATAAGGCCTGTCCCAAGGATCCTTATCCTCTCCCGAGGATAGATCAAATCGTCGACTCCACCGCCGGTTGTGACCTCCTTTGCTTCTTGGATGCTTTCTCCGGTTACCATCAGATCAAGATGGCAAAGGAGGACGAGGAGAAAACCGCCTTCATCACGCCCTGTGGGGTGTACTGCTACGTCTGTATGCCCTTCGGCCTGAAGAACGCAGGAGCCACCTTCCAAAGGCTCATGCGTAAGGCCTTGGGGGCTCAGATGGGAAGGAATGCAGAAGCCTACGTCGACGACATCGTCGTCAAGACTCGCGAGGGTCACACCTTCATCGAAGATCTAGAGGAAACATTCATCAACCTGAGGAAGGTAAACATCAAGCTCAACCCCGCCAAGTGCTCCTTCGGCGTACCGTCGGGAAAACTGTTGGGGTTCCTCATGTCCAATCGCCGGATAGAGGCGAACCCCGACAAGGTCAAGGCCATCGAAGAAATGCGTCCTCCGCGCAATCTCAAGGAAATGCAACGCCTCGCGGGGTGCATGGCAGCTCTGGGGTGCCTCATCGCGAGGAGCGGGGAGAAAGCCTTGCCCTTCTTCAAGCTTATGAAGCGCACCGGGAAGTTCGAGTGGACTCCGGAGGCCGACAAGGCCTTCGCTGAATTGAAAAGGTACCTCACGAGCCCACCGATCATGGTTGCCCCAACCCCCCGCGAACCTTTGCTACTCTACATCGCGGCACCTCCAAGGACTGCAAGTGCTGTTCTCGTCGCGAAGCGAGACGCTAAGATGATCGCCAAGGAGGAGGTCGCTCCTCAAAGCTCGGGGGCTCCTCGCGAGGAAGAGGCTGCTTCACCTCCCGACCCTCGAGAGGAGCCACCCACGGAATCTTCGCCGACCGAGCCGCTCTCTCAGAGCAACGCTCAAAAGCCTCCTGAGGAGGAGCCTTCCGAGGGTGCCGTCAAGGTGCAAAAGCCTGTGTACTTCGTCAGCACGGTACTGCGCGACGCGCGGGAACGCTACACTATGCAGCAAAAGCTGCTCTACACCTTGCTCATCGCCTCGCGGAAGCTACGCCACTACTTCCAGGGTCACCCGATTAAGGTGGTAACCGATTGGCCCCTAGAAACCATCCTACGCAACCCCAATGTCACCGGGCGGGTGGCTGAGTGGGCCGTGGAGCTTCAGCCTTTCGAGATCTCCTTCGAAACTACAAAGGTAATCAAGAGCAAGGCTTTGGCCAAGTTCACTGCAGAATGGACTGATCCGTTCGTCGATGAGCCTCCAGAGGTAGAGTCAACTCTCCCTGGAGAGGAGGCCCCAGGCCTCTGGGTCATGCATTTCGACGGCGCCTTCAACCTTCCCGGCGCGGGAGCTGGTGCTGTCCTAACCTCTCCCTCTGGAGACAAGCTCTTCTATGCTGTGCAGCTCTGCTTCAAGCCTGAGAACAAGGTCTCCAACAACATCGCGGAGTACGAAGGACTACTCGCCGGCCTAAGGGCGGCAAACGCTTTGGGCATCAAGCGCCTCGTCATCAAGGGAGATTCACAGCTGGTTGTGAACTTCTCGAACAAGAGCTACACTCCAAAGGATGAGCACATGGCGGCTTATCTCGAGGAGCATCGAAAGATGGAAAAACGCTTCCAAGGCTTGGAGCTGAAGCACATCCCGAGGGGAGAAAACGTGGAAGCCGACGAGATCGCCAAGCGCGCCTCTCATCGCCTGGCGCAGCCTGCCGGCGTCTTTGAGGAGCGTCTCTTCAAACCGTCCGCTTCTCCTGTCAACATCCAAACCACCTCCTCCTTCTACTTTGCCGCCACCACCGGAGCAGGGGGCTCCGGATTGCGGGCCTCCTTCGAGTGACCGCGTCCTTCTGGCATTGGCACGGCAGGAGGGAGCGGATTGGATCATCGAGCTCAAGGCCTACCTCACCAGTAGCAGGCTTCCTGAGGATGAGGAGGAGGCCGAGAGGATTGTGCGGCAAGCTTCAGGCTACTGCGTTAAGGACGGTGACTTGTATCGGCGTCGTCCAAATGGCGTCGCTCTGAAGTGCATATCTACTCACCAAGGCCAAGAACTTCTAAGGGACATCCATGCCGGCGAGTGTGGCCATCATACTTCTGCTGCAACTCTAGCCACAAAGGCATATCGAAGTGGCTTCTACTGGCCTTCGGCGCTCGGGGATGCGGCAGAGATGGTCAAGAGGTGCGAGGCGTGCCAATTCCACGCCAAACAGATACATCAGCCGGCGCAAGAACTGCGAACCATCCCACTCACTTGGCCCTTTGCCGTTTGGGGGCTGGACATCCTCGGTCCATTTCCCAGAGCGCAAGGGGGCTATCGCTACCTCTACGTCGCCATCGACAAGTTCACCAAGTGGGTGGAGGTGGAACCGGTGTGCACAATCCCGGCGAGGTCCGCAGTCAAGTTCATCCGGGGGCTGGTCTGTCGCTTTGGAGTGCCTAACCGCATCATCACTGACAATGGCAGCCAGTTCACCAGCGGACTGTTCCGGGAATACTGTGCATCGATCGGCATCAAGATCTGTTTCGCCTCCGTCGCCTACCCCAGGAGCAATGGTCAGGCCGAGCGCGCCAACGCCGAGGTACTCAAGGGACTCAAGACGAAAAGCTTCAACGCCAAGCTCAAAGCCTGCGGCAAAAAAATGGTTAGACAACCTTCAGTCCATCTTGTGGTCCCTCAGGACTACCGCCACCAAACCCACTGGAGAAACCCCTTTCTTCCTGGTCTATGGGGCGGAGGCTGTTCTTCCCACCGACATCAAGTTCGGGTCGCCAAGAGTGCTCGCCTTCGACGAAATTCGCCAAGAGGACCTCATCAAGGATCGCCTCCTCCTGCTCGAAGAAGCTTGGTGCCAAGCCGCGCTCCGTGCCGCGAGGTACCAGGAAGGACTACGCCGCTACCATAGCCGCCATGTTCGAGCAAGGACTCTGGAGGTCGGCGATCTGGTGCTGAGGAGAATACTCTCTCGCGAGGGTCTGCACAAGCTGTCTCCAATGTGGGAAGGGCCCTTCAAGGTGACACACATAGCCAGGCCAGGCTCGGCGCGGCTGGAAACCGCAGAAGGCGTGCCAGTGGGGAACCCGTGGAACATAGCTCATCTGCGAAAGTTCTACCCTTAGGTTCCTCACGAGGAGAAAAAGTCCGTTTTCACGGCACTTGTATCAGCTCAATCTGCTCTTAAGCACTGATATTAAGTTATCACGCAATGTAGCGCCTCTGCTTCGGCATGACATCAAAATGGCATGAAGTCCATTTATTTTCTGTTGTACTCCATGCGGAAGGGGGCTAGGCACGGTGTCTATGCTGGGGCCTTCGCCCGGAAAACAGCAAGCCCGAAAAACCCGAAGGGAGCGAGCTCTGGTCAGGGGCGACAGCCCCGTTAACGATCACCTCTGGATGCCCATGGTGCTTAGTTCCTCGCGAAGTACATCGGAAAATAAAAAATCTTCGAGGATAGTCCAAGGTGTGCCCAAGGCGCCCGTTAAGGACCTACCCCTCGTGAGCAACCCTCACGAGGAAGCAAAGACGCGTCGATGCACTAGCATCCGCAGGAGGATTCCCTCTCTCGAGGAAGGCCTAACGTGGCAGGATTATTGAAGACTAAGGCCGCTCCGAGCATCTTGCGAAGGAGACGCAGATCCGGAGGTCCACGCCAGGCCCTTCACCTCATGAGCAATCCTTGTGAGGTGTCGATGGTCTCTGGGCTCTCTTAAGCGTCGACGTTTTCACGTCCGTGAGGGTCCAGCTTCCCTCAACGACGAGGAAGGCCCCGTGAATCGCCACGCGCGGCAATTTGCTCTTAGCTGCTGGCACAGATAGTGCCGCGCTCCTCCACGACGGAGAAGGTCCCTGTGCCGGTCACAGGGGCATCTTATTCGCCTTCTTTTCTCGTTTGTTTTATCGACTTGTTTTTCCGTTTTTGGGGATTTGGGGTCTTTTCTTTTCCAACTCTTTCTTCAACTTCTTGCCTCAGGAATCGTCTGATGTGTCATCGACGCCGACCCCATCTCGAGCTCTGAGGCGGAGGCCGGCTTCCCGTCGATGCCAGCAGCTCACAAGGGCTCTCGAGCAAGCGAATGACCAGGACAATGAAGAATGACAAGACGGTTAACAAGCAGATTTCATTAAAGTACCCGCAGGGGGGGAAGGAGCAAGGCACGGTGGGGCATTCCCCGCCGGCAAGGACTACATAGCAAAAGAGGGGAGGAGACTATCTCCCCTCCCCAGAAGACTACCGTGCCGGGGCCTCCTCCTCACTGCGCCGCGGGCTGGGGGTAGGTGTGGCGGACGCCGCTGGCGGTGAAGATCCGCACCATAGCCTCCAGTGTGCCCAGCTTGAAGCGGAAGACGAGGCGGTCGCCGACGCGGAGGCGATGGCCGAGGGTGAATGCCTTCCAGCGGCCGGAAAGGACTGCGCTACCGCCGTCCCCAAGGAGGATGTCCACAGGCCAGAAGAGGTCTGGCCTGCTTTGTTCCCCCAGGGCGATTTCCCTGGCAGCCGCGCCGGGGGCGTAAATCACCCTCCGGACGGCGTCGGGCAGCCGGAGGGAGTTGAAGCCCGGGGCGTCGACGACGACGAGGAGCTCCAAGAAGCGGGACCCCGGAGCGACGAGGGGTCCCAGCATCGCCGCCGCCAGGGGCCGCGGAGTGGCAACCACTCCATTCGCCGGCGGGGCCGGAGGATCTGCTCCAGGGAGAGGCGGGCCCAGGGCGGCCAGCACCTCCTGGAGGGCCTGATCGATGCTTCCTGAGGCGCGGGGAGCAGGCGCCGCCGCCAGCGGCGACGGTGAGTTCGAGGCGCCTCCGTGCGCAGGACCCCTGAGGGTCAGGGCGCCAGAGGTCCCCGCAGCGGCGCGGCTCGCCTCGCCGGGCCATAGCGCGCCAATGCGGAGGGGGCCACCGGCGCCGGGCGTCCCCTGGGCGGGGATCTTCGCCTTCTTCCCGCTGCCCAGAGGGCGTCCATGGCGCTTTGCCCCGGAGCTCGATCCAGCGATGGTGGAGGAGTTGGAAGGATCCATGAGCTCAGGGGAGTGGAAGCAGGAGTGGCACTGGAGGAAGGAGGTGAAGTACCAGAGGACTCGAGGAGGACCTATTTAAGGAGGGCGTCCGGCGTCGATGCGTCAAATCCCTGCGCGGGAATCGAAGCATTGGCGTGGCGCTCTGCAGTCAAGCGACGCATCATTACGACGGGTTGACGCCTCGGGGACCGTAGCGCCGCCCGCCATTTCGTCTCGCTCCATCAACTGCAAGGGCGCCACGTGCCCGCAACCTCCACTTCTTCGGATGGACCTCTGACCACACGGTTGACGCGTGCCGTTGGAGGGCCCAGCAGCTTCTGGGGCCCCCGGCCCTTCGCTCCCTCGAGAGGGCGCGTTCGCGGGCCGGGCTCCCGGGGGCTACTATCGGTGGAATGGATACCGGGGTATCCCGGTCCACCTGCTTCTGGGCCACGTCATCGGCCCACCTTCAGAATCGATGACCCAAGCTATGAAGAAGACCCTCACGAGGAGGCGCCTCGTGAGGAGAACGACGACACAAACGGCTAAGGACCAGAAGACCTCCTCACGAGCCCCCGCTGGTGAGGAGAGGAAGTGCGCCCACGTCAGCTCAGCACGTTTGCGTGCAGAGTAAGAAGACAACGGGCAGAAGACCGCGTACCTCCCACGCTACCCCCGACAGGGAGGAGACCAACTTTCTCTGTGCCTGCCCAAAGCGGCACAGTGGTAGTTAGCCACCCCCCTAAAAATAGCGTGGACGGTGCAAGGCGCCAGAGGAGGACGTCAGCCTCCTCCACCCACTCCTGTGGACCGGCGCCACGACCCTCCGAAGACCAAGTCTACAGAAGAGTGTAGTCTACAGCTGTCCTCCCTCCTTGGCTGTGTGTGGCAACCCCTTCCCCAAGAAGATAAGGGGAAGGAGGACCTGGGCGCTATAAAAGGAGGGGGGAGTCACCCCTTAGAGGGGATCGAATCTCCATCTTCTTCAGGCTGCTAGCTGGGCACGCAGGTTCTTCAACCTCTGGCCAGCTAGAGCTTTGTAACCAAGGCCTTGTACTCCTCGCGAGGTGTCGCGTTGCAATACAAGAAGGCAGGAAGTAGGGGTTTTACCTCACCACGAGGGCCCTGAACCTGGGTAAGGCTCGGTCTCCCTCTCTGCAGTGCGTTGTGCGTCCGACAATCGAGGCTTCCGTCACCGTGTTTCGTTGCGATCCAAGATCTCACACATTCAGCCCCCTGCGTTCGAATCCTTGGGTCCGTCGCGTGGTACCCCGTGTTCTTGCGACACAAAATCCATCGACATCTACAAGTAGGCCTATGGCCCAACTCGTCTAAATTACATCAAATCCTATTGTGGCCATTGGGGATATATTTACAAGTTATTTTCAAAATTATTTTTAAATAACCCCCTCTTAATTATTTCCTTCTGCATGGACTCTAAAACCCTATTTCTTATAAAAAGTATTTATTTTCAAAATACAAGTTTAGCAAAAATCAGAGATGAGGTTCACTCTATGTGTGCACTCATTTCATTTTACCAATATATTTTATAAAAGTATTTTCACAACTCTTACTATTTTCAAAAATAGCAGAAATGGGAAGAATACCTCTTCGGTATTATTCTTGTCTCTAAAAATTATAGGAATACTTCCACAGCTTTATAAAAGTATTTGTGGCTATTCTGTTTCATAAACTCCACTTGGCTATGAGCAACTTTTCAAATAGAGCCACCCAAAAGAGAATATTTTGTATATGTGTAGGTGTGATTATCTCAATCTCAGAATATATCTTAAAGCTTCCGTATCCACCATCTATCTCTTGTATCACTTCTATCATATTTCCAAGATCCACTTTAAACCTTAGGTTCCCTTTTCTTATTTATATCCAATTTCCTTGTCCAAGTAGACTTTGGTTGACTAGTGGCACATGCGTTTTCTTGTGAATACATGTGCGGGTATGAGGGGACTCCACATTGGTAATTCTTTTGTTAATCTCAATAAACCCAGTCCCTAAAATATATTCAGGTGCCCTTTTTATACCTTTCAAAGCTCCAAAATGTGGTCTTCCCTCCAAATAGACCTAAACCCTAAGTCTCTCTGTTTTTGTCTACCAAAATACTTCTAGTTTTTCTATAAAAAAACTATTTCTAAAACCTTTTCTCATATGAAAATAGGAAATTCTATTGATAGGTTTAATCATATCTTTTCCATTCAAAAATAATTTCTAGAAAATTATTATTTACTAATTCCTTTCCATCTTTAACAAAATGCATGTAAATGGTACCTATGCCATTTTCTTGCACTTCATTTTGTCAAATCAATTTTAGAAGCCTTGCTTTGCTTTTATTCAAAAATCTCAAAAGTTACTCCATTGGAATTTCTTAAAGATTGGGTTAAACTCATTTTTTTTATGTTCCAAACTTATTCAAATGAAGGCCATATTCAAGTACCATATTCTATACACCAACCACGCCTCTCTTATATTCTATTTATCTTCATCACTTGGACAAAACAAGATGTGGTCATTTGCAATCATGCCCATCAAGGCCATTTATCTCCATTCCCTCTCTAACTATTTATACCTCTTCTAATCACCGTCAAAACCATCCAAATGACCACCAATGAGGTGAACTAGCACCATTACCTCCCCCTTGATATTCATCATTAGCCTCTGAACATAATTCTTCGTCCATTTTCATTTGGCAAAAAGAGGGAGACGACCCATGCCATGTATTGGCATTTGTGTGTCAAATCTCTCCTCTCCTCTTTCATATCTTGCTTAACCAATGTGCTGCACCGACCTCTGACCCTACCTGCACGCCTACACCCTCCACCCTGCAGCCCTACCTCGGCCTAGTCCCCTCTCTCTCTCGTGTTCCCTAGGTGGCCAAGGGCATCTCTCATTTTTAAAACGAGCTCCTCTGCGGGAGACACTGTGCCACTAGACTCCCCAAGCCGTTCCCAATCAAACAGTTTCGAAGACTCGTGCTTATACTCTCCCTCCCGGCCTCTGTCCACCGCGCTCTGAGGAGCGGCATATAGTCGAACACCTGGCGTACATCGGCTTAGCATCCTCTCCCGTAGTCAAACGACCCGCCCCTGCCCTGAAACCTCGCCATCCACTGCGCCCCGTGTCCCTTCACCCGTTGGCGCAGCCTCGTCTTGTCCCCTCGTCGTTTTCCCCATGTCCCATGCGCCGCCCGCGCTGGCCAGTGCGCGTCGCGCGGCACTGCCCACCTCCGCGCTCGCACACCGCCAAGCCTATTTGAGTCCTTTTTCCATCCCTCACCTCTCTATTTCACCCCAGAACCGACCCAGACCAGACCCCAGCTCCCCCTTTCTTCTCTTCTTCCTCGGCTCCGACCCAAGCTCTGCCGCCAGGATCTCGCCGTAGCCGCCACGCTGTAGACCACCTCCCGCACCTCTAAACCACTCCACCATGTCTGAATCGGCCTACCAGATCCACTAAGTAGGACTGCAGTTGCGTCCTCCTTCTTTCTTCATGGCCAGCAAGCCGAAGCTCGTCACGACCGGACAAGAACTCGACCGAGTCGAGGATGCCGTCCCTCTCCTCCCTAGCTCTCTGTCGCCCTCGACCATTCTCCCTCTATCTCTGATCTAACAGCACTCTTATCTTGCCCAGGATCCCGCTGAAAGGCCATCAACGTCATGTTGTCCGTGCAGTCCATCCCGGCGTCGGGCTCACCTGCGATGCTCGCCGACGACCGGGGGACCTCCTATGCATCCGTGGCGACCAAGGAGACCCTTCGTGCCTTCCCTGCAGTGCCTCCGTCGCCCTAGACTCTCCCGTGGTGAGCTCCCCTTCGATCTCCATTGATCTCCGATGAGAGAAGCTAGCAGACATCGCGCATAGTCTCATGCATGAGCTAGCCTGTAGCATGATTTTCAAAGCATCTTTTTTTTAGTCAAGGTCTTGGTCACAGCCTCTAGTTGGGCCGGCCCGGCATGGTGCTACCCGGGGCCTGTTTAAATCCGGCATGTCTGCATTTTTTTTAGGAAAACCATTTAAACTTTTTTCAGATCTGCAAACTTGTAAATTTAATAGAAAAATATCAATAAACTCAAATGACCTGATTCAAACTTCTGTAGAATCCTTGTTAAAATATCTATCCAATGGCACCTGCCCCATTCCATTTGGGCCCCTGTATAAATATTTGAAATTAATCTTGCAAAACAAGCATCTTTTAGTCAAAATTGCAAATCTAGAGTTTTATATATTGAAATGCTGTGTTCCCAATTTTTAGAGATGCTCTTAGGTGTCAAATTGCATATCAAGCTAAGTTTGGTATATTAGGACACATATATCTGCAGTAGTATTTAATTTGGCAAATAGTCTAATTAGTATAGTTTAAATTCTCACTTGCAGTAGGATAGGAATTTATGAGTGAATCCAATTTCTAGAGTTAGCTTATATTGATATCTTGCTTGACCCACTGGTTTTGCTATTTTAGGGCTTTTATTCTTGTAGTAGTAATAGAAATGGCATTGTGTGTATTTACTCTTAGGAAAATCACCACTCACAGTAGAAAGGGAATTTTGTGTTGAATCCAACTTTGTTGGATTATGCTTGAGAAGAGCTTTCCAGAGCACTTTACCTCATATTTTTCTGAAACGCAGAGAATATCTGAGGATTATTTTGGTGTACTAGTATTATTTCCTATTGATTTATTCATAGGAAATCAACCCTAAATTGTTTTTCAGTAAATCCAACTTTGTTAGGTTCTTAAGATTGTTGTCAACCTGCAAGTATGCTGGGTATGCTGTTTGATCCATTTGATTGCCTGCATGCTTGATTTGGCTTGCTAAGTTGTTGTGATCACTTCAAATAAGAAACTCTAGTTTCTAATAGGGATAATTACTAATTAAAAACCTATAAAATCTTGACTTACTTTCTAAACATGTTTGTTTCTGATACTCTATGCTGGTGTGGTATGAGTGTTGAAATGCTTGTGACTTGTGTATGCATGTATGCTTATTGTGTGCTCTTATTTTTCCGGCGATAGAATCGAACGAGGAGTGTACCGAGGAGGGAGAAGACTTTGAGTATCAGGAAGAAAAGGACCAGGGACAAGCCACTCAAGGCAAGCCATCTATACTTGATGCATATCTGAATCCTATTCACTTACTCTGCATGTATCATAAAGGTTTATCAAATTGCATGTTTTTACATTGCAATCGTCCTCGTAGCAATTATTTGTTGGCTCAAGCTCCGCAAGCCAATTTGTTATCATCCTTCGAGATGACCCCTTTGAACACCTATTCTTTACCCTTGCAATAGTGGCTTGTTGATTAGCAGCAAAGCCTTTGGGAAACTTCTAGTGGAGCCAAAAGCTCTAGGATGGGAACACTCAAAGAAAGTTTCGAAAATGCTTTCGAAAACCTTGGAGTAGTATCTACTCCACTGAGATGTTTTCAAAAATGGTTTTGGACAAATAAAGTTGGACATGGAGTAAAAAGGAGTTGTGGTTTTAAAAGAAAAGACATTGGTGATTATGTATTCACCCAGGGCAATTTAATCCGTGCAACCACATTACCCCGGTATGGGACGGGGCTTAGTTCGAAGTTTATCTGCCTTAGTGCGGGGAGCCTCGCACTATATAAGGGTTTGTAGGACCCTGGAATCTGGATTGCCACCAGATTATGAGCAATAGTAAATCGGGATCCATTGGGATTTATCCGGCCGAAAGACACTTGGGTTTTTCCCGCCGTGGCACTGGAACTACGCTCGGCAGAGGTAGACGGCCAGGGTTTGCCGGGGATGTATACTCCACAGGGTAGGCGCCCGTATTAAGGTGGATAGATGGAAGGCTATGATCGATTATCCGAACCCCGCATACTTGTGTATGATGGTCCGTGGTGGTATCCCGACGGATTTATCGGATGGTGTGGGTAAAGTGTACAACCTCTGCAGAGTGTAAATCTATTGGAATAGCCGAGTCCTCGGTCATGGACAGTTGAACTGGCTGTTGCCTAACCCAATGTCAGGTTTCGGTTTTACAAGAATGTTTTCGGAAAAATGGAGAAAGGTGTCGGATGGAGTACTCGGAGGGTACTGCCGTGGCACGGTTATGGTTCGGAGTACTTGCAGGGTACTGCCGAGGGAATGGAGATGGTCATGTGTGATTGACCTGGTTTTATAAAGGAAGGTGATCATGTTTGATTGACCACCGGCTCTCTCTTGAAAACCAAATGAGTTTCCCCCTTTCCTAGAGATTTTACCAAAAAGGTTTTCTAAATGTTTTCTTTAATAAGGATATAGAAATGTCGTAAGATATGCTATATCGACATGAGAAATTGACTAGATAGGAAAAACTAGATTAGAGGCTTTCTCCTTGCTATAGCCATACTGCATGACAACACTTCTTCTTAGATGGTTTCGAGTACAATTCAAATGTACTCACGGCTTTGTCCCTGGCTATTAACTTGGTCAGACTATGAAGAAGACTACGAGGAAGGTGACGATGGTTACGATGACGCCGGTGCGAACTAGGAACGTCTCCCAGTCAGTTGCCTGTAGGGTAGTAGGCATGACGTGGGCCATCAACGCTGCTTGGTATCCGCTGCTTCGGTGTGAACTTGCCCTGCGTGGCATTATCGAGCTTGGTCAGGTGACCAGTTGTAAGTTTATTATTCGTTAATGTAATGGATGATGTAATTCTATCATCAACTCGGATATGTGGATTCACGACACACTGATCATGGGATCGTGAATTGTATGCATATCGGGTATTCCGGATGGGTAATCCGGGGTCCCCACACGCACCCCCTGACTCCTCTGCTTCTTCTAAAACAGCAGCAAATCGTCGTGTTCTTCCGTGGCCGAGCTTCACCGACACTCGCGACATCTCCAGCCGCCTCCCCGCACCGTTTCCGGAAGCTAACGACGACACTGACCATGCGCGTGAACTCTCCGTGTCTTCCTGATCATCATCGTGACATCGCCGCCGTCCAGAACCCATCGGAAGCTCACCGGAGTACAACCCCAGTGCGCCCTCACCGGCGGCCAGCCGGAACCCTAGCCAGGGTGAGGTACCCTCTCTCTCCATGTCCTGGAACCGTTGGATCTTAATCGGATGTCCCAGAACAAATCACTTAATGAATCGGTATCTGTAGATCTAGGCTGCTCAGATCCACTTTGATCCAACGCTCCACGTTGCAGATTCGGCCAAACTGGTATGGGCCTATCAGAGCACGCCACGTGTTGGCTTCCGAATCAAATAGAATTCAAATTAGAATTTCTGAATCTGATTTAGTTCAAATCTTGTGAAATTCATATCTAATGTTCTGTAGGTCCAAAAATTGCAAATAATATCTCGTTGGAATCCTTAGAACATCTAGAATCCAGTAGTACAATAATATCTTATATTTTATGGGTTCAATTTGAAACCATTATCAAATTGAGTTAAACACTTCTGTTAGCTTTCTAAATTCATATCTTTAGTTCTGTTAATCCAAAAATTCCAAATTTGTAGTCTTTCGAATCCTCTCAACATGTAGAACATCATTGGATCAAGAAATTCCAAATTTGATACGTGCACACACTTCGTGCATTCAAATCTATCCAAATCACTAATTTGACCATATCTTGAGTTCTATAAATTATTTTAGAGTGAATCCAATTGCAGTGACTTTATATTACTGCAAGCTATCCAGTAGCATCACTCCCATAATTTCTTGAACCATTTCACAATTATTCAAATTCTAATATGAGGATTTGAGTAATTTCTACTATAAGAATAAGACTATTTCTTTTAGCAATATTCCTTTCCACTTTAGTGAATCCTATATTTATATCTAATCATCATTTTTATCTAAATAACATCTTGATCAAGATCATATCTACTTAGTCCTATCTTATCTAGTTCACACATATTCAAATTACAATTGTGTTGTTTGAGTAAAGTGTGATACATCTCAATCATAGATTCTGTTCTTGCTATCCTTGTGGTGTTGATCTAATCCACATTTTAGCACCTATCCAATACTCCATGTACCCAATAGGAACCTTAAACCATAATCTCAAATGTTGTCTACCCATACTCAATCCTCTGTCCACTTGATCCTGATTTCATGTGTAGAACTATTCAATTAACAAATGAGTTAATTGAGTAACTCAATGCTACATGAATCCTAGACCATTGCCAAAGTGTAATATATACTATTTACGAATAATTGTTGTCACACTTATTCAATAGTATTGCTATTACACTATTTTGTCTCTTATGTGATTTACCCACATGAGATATTCCAAGATTCAATATGCTTTAATAAAGCATAAAGATCTCACTCATTATATTTTGTCTAATTCATATATGCACTCAAATTGCAATTGTGCTACTTGAGTAGAATATGAATTTATCTCAAGCCTAGATTCTATTAATGTGGAGTTGTTATAACCCATACCATAGTATGTGTTATACACCATGTTGATCAATGAACCATTTGAGCCATGTCCTCAAATATCAATCATTCATACCCAATCTAATGCCTACTTAGTTTTGTTCACATGTATTGAACTATTCAACTTGCAAATGTGCTAATTGAGTAGTTCAAGCATTCTTAAAAACCTAACCTAGTGCCTAAGTGCAATAGATGCTATGTAAGAGTAATTGTTATCACATTTACTCAATAGTGTTGTAGTTGCACAAATTGACTCTTGTGTAATTCATTACACATGAGCTATTCCTAAAACTCATATATCCTTTGATAAAGCATAAAAGCTTCATCGATTATATTATGCCTAGTCCAATTCTCTCTCAAATCCTATTGATCTTTCCAAACTAAGCTCTCAAATCCATATCTCACAATTCATACTTCCTTTGCCATATCTTCTATCATAACATCTCAATAAATCTAAATTGTTAAACAAACACTTTTCAATTATTTGAATTGTTTGATTGTGTTTGTATGGTGTGTTTATGTTATATTATTCTTGTGCTATAGTTTGTGCGAAGGACTACGTGCTTAGTTGAGAGAAGCGAAACATCGTGATCTTCAAAAAGGCAAGTGACACACATGTCCCTTTACCCATTTTATTTATGCATTAGTGTATTCACCTCTTGTAATATGCATGATAGGTGATTTATTCAACTGTTTTATCAAATGCTTAGATCCTAGTAGTGGGTAGCTACCCCTGAACCCAACCTGTTAGGATGCTAAATACTCTGTAAATATTGATGCCTTGCTATGATCACTTGTTAAAGGTGTTTGTGAATAAAATTAAGAACTGCAACTAAAATGAAACACCTGGGTGGATTGGTTTGATGATGGAGGCGATGTTGAGTGGCGACCTCGGGCTGCACATTGTGTAGTTGTTGCCTGGGCATGACCTGGGGCTGCACATTGTGTAGTTGCTACCCGGGCGTTCACTTGTGGTTTGCCACCTAGGAACAAAGAGATGGCCATGTCTTCCATGCTTAGTGTACTTCCAGTGCAGCCTTATGACATTATGGGCTCTGTCTTGACTGATTAGATGTGGGAGTGCAACTTGTTGGCAAGAAGTGGTGGTAGTTGAATTGTAGGTTGGGAATGGAGCTTGCCAAGTTAGTTGCCCTCTCCTTCTAAAAGGTCTCGTTTCATTTTATGTATGGGCATAAAATGAATCGTAAGGTGAAAGTGCACAGCCCTTGCAAGGTGTCTAAACTAATCGATTAGCCGTGTCCTCGGTTATGGACAATTGAGTCTCTAGACATGGAATGTACGGAAGAATCTCATCACTGTTTCTGAATAACTAAAATCTGTCTAGAAACCCCTAGGTAGGAACTAAGGACCATGCACTCCGAGGGGTGGTGGTGCCTGAGGTTCCAACTTTGTTGAGTTACACCCAGAAACTACATACCGGCCAGTATGTAATGTATGGGGGTTGTCTTGACCCTTGAAAAATAAAATTTTGAAAGAAAGTATAAAAAGGACTTTAGGATAAAATTGGCTTTATGCAAATCAGCCTATGAGATCCACCAGCCAAATGTCATGTAGTATAGTCTTTCCACAAAATACCACCAAATATGTGTCATTTGCCAGTACATCATTGTACTGACCCCTCTGGGGCTGCATATTCAAATGTGCAGGTTTTATTTCGAGTAAGGAACTAGGAGTAGGATCTCAAGACTACATTCCAACATGTCTGCCTGTGGCACGTGATGAAGAATGGAGGCTCACTGCAAATATGCTTTATGCTGTGTACTCGTAAGGTTGAAGACCTATGTAACTGGATTTACATTGTAATATTGATGCTATTGCAATGATTACTTATTTTGTACTATGGTGCTATCTACTGATCCAGGGAATGGCACAGTAACACAGGAGTTCTATCTTTATATAAAGGCAGGGCATTACAGAATGGTATCAGAGCATAGTGTTGCCTGTAGGATCGAGACCCTAGGTTTGGAATAGACTAGGAAGCCTTAGGATTCTTTCCTCTCTCCTTAAAAGGAAAATCAATTCAGTTTTCTAAAATGAAACCTATCTACTTCTCAGTTTGAAATTTTCTTGTAAGACTTACCCCATTCATTTGTTTTAGACAACTCTTCTTTCTGCTTATAGATGACCAACCTCATAGAACCCCTTAAGAAAGATCATGACTCTAAAATTTGAGACTGAAATTCCCGAAACATTGAAGAACCTCATGTTAAGTATGGGAATGTAAGGAGAAACAGTTTATAAAGGATTTTTCGTGATTGATGAAGGTCAAGAAAATAGGTCCAGTTGTACCCACAAAAGATGAGCCTTTAAAATCTTCACCTATACAAGAACAAGGAAGATGACCACAAGAAGATGGGACTTTGGATGTTCACCAACTCCGAGATGTATACATCATTCCTAGACTCAGCGAGATGTGCTGCTTGGTCAGCCATAAAGGAACTTGGAGAAAGACTCAAGTGGAGACTTCACAATACGTAGCAGGACCTCAAAGAAGAAAAGGAAGATACTACTGCATTGAAAGCAACCATAAGTCAACTTCAAGGTGACATGGAAAAGTTGGAATCTAAACTTAGTGATCAAGAAGACCTCATCAAAACCAAGCATGAACAGATTACCAATCTACTAAAGCAGCTGGACCAGAACAATGGATCTGCTTAGAAGAGTACCAAGAAGCCTTAGTTGGACCTCCATTTAAGAAATTTTAATAAGCAACGACGTGTAATAAATGTTATGGTCATACCGACTTGTGGATGATCGTACCTTCGTGTGTTTTAGAACTAGTTTGATCGAATGTAATGATTGTTTGTTAGATGTTGTTTGAAAGATAAATTGTTTTGATCTGTTATGTTTGGGTAGGAATTATCTTTAGATCTCTTCTATCTAATTCTCATATATGCTAAGACCTAAACTTGTCCTAAAACCCAAACCAAAGTATTCTCAATGACCGAATAACTACAATGACCCACAGTTGGAGATAAGGATACAGAGTACAACAACAAGAGGTAGTGTTTCAAGTACAAGAGACTGGAACATTACGCAAGAGGCTGCACAAAGGATGATACCCCAAGACTTTAGTAAGCTAGGATAACTGAAGGATACCTCGCAAACAATAAGAAGACACCCCAAGGTGTAGCTAATGTGGAAGTAATACTATTCAACCACCTCATGCAAGATAGGTGGAAAGAGCAAACAGAGCAATGGAAAGGACAAACAGAGTAATGGAAAGAGCAAACAGAGCAATGGAAAGAGCAAACAGAGCAATGGAAAGAGCAAACAGAGCAATGGAAAGGATTTTAACTCCTCTTAAATGGCAAACCAAAGGATCTATAACTTAAGGATTATTGCCATGAGCTTTGTTGAAAAACCTCTAGCTAGGAACGATAGATTTTGTTTTCAAAATTCAAAATAGGATTTAGGAATTTGGTTCCAATTTTAACAAAACTCTTGTTTAAAAGCTAGTGAGGTTGACCAAGAGTTAGAATGCGAGATACACCAAACCAAATACAAGGTAATGATTGGGTGCGACATGGATTTGCACCCCATGATGACTACTCATATTGTTCGCTCTTGTGAGAGACCTACCTACATGAGAGATGACATCATTAAACCATAACCTTAGGAGGATAATATGTTACATCCCTTATAGTGAGCCAGTGTGGCCCAAAACGTAGGAATATGGTGAGGATGTTTCGGTATTTGAATGGCTACACGAATCAGAAACGTTTTGCGCAGTGGGCTTTGAATGCAAAGACTGTTCAGTTTTGGCTGCTGCTTGTTCGATTCACTTTCCCGACCCGTCATTTCAACTCCCCACGTGGACTGTTCGACTACCCCCCCGAGTCTATAAAAGAGAGGTCACTCCTCTCCAAAGAGTCACAACAAAGACAGCCACCACTACCTATGAAATTTCCTCCTGATTCCAAAGCTTTACACCACCGAAGTCTACCCCATCCTGACCTGCGACGTTATGAGGCAACTCTCTGAATCCCTGAAACTACTTTCCTACCCATAAGAGCTTTGTTAGATCCCTTATTCTTGCAAAGAAGTTCACCTTCAAGATATGATCAAGTTGTCCAGCGTCTTCCAATGACTATGAAGATGGTTGCGAAAGGAATTCTTAAGGACCATCTGGTACTAGTGGCAGATAGCATGATGAGCACCGGTATCACGAAAAGATTCAACAATGCTGGTTATAAGGCGACCTTCCGACCCTTAAAGGTGCAAGTACCTCTTACAGAGTCCACCTTGTATACCCCTATGAAATGCATGAGAAGACTGCAGAGAGATGCCATCCTAATTCATTGGGATGTGTGGTCTCATCAGGTTCGTGGGGCAAGCATGTAGTACTTGGCACTGGGTCATCTTTTGAGATTCTGTAATGAAAACCTGCTAAAAAGCAACAAGGAGTATGATGATGGCCTGTATGCTGTCTTGGCCTTGGTGAGGACCGACCAAGAAAAGGCTAGATACACATTCTTGGACGATGTGGACTACCTTGTTGATGACAACGCGATGGATGATATCTGCTTATCACCAAAATTGGATGGAACCCTTGGCACTTTGAACATAGTTATGAACGTCAAAATTTCTGAGAAGGACGATTCAAGGAAAATGGCACAACAGCGAATGCAAGCTGGGAACAAAATGCAAGTACCTAAGGAAGCATCAAGATACCACCAAGCGGAATTTTTCTTTTAAGGGTGGTAGCCACCTAGGAAACCCAAACCTATCTTTCTTTCTAGCCTCTCCAATCTCAGGGATGAGATTTCGTTTAAGGGTGGTAGTCTGTAACATCCCAAGATTTTATCAAATTTTGGGGGAATTTTTTTTGCTTTTGTTTTGCTTGTGTTGATTGAAAATTCACAAAGATTTAAAACTTTTTGAGTCTATTTGAAAGCTTTATTAGAAAACTATTTTAAACTTTCTATTATTTTCTTGAAGAACTTCTTTGAGAAAGATCAAGTATCAAAATAATATTTTCCATTCCTTTTCAAACCTATGCAAGCTACTTGCCAAGGATACCTCTTAAAATGATTCTATTGTCTAAAAGGGTTGCATTGCAAAAGGTGATTTGAAAACAATTTTGTAAATAATATTTTATAAAATGTTATCCTCTTATTTTAAAAGGATTATTTTGAAATCCTAATCCAACATTTTGCTTTATGCAAAATAAAGCATGTTGGCCTATTTAAAAAGATCTTCTTGAAAATGATTTTTGGTCATGGAAATTATCCCATTTCTGTTTTAAAATGTAGTGTTGAATTTTACAAAAAATTAGAAATTGGTTTGACCTTGTTTGGATTCAATTTGCAAAAGTTATAAAAGAAATATGAAAAAAGAAAATGGAAAATGAATCAGAAAAAAAAAGAGAAAGGAAGAGGCCAGCCCACTTGGGCCGACCCGGGGCCCAAACAGGCCGAGCCAGCCCGGGAAGGAACCAGCCCAGCTCCCCTATCTCTCCTTCTCTCTCTCACCGACGGGCCAGTCCCGCCTGTCATTTCCTTCTTCCCCGGAAATCACTCCCTCTCTCACTGGAACAGAAACCACCGGTGTTACTTCCTCCCCCGCTCACTCCGCGCGTGTTAATGCCATCAAGACCCTGCCAATAAATCCCTCGCGCGCTCCTCTCCCATCCCTCTCTTTTCCCCTAATTGAATCGCCGCCAGGCCGACAAATTTACTCACCGGAGTTCGCCATTGCTGCAGGCGAGAACTCTGAAATCCGGTAAGACCAGGCAACCCCGCATCCCCTCACCGGCCTAAATCTTCTCCCCTCTCCCAGGCACCCCCCCCTGACTCCTCTGCTTCTTCTAAAACCGTAGCAAATCATCGTGTTCTTCTGCGGCCGAGCTTCATCGACACTCGCGATATCTCCAGCCGCCTCCCCGCACCCTTTCCGGAAGCGAACAACGACACTGACCATGCGCGCGAACTCTCCGTGTCTCCCTGATCGTCGTCATGACATCGCCGCCGTCCAGAACCCATCGAAAGCTCACCGGAGTACAACCCTAGTGCGCCCTCGCTAGCGGCCAGCCGGAACCCTAGCCAGGGTGAGGTACCCACTCTCTCCATGTCCTGGTACCAAAATTCACAAAGATTTAATACTTTTTGAGTCTATTTGAAAGCTTTATTAGAAAACTATTTTAAACTTTCTATTATTTTCTTGAAGAACTTCTTTGAGAAAGATCAAGTATCAAAATAATATTTTCCATTCCTTTTCAAACCTATGCAAGCTACTTGCCAAGGATACCTCTTAAAATGACTCTATTGTCTAAAAGGGTTGCATTGCAAAAGGTGATTTGAAAACAATTTTGTAAATAATATTTTATAAAATGTTATCCTCTTATTTTAAAAGGATTATTTTCAAATCCTAATCCAACATTTTGCTTTATGCAAAATAAAGCATGTTGGCCAATTTAAAAGATCTTCTTGAAAATGATTTTTGGTCATGGAAATTATCCCATTTCTGTTTTAAAATGTAGTGTTGAATTTTACAAAAATTTAGAAATTGGTTTGACCTTGTTTGGATTCAATTTGCAAAAGTTATAAAAGAAATATGAAAACAGAAAATGGAAAATGAATCAGAAAAAAAAGAGAAAGGAAGAGGCCAGCCCACTTGGGCCGATCCGGGGCCCAAACAGGCCGAGCCAGCCCGGGAAGGAACCAGCCCAGCTCCCCTATCTCTCCTTCTCTCTCGCACCGACGGGCCAGTCCCGCCTGTCATTTCCTTCTTCCCCGGAAATCACTCCCTCTCTCACTGGAACAGAAACCACCGGTGTTACTTCCTCCCCGCTCACTCCGCGCGCGTTAATGCCATCAAGACCCTGCCTATAAATCCCTCGCGCGCTCCTCTCCCGTCCCTCTCTTGTCCCCTAATTGAATCGCCGCCAGGCCAACAAATTTACTCGCCGGAGTTCGCCATTGCTGCAGGCGAGAACTCTGAAATCCGGTAAGACCAGGCTACCCCGCATCCCCTCACTAGCCTAAATCTTCTCCCCTCTCCCAGGCGCACCCCCTGACTCCTCTGCTTCTTCTAAAACCGCAGCAAATCATCGCGTTCTTCTGCGGCCGAGCTTCATCGACACTCGCGATGTTTCCATCCGCCTCCCCGCACCATTTCCGGAAGCGAACAACGACACTGACCATGCGCACGAACTCTCCGTGTCTCCCTGATTGTCATCGTGACATCGCCGCCGTCCAGAACCCGCCGAAAGCTCACCGGAGTACAACCCTAGTGCGCCCTCGCTGGCGGCCAGCCGGAACCCTAGCCAGGGTGAGGTACCCACTCTCTCCATGTCCTGGTACCAAAATTTACAAAGATTTAAAACTTTTTGAGTCTATTTGAAAGCTTTAGTAGAAAACTATTTTAAACTTTCTATTATTTTCTTGAAGAACTTCTTTGAGTAAGATCAAGTATCAAAATAATATTTTCCATTCCTTTTCAAACCTATGCAAGCTACTTGCCAAGGATACCTCTTAAAATGACTCTATTGTCTAAAAGGGTTGCATTGCAAAAGGTGATTTGAAAACAATTTTGTAAATAATATTTTATAAAATGTTATCCTCTTATTTTAAAAGGATTTTGTTGAAATCCTAATCCAACATTTTGCTTTATGCAAAATAAAGCATGTTGGCCAATTTAAAAGATCTTCTTGAAAATGATTTTTGGTCATGGAAATTATCCCATTTCTGTTTTAAAATGTAGTGTTGAATTTTACAAAAATTTAGAAATTGGTTTGACCTTGTTTGGATTCAATTTGCAAAAGTTATAAAAGAAATATGAAAACAGAAAATGGAAAATGAATCAGAAAAAAAAAGAGAAAGGAAGAGGCCAGCCCACTTGGGCCGATCCGGGGCCCAAACAGGCCGAGCCAGCCCGGGAAGGAACCAGCCCAGCTCCCCTATCTCTCCTTCTCTCTCGCACCGATGGGCCAGTCCCGCCTGTCATTTCCTTCTTCCCCGGAAATCACTCCCTCTCTCACTGGAACAGAAACCACCGGTGTTACTTCCTCCCCGCTCACTCCGCGCGCGTTAATGCCATCAAGACCCTGCCTATAAATCCCTCGCGCGCTCCTCTCCCGTCCCTCTCTTTTCCCCTAATTGAATCGCCGCCAGGCCGACAAATTTACTCGCCGGAGTTCGCCATTGCTGCAGGCGAGAACTCTGAAATCCGGTAAGACCAGGCTACCCCGCATCCCCTCACTAGCCTAAATCTTCTCCCCTCTCCCAGGCGCACCCCCCTGACTCCTCTGCTTCTTCTAAAACCGCAGCAAATCATCGCGTTCTTCTGCGGCCGAGCTTCATCGACACTCGCGATGTTTCCATCCGCCTCCCCGCACCGTTTCCGGAAGCGAACAACGACACTGACCATGCGCGCGAACTCTCCGTGTCTCCCTGATCGTCGTCGTGACATCGCCGCCGTCCAGAACCCGCCGAAAGCTCACCGGAGTACAACCCTAGTGCGCCCTCGCTGGCGGCCAGCCGGAACCCTAGCCAGGGTGAGGTACCCACTCTCTCCATGTCCTGGTACCAAAATTTACAAAGATTTAAAACTTTTTGAGTCTATTTGAAAGCTTTATTAGAAAACTATTTTAAACTTTCTATTATTTTCTTGAAGAACTTCTTTGAGAAAGATCAAGTATCAAAATAATATTTTCCATTCCTTTTCAAACCTATGCAAGCTACTTGCCAAGGATACCTCTTAAAATGACTCTATTGTCTAAAAGGGTTGCATTGCAAAAGGTGATTTGAAAACAATTTTGTAAATAATATTTTATAAAATGTTATCCTCTTATTTTAAAAGGATTATTTTCAAATCCTAATCCAACATTTTGCTTTATGCAAAATAAAGCATGTTGGCCAATTTAAAAGATCTTCTTGAAAATGATTTTTGGTCATGGAAATTATCCCATTTCTGTTTTAAAATGTAGTGTTGAATTTTACAAAAATTTAGAAATTGGTTTGACCTTGTTTGGATTCAATTTGCAAAAGTTATAAAAGAAATATGAAAACAGAAAATGGAAAATGAATCAGAAAAAAAAAGAGAAAGGAAGAGGCCAGCCCACTTGGGCCGATCCGGGGCCCAAACAGGCCGAGCCAGCCCGGGAAGGAACCAGCCCAGCTCCCCTATCTCTCCTTCTCTCTCGCACCGATGGGCCAGTCCCGCCTATCATTTCCTTCTTCCCCGGAAATCACTCCCTCTCTCACTGGAACAGAAACCACCGGTGTTACTTCCTCCCCGCTCACTCCGCACGTGTTAATGCCATCAAGACCCTGCCTATAAATCCCTCGCGCGCTCCTCTCCCGTCCCTCTCTTGTCCCCAAATTGAATCGCCGCCAGGCCGACAAATTTACTCGCCGGAGTTCGCCATTGCTGCAGGCGAGAACTCTGAAATCCGGTAAGACCAGGCTACCCCGCATCCCCTCACTAGCCTAAATCTTCTCCCCTCTCCCAGGTGCACCCCCCTGACTCCTCTGCTTCTTCTAAAACCGCAGCAAATCATCGCGTTCTTCTGCGGCCGAGCTTCATCGACACTCGCGATGTTTCCATCCGCCTCCCCGCACCGTTTCCGGAATCGAACAACGACACTGACCATGCGCGCGAACTCTCCGTGTCTCCCTGATCGTCGTCGTGACATCGCCGCCGTCCAGAACCCGCCGAAAGCTCACCGGAGTACAACCCTAGTGCGCCCTCGCTGGCGGCCAGCCGGAACCCTAGCCAGGGTGAGGTACCCACTCTCTCCATGTCCTGGTACCAAAATTTACAAAGATTTAAAACTTTTTGAGTCTATTTGAAAGCTTTATTAGAAAACTATTTTAAACTTTCTATTATTTTCTTGAAGAACTTCTTTGAGAAAGATCAAGTATCAAAATAATATTTTCCATTCCTTTTCAAACCTATGCAAGCTACTTGCCAAGGATACCTCTTAAAATGATTCTATTGTCTAAAAGGGTTGCATTGCAAAAGGTGATTTGAAAACAATTTTGTAAATAATATTTTATAAAATGTTATCCTCTTATTTTAAAAGGATTATTTTCAAATCCTAATCCAACATTTTGCTTTATGCAAAATAAAGCATGTTGGCCAATTTAAAAGATCTTGAAAATGATTTTTGGTCATGGAAATTATCCCATTTATGTTTTAAAATGTAGTGTTGAATTTTACAAAAATTTAGAAATTGGTTTGACCTTGTTTGGATTCAATTTGCAAAAGTTATAAAAGAAATATGAAAACAGAAAATGGAAAATGAATCAGAACAAAAAAAAGAGAAAGGAAGAGGCTAGCCCACTTGGGCCAATCCGGGGCCCAAACAGGCCGAGCCAGCCTGGGAAGGAACCAACCCAGCTCCCCTATCTCTCCTTCTCTCTCTCACCGACGGGCCAGTCCCGCCTGTCATTTCCTTCTTCCCCGGAAATCACTCCCTCTCTCACTGGAACAGAAACCACCGGTGTTACTTCCTCCCCCGCTCACTCCGCGCGCGTTAATGCCATCAAGACCCTGCCTATAAATCCCTCGCGCGCTCCTCTCTCATCCCTCTCTTTTCCCCTAATTGAATCGCCGCCAGGCTGACAAATTTACTCGCCGGAGTTCGCCATTGCTGCAGGCGAGAACTCTGAAATCCGGTAAGACCAGGCTACCCCGCATCCCCTCACCGGCCTAAATCTTCTCCCCTCTCCCAGGCGCACCCCCCTGACTCCTCTGCTTCTTCTAAAACCGCAGCAACTCGTCGCGTTCTTCTGCGGCCGAGCTTCATCGACACTCGCGATGTCTCCAGCCGCCTCCCCGCACCATTTCCGGAAGCGAACAATGACACTGACCATGCGCGCGAACTCTCCGTGTCTCCCTGATCGTCGTCGTGACATCGCCGCCATCCAGAACCCGCCAAAAGCTCACCGAAGTACAACCCTAGTGCGCCCTCGCTGGCGGCCAGCCGGAACCCTAGCCAGGGTGAGGTACCCACTCTCTCCATGTCTTGGTACCAAAATTCACAAAGATTTAAAACTTTTTGAGTCTATTTGAAAGCTTTATTAGAAAACTATTTTAAACTTTCTATTATTTTCTTGAAGAACTTCTTTGAGAAAGATCAAGTATCAAAATAATATTTTCCATTCCTTTTCAAACCTATGCAATCTACTTGCCAAGGATACCTCTTAAAATGATTCTATTGTCTAAAAGGGTTGCATTGCAAAAGGTGATTTGAAAACAATTTTGTAAATAATATTTTATAAAATGTTATCCTCTTATTTTAAAAGGATTATTTTCAAATCCTAATCCAACATTTTGCTTTATGCAAAATAAAGCATGTTGGCCAATTTAAAAGATCTTCTTGAAAATGATTTTTGGTCATGGAAATTATCCCATTTCTGTTTTAAAATGTAGTGTTGAATTTTAAAAAAATTTAGAAATTGGTTTGACCTTGTTTGGATTCAATTTGCAAAAGTTATAAAAGAAATATGAAAACAGAAAATGGAAAATGAATCAGAACAAAAAAAAGAGAAAGGAAGAGGCCAGCCCACTTGGACCGATCCGGGGCCCAAACAGGCCGAGCCAGCCCGGGAAGGAACCAGCCCAGCTCCCCTATCTCTCCTTCTCTCTCTCACCGACGGGCCGGTCCCGCCTGTCATTTCCTTCTTCCCCGGAAATCACTCCCTCTCTCACTGGAACAGAAACCACCGGTGTTACTTCCTCCCCCGCTCACCCCGCGCACGTTAATGCCATCAAGACCCTGCCTATAAATCCCTCGCGCGCACCTCTCCCATCCCTATCTTTTCCCCTACTTGAATCGCCGCCAGGCCGACAAATTTACTCACCGGAGTTCGCCATTGTTGCAGGCGAGAAGTTCGAAATTCGGTAAGACCAGGCTACCCCGCATCCCCTCACCGGCCTAAATCTTCTCCCCTCTCCCAGGCGCACCCCGCTGACTCCTCTGCTTCTTCTAAAACTGCAGCAAATCGTCGTGTTCTTCTGCGGCCGAGCTTCATCGACACTCGCGATGTCTCCAGCCGCCTCCCCGCACCATTTCCGGAAGCGAACGACGATAGTGACCATGCGCGCGAACTCTCCGTGTCTCCCTGATCGTCGTCGTGACATCGCCGCCGTCCAGAACCCGCCGAAAGCTCACCGGAGTACAACCCCAGTGCGCCCTCGCTGGCGGCCAGCCGGAACCCTAGCCAGGGTGAGGTACCCACTCTCTCCATGTCCTGGTACCATTGGATCTTAATCAGATGTCCCAGAACAAATCACTTAACGAATCGGTATCAGTAGATCTAGGCCACTCAGATCCACTATGATCCAACACTCCACATTGCAGATCCGGCCGAACCGGTACGGGCCTATCAGAACACGCCACGTGTTGGCTTCCGAATCAAATAGAATTCAAATTAGAATTTCTGAATCTGATTTAGTTCAAATCTTGTGAAATTCATATCTAATGTTACGTAGGTCCAAAAATTGCAAATAATATCTCGTTGGAATCCTTAGAACATCTAGAATCCAGTAGTACAATAATATGTTATATTTTATTGGTTCAATTTGAAACCATTATCAAATTGAGTTAAACACTTCTGTTAGCGTTCTAAATTCATATCTTTAGTTCTGTTCATCTAAAAATTCCAAATTTGTAGTCTTTGGAATCCTCTCAACATGTAGAACATCATAGGATCAAGAAATTTCAAATTTGATATGTGTACACACTTCGTGCATTCAAATCTATCCAAATCACTAATTTGACCATATCTTGAGTTCTATAACTTATTTTAGAGTGAATCCAATTGCAGTGACTTTATATTGCTGCAAGCTATCCAGTAGCATCGCTCCCATAATTTCTTGAACCATTTCACAATTATTCAAATTCTAATATGAGGATCTGAGTAATTTCTACTATAAGAATAAGACTATTTCTTTTAGCAATATTCCTTTCCACTTTAGTGAATCCTATATTCATATCTAATCATCATTGTTATCTAAATAACATCTTGATCAAGATCATATCTACTTAGTCCTATCCTATCTAGTTCACACATATTCAAATTACAATTGTGTTGTTTGAGTGAAGTGTGATACATCTCAATCATAGATTCTGTTATTGCTATCCTTGTGGTGTTGATCTAATCCACATTTTAGCACCTATCCAATACTCCATGTACCCAATAGGAATCTTAAACCATAATCTCAAATGTTATCTACCCATACTCAATCCTCTGTCCAATTGATCCTGATTTCATGTGTAGAACTATTCAATTAACAAATAAGTTAATTGAGTAACTCAATGCTACATGAATCCTAGCCCATTGCCAAAGTGTAATATATACTATTTAAGAATAATTGTTGTCACACTTATTCAATAGTATTGCTATTACACTATTTTGTCTCTTATGTGATTTACCCACATGAGATATTCCAAATTTCGATATGCTTTAATAAAGCATAAAGATCTCACTCATTATATTTTGTCTAATTCATATATGCACTCAAATTGCAATTGTGCTACTTGAGTAGAATATGAATTCATCTCAAACCTAGATTCTATTAATGTGGAGTTGTTATAACCCATACCATAGTATGTGTTATACACCATGTTGATCAATGAACCATTTGAGCCATGTCCTCAAATATCAATCATTCATACCCAATCTAATGCCTACTTAGTTTGTTCACATGTATTGAACTATTCAACTTGCAAATGTGCTAATTGAGTACTTCAAGCATTCTTAAAAACCTAACCTAGTGCCTAAGTGCAATAGATGCTATGTAAGAGTAATTGTTATCACATTTACTCAATAGTGTTGTAGTCGCACAAATTGACTCTTGTGTAATTCATTACACATGAGCTATTCCTAAAACTCATATATGCTTTGATAAAGCATAAAAGCTTCATCAATTATATTATGCCTAGTCCAATTCTCTCTCAAATCCTATTGATCTTTCCAAACTAAGCTCTCAAATCCATATCTCACAATTCATACTTCCTTTGCCATATCTTCTATCATAACATCTCAATAAATCTAAATTGTTAAACAAACACTTTTCAATTGTTCGAATTGTTTGATTGTGTTTGTATCGTGTGTTTATGTTATATTATTCTTGTGCTATAGTTTGTGCGAAGGACTACATGCTTAGTTGAGAAAAGCGAAACATCGTGATCTTCAAAAAGGCAAGTGACACACATGTCCCTTTACCCATTTTATTTATGCATTAGTGTATTCACCTCTTGTAGTATGCATGATAGGTGATTTATTCAACTGTTTTATCAAATGCTTAGATCCTAGTAGTGGGTAGCTACCCCTGAACCCTACCTGTTAGGATGCTAAATACTCTGTAAATATTGATGCCTTGCTATGATCACTTGTTAAAGGTGTCTGTGAACAAAATTAAGAACTTCAACTAAAATGAAACACATGGGTGGATTGGTTTGATGATGGAGGCGATGTTGAGTGGCGACCTGGGGCTGCACATTGTGTAGTTGTTGCCTGGGCATGACCTGGGGCTGCACATTGTGTAGTTGCTGCCCGGGTGTTCACTTATGGTTTGCCACCCAGGAACAAAGAGATGGCTATGTCTTCCATGCTTAGTGTACTTCCAGTGCAGCCTTATGACATTATGGGCTCTGTCTTGACTGATTAGATGTGGGAGTGCAACTTGTCAGTAAGAAGTGGTGGTAGTTGAATTGTAGGTTGGGAACAGAGCTTGCCAAGTTAGTTGCCCTCTCCTTCTAAAAGGTCTCATTTCATTTTATGTATGGGCATAAAATTAATCGTAAGGTGAAAGTGCACAACCTTGCAAGGTGTCTAAACTAATCGATTAGCCATGTCCTCGGTTATGGACAATTGAGTCTCTAGAGATGGAATGTATGGAAGAATCTCATCACCGTTTCTGAATAACTAAAATCTATCTAGAAACCCCTAGGTAGGAACTAAGGACCATGCACTCCGAGGGGTGGTGGTGCCTGAGGTTCCAACTTTGTTGAGTTACGCCCAGAAACTACATACCGGCCAGTATGTAATATATGGGGGTTGTGTTGACCCTTGAAAAATAAAATTTTGAAAGAAAGTATAAAAAGGACTTTAGGATAAAATTGGCTTTATGCAAATCAGCCTATGAGATCCACCAGCCAAATGTCATGTAGTATAGTCTTTCCGCAAAATGCCACCAAATATGTGTCATTTGCCAGTACATCATTGTACTGACCCCTCTGGGGCTGCATATTCAAACGTGCAGGTTTTATTTTGAGTAAGGAACCAGGAGTAGGATCTCGAGACTACATTCCAACATATCTGCCTGTGGCACGTGATGAAGAATGGAGGCTCACTGCAACTATGCTTTATGCTATGTACTCGTAAGGTTGAAGACCTATGTAACTGGATTTACGTTGTAATATTAATGCTATTGCAATGATTACTTATTTTGTACTGTGGTGCTATCTACTGATCCAGGAAATGGCACAGTAACATAGGAGTTCTGTCTTTATGTAAAGGCAGGGCATTACAGAATGTGTGACATCCTGGCTCAGGGCTTAATAGGATTGATAGGATACTCATATCAACAAGGTATACCTGCTTTTCCGGAAGCTCATCTGAAAAGAACTCCAGGTTAAGCGTGCTTGGCCTAGAGCGATTTGAGGATGGGTGACCGACCAGGAAGTTGATCCCGGGTGCGCACGAGTGAGGATAAAGTGCACATAAAAGACTAGTTTTGATCTGTGGGGATAGTCTAGAGGTCCTAGAGAGCTGCCAGGGGTAACAGGCCCGGCCACGGGGTGGTCGGGGTGTTACATTTGGTATCAGAGCCGACCCTCATGGTAACACGGGCATGTGCAGGTCAGGGGCGCAGACATGTGGCCCATCGTGGCACATGGGTTGGCACTGGAAGCATGGACATGTCCAAGAGGGGAAGTTCCTGGACTGGGGTTGACCAACGAGGACGTCGGTCTTCTAAGGGGGTGAGTGTGTGACATCCTGGCTCAGGGCTTAATAGGATTGATAGGATACTCATATCAACAAGGTATACCTTCTTTTCTGGAAGCTCATCTGAAAAGAACTCCAGGTTAAGCGTGCTTGGCCTGGAGCGATTTGAGGATGGGTGACCGACCAGGAAGTTGAACCCGGGTGCGCACGAGTGAGGATAAAGTGCACATAAAAGACTAGTGTTGATTTGTGGGGACAGTCTAGAGGTCCTAGAGAGCTGCCAGGGGTAACAGGCCCGGCCACGGGGTCGTCGGGGTGTTACAGAACATGGTGGCGGCCTCACGGTAGACATGCTCCACAGATCAAAGAGCATCCTTTTTGTTGCAGCGCACGGTGATCGTGCCATTGGCGCCTGGGATCTTGAGGATGTTGAAGCCATGGTGCGTTGCCGCCATGAACCTTGACAAGGCTGGGTCGCCGAGGATGGCATTGTACGGCAATGTGATGTAGGTGACATCAAAGTTGAGGCTTTCCATCCTGTAGTTGTCCCGGGTGCCGAAGGTGACGGGCAAGCGTACCTACCCTATTGGTGTTGTAGACCCTTCGGTTACCCCAAAGAATGGTCAAGTTGGCATAAGCCGATTGTACGGCACCTGCATCTTCTCGAAGATCTCAACTGAGATGATGTTGAGGCCCGCCCCTCCATCGTTGAAAGTACGGTTGACGGCGACGTTGTTGATGGTCAGCGTGCACAAGAGGGGAATTGTGCCCATGCCCTTGGTGGAGGCTGGATGATCCTCCTCATCGAAGCCGATCTTGCTGGTAGACAACTTCATCAAGCGGTTGGTGACACCAGGCTGTGCCGCCGCGATCTCTCGCGACAGCTGCTTGAAGTGGCGGTTAGACAAAGGAGCTTGGGCTCCACCCAGGAGGCAAGCGGCGAAATCTCGCGGCTCTTGATAACCCCCCTGGTTCTCCTCCCGACGATCATTTGCGGGCAGAGGCAGTGGCATCAGCTTGGGATCTGCTCAAGATAGACCATCACGGCGGCGACCCTTGTCACGGTTGTCGACGTGGCGATCGCCCCGGGATCAACTCTTGCCGTAGCTGCGGCCACCCCTGCGGTGCTTGGTGACACCATTTTCTTTATGAAACTTTCAGACAATCCAACAATCATCGGGATTGTGGGTGTCCTTCTTGTGGAGAATGAAGAAGCGGCGACGTCGACCTTTATTGCGCTCGGAGCGGTCCCCGCGGCGCTGCTTATGATTAGGCTCCGCTGCGAGGATGATAACCTCCTTGCGCTTGGGGTCCTTGGACTTTGGCTTTGGGGGAAGCGCCTCTGGTAGGTTGTGCATGAAGAGCCTCCCCTCCTCAGCCTTGGCGCAGCGGTCGGCGATCTCGAAGAGCCTCACGACGGAAGTCAGCTCATCATTCACGGACAGCTTCTCCCTCATCTTGATGTCGGAGATGCCCGTGGAGAATGCGGAGATGACCTCTTCATTGGAGATCCTGGGAATCTTGTTCCTCATCTAACTAAAGCGCTGGATATACTGATGAAGCGTCTCGCCTTTGTACTGACGCACTGCCTTAAGATCGTTCATAGTGGCGGGGCGCTTGTACGTGGGCATGAAGTTGGCAACGAACTGACTGGCACAAGTCCCTCCACGAAGTCACGGATTCATGAGGAATATTCATGAGCCAAGTCTGCGGAGCGTCCTTGAGGGCCATGGGGAACCAATTTGCCATGGCACGCTGATCTCCACGCGCGGCCTGGACGGCGACGATGTAGAGTGATGTCTACACACGCTTCTGTTCTTGTAGACAGTGTTGGGCCTCCAAGTGCAGAGGTTTGTAGAGCAGTAGCAAGTTTTCCTTAAGTGGATCACCCAAGGTTTATCAAACTCAGGGAGGAAGAGGTCAAAGCTATCCCTCTCAAGCAACCCTGCAATTACGATACAGAAAGTCTCTTGTGTCCCCAACACACCCAATACACTTGTCAGATGTATAGGTGCACTAGTTCGGCGAAGAGATAGTGAAATACAAGTGGTACGGATGATTATAAGTAGTGAATACAATCTGGAATAAAAATGGCAGCAAGCAAACAAGTAACAAAACAACGAGTAAACGGTGTGCAAATCTTGGAAACAAGGCCTAGGGATCATACTTTCACTAGTGGACACACTCCAAACAAATATAACATAATTGAATAAATAAATAACTTCTCTCCACTAGGGTGCTCTGAATTACTCTCCTATTGAATAACACTAATCATTGCGTAGTGGCTATAGAAGCACCCCTTAAAGTTCATCAAGTACTTGACAAACACCACTCATAGAGATATCCAAATCAAATCACAACTCAAGATAAATATTATTGCAACTTAGACCAAGTACAAACATGGTGCACACACTGTCAACATTACACCATGAAAGGAGGAAAAGATCACTTCAATACTATCATAGTGATAATTATTCTCATAATCCATAAGAGATCACAATCGTAGCCTAGACCAAGTACCACCACAATGCACACACTATCACCGTTACATCATGGCAGGAGGAATAGATTACTTTAATAACACACTAGAGTACACATAATGAAGAAGAGTAACATCTACTTATTCAACATGATACAAAGCTCATGATCACATAAAGATCACATCATGGGAGAGAGAGGTGAATCACATAGCTACCGGTAGACCCTCAACCCCGGGGAAGAACTACTCCCTCCTCATCATAGGAGACAGCAAGGTTGATGGAGATGGCGGTGAGGTCAATGGAGACGGTGGAGACGGCGATGGAGACCGATGGAGATGGCTCTAGGGGCACTTCCCCAGTCTCGAGAGGGTGCCGGAATAGAGACTTCTGTCCCCCAAAAATTGTCGGCGGCGGCGACAGAGCTGCAGAACTCTTTCTGGAAAATTGCCGACTCTTTTAGGGTTTTCTATCCCAAGGCTTCTTATAGGCGAAGGGGCGTCGTCAGGGGACTGCCAGGGTGCCCTCACACCTAGGTGGTGCAGCCAGGGCCTGGGCCGTGCCAGCCTAGTGTGTGGGGCCCTCATGGCCCCACTCCACCTCCTCTTCGGTTCTCTGGAAGCTTCCGGGCAAAATAAGACTTCAGGAACTTGTTTCGTCCAATTCCAAGAATATTTCCTGTGTATCACTTCTGAAATATAAAAACAACAGAAAACAGGGAACTGGCACTATGGCGACTTGTTAATAGGTTAGTTCTGGAAATCGCATAAAAACACCACGAAGTGTAATGAAACACAAGGCAAATGGTGTAAAAACAAGCATGGAGCATCAAAAATTATAGATACGTTTGAGATGTATCAGCATCCCCAAGCTTAACTCCTGCTCGTCCTCGAGTAGGTAAGTGATAACAAAAGAAATAATTTTTGAGGTGACATGCACCTACATAATCTTGATCATATATGTAAGCGTTGTGAGCTGGGATCAAAAGAACTTAAAATATGGGCATGAAAGACATAATCTTGATAGAAGAAACTTAGCAACCATGTTATAAACATGCAAATGAACACAAACAAAAGATTATGAAAATGAAACAATGAAATTCAAATGTGTGTTCAAATCATAAGTAAAAACATACAAATGGTTTTTAGATTGTCCTTCATGAAGAGCAAAACATAAAGGGATTTCTATTTTTGTGCTCTCGGGTCCTTAGTTGTACTCAGTTTTCCCCAACTCCTTAGTTTTTCCTCAGTCTTGTCCAAGCCCTTGGCTAAAACCGTCACCAGTGCTAGAACGGCCGGTTGCCCGACGGTTGAACACCTTTGACCGTTAACTGCTGACTAGTGGGGCCACGTAGAGCCCGCAAAGACATGTCAGAGCATCCATCTTTGTTTGATCGTAAGCATCACCGTATCCCTGACCAAAACACGGACGAGTGGGGCTTCGGTATATCAAATGACAAGTGGGGCCATGACGCTGATACAAGGGGCAATACACGGGTAGGATTAGATTTTTAAATGGAGCTCTACAGCGATAGCACGGAGGAGGTGGCCTGCGGAGTGCCGAGATGAGATCGACGTCCACAAAGAACTGCATGAGGCGAGACCAGACGCATTAGATAGATATGAACTAGACGCGTTTAACCATGCAAAGAAGAGAAGAAATGGTCGAGGACATCAACGATGACCTCAACACTTTGACTGATGGTGTCAGACACGAACGTGAGCAATGTAGAGAAAACTAGTGTCTCTCCTTTCTAGCGTGTATAGATAGGTGCTAGGGGAGTGTGGTGGTGAAGGGAAAGACCTCACGGTGGTCTGTGGCGTCCAGCATAGCGGGGCGACGTGGCCGTGCCCACAGCGGTGTGCATGTTCAGCATTGGCATCAGCATGTACGTTCATCATTGGTCTCGGCGGTATCTCTGGTGAGTCAGTGATCGAATGAGGGGATGGGATTGAGGGTGCATCCCGACGGTGACCTAGCAGTGGCAACGAGCATGCATAGCCGTTCTTACCATGCCGATATCGGCATCGGCATCATTTGGAGGCTGTGGTGCTCGAATCATGGTGGAAATTATGATTCCCTATTATTTTTACATGCATAATATATAGAAAATAGCTAGATCTTTAAATTGATGCATATGAAGCTACATATATATTCTTGGTCATAATCCCCTTATCTAAATGGGATGGATGCATGGCTTCACGTCGTTGTCACTTTCATCGTTAGTATCTTTGTCGTCCATGTAGTAGTACTTCCTGCACAATGTTACATCGAACACCTTCACTGTGAGCACATCATCACCTTCATATTTGAAGTATAGGATGTAGCCGAAATCCACACCGTGCGCGATGGCAAAATTCTCCCAGCCCTTGTCAAGGTACATCCGGCCTTGTCCGTCAAATAGGACCTCAACGGTCCAGAGACGAGGACCGCAGTCAGCTGCTCGCAGATACACCTTTGCGGGCTCCTGGCCATGAAGATAGTCTGCAAACTTTTGTGGGAGTGCCTGCAAAGAGATTGAGCGCCGATTGTTTGAAATTAAAGGCTTTTTGGAACATGCACATAATTAATCACATGCATCATATATGTGGGAACGTGTATGTACCTTCTTGGCCAAAGGGTCTTCATAGATGATGATTAAGAACTCCTCTATGATCAATGGCAGTGTTGATGGTGGTGGTGGAAATGATGATGATCCACCACCCAGGCTTCCCCTTCCCCTTCCCCTTCCCCTTCCGGTCAGCGTCCGAGACGTGGAAGCCATGGCAATGGATCAAGTGTATGTGAACGAAGAAGAGAGAGGCAGAAATGAAGAAGAGAGAGGTAGAACCTATTGACATGAGGGATGGCCGTTGTGGGGGTTTATAAGGGCGAGATGACCATTGTGGGGTTTACATAATAAATTAAGGAGGAGATGACCGTTGTGGGTGTTTATATCTCAACAAAAAAGTAATGCCTAAAAGAAATGGAAATTCATGATAGTTTATTATTTTACCATGAAAAGTAATGCCTAAAGGAAATTCATGATAGTTTATCATTTCACCGTGAAAAGTAATGCCTAAAGGAAATTCGTGAAAAGTAATGCCTAAATGGAAATTCGTGATAGTTTATTATTTTACCGTGAAAAGTAATGCCTAAAGGAAATTCATGATAGTTTATTATTTCACCATAAAAAGTAATGCCTAAAGGAAATTCATGACAGTTTATTATTTTACCATGAAAAGTAATGCCTAAATGGAAATTCGTGATAGTTTATCATTTTACCATGAAAAGTAATGCCTACAAGAAGTGGAAATTCATGATTACCAAACTTGTTGAATCCGGTGGCCAACTCGTTATTTAGCATACATAGAGGGGTAGTAGTTTGCCACCGACAGATAGAGAGAGGGTGGCATGATCCTGCCCGTTAGATCATAGGATCGACGGTAGGTGGGCACAATCCGTGTGACAACAGCTCGACCAATCAGGCCAAGTTTGGGCTTCTATGAGAAGGGAGAGGGTAAAACTGAGTAGTATCAAGGATACAAGGGCAAGTAAATAGTAAACAGGCTAAGGAATTCAAATAAGAGATTTAGAAAAAGAAAAACACATGTTTTGTACAATGAAACCTAGGTTGGCCTACCTCAAAGTATTAGCAATTCAAATATACATGAGTGTAAAAATTATGGCCTCATTCAGATAAACTATGTTTTGGGTATAGATGTTTTGAGAAGAGGTTTGAGTGGAAAGCCATGAACCTTCATAGCTACTAGTGATTTCAGAAGTGGCCATTTGTGTGAAAACTTGATTTATATATGATTGTTATGATTTCCTACGTGGCAGGTCACGTAACAAGACTCCATGAGTTGGAGGCACTATGATTTTATTTTTTTGAATTTTTTTGTGCATGAAATGACTCAATTAGATGGCTTAATCACATCTGTTGACTCTCTGTTGACCAGCCAGTTGAGGGTAAAACTGAGTATATTGCACTAGCCAGTATTAGTACTCGAGGGGAAAACTGAGTACAGATATTTTTTTAGTGTAAGACTCGAGGGTAGAACTGAGTACACGTAACGGTGCTGACGTGCAGTCCCACAAACGCGTGTCGTGGTGAGCAGCGGTTAGCCGCGCGGTGCGCGTGTTGAGACCAAACGTCAACTGCTGAGACGAACCGTCACTTTGCCAGTATAGAGCCCCTCTCTCCCTCCCTCTGCACACAGTCTCATTATAACTCACGCACGCAACCACGCCTCTCACGTCCCATCACCTTCTCCAAATCCAAAAAACCCTAACCGCCCTACGCGCGCTCCTCTGCTGGCGATGGAGAAGAAGAATGCGCCGGTGGCCGTCGCCCCCGAGCCCATTGCCTCCGAGCCCGTCGCCTCCGAGCCCATCGCCTCTGAGCCCATCTCATCTGAGCCCGTCGCCGCCGAGCCCGTCGCATCCGAGGGCGGCACATCCAAGCGTGGCGCCTCTGTGAACTGGGCCTCTCTTAAGGGTGACGGACCACTTCACAAGATCGGCGACTGCTTATTGGTGAACGAGGAGTATGTGGACACCTACGTTGCTTTGAGGCAAGTTTGTACAAATTGGCGCTCAGATCTACCTGAGCCCGACATGCACCTGCACGAATGGATCGTGGTAGAACACGCCCTTCCACGCGCCGCTGAGTTCTCCTTCCTCAACCTCCGCACATCCCGCTATGTCACCATCGATCTAATGGAAGTTCATGCAAGGTTCAAATTCCTCCATATCTATAGAGTTAATCTATTTTTATTTTCAATTGTAAACATCTTAGTGCTGAATGTTATCTTCATCAACTCCCTTTTAGATACTACTTCATCGGCTTTTACCGTGGCATCATCGTGCTTGCCCAGAGGAACCAGCCGCACAAGATACGGCTTCTGAACCCACTCACAAAGACTTTGAACGCTATGTTTGAGGCGCAGATGCCATCTATGATTGTGCAGTCAGTCGCTGTAATGAAGTCCCCGACTATGGTCTTCATTTGCATAGGTTACCCCAATGAAATTGCTTAGGTCGATAAGAGCTCTCCAACTAAGGATATAGATGTACATGATTGGGGAGAAGGAAGATTTACGATCGAGGACAATTCTCTGTGTTGCATTACCTCATTCAATGGTGAATTGTATGCAATAGCTGTGAATGAGTTCAGAAGAATAGTGTGCACCAACAATGTCCAGTTGGAGCAGCGTGCGAGCACTGTTAGCATGAAGACACTATTTTTATTTCTAGAACTTGGAAATGATTATGATTCCAAGATCTACCTTGTGGAGTCAGATGGTGATCTGCTGCTTGTGTTGTTGGGCGGCAGCACTAATGACAACGGGCATTTGGAGGAAGGTCAACCATTGGTGTACCGTGTGGATACTGAGAGCCGCTCTCTCCATGCCGTCAGTAACATTGGCTGTCACATCCCAAAATTTGGAATGTGAAAATAAATAAAAATAGGAACCATGTTTGCTTGTCTGGATTTAAAATTTCACAAGGAATTAATTTTTTTGATTAATTTAAAACCTTATTAGAAAAACCATTTCAAACCTTCCATTATTCCTTGAAGAACTATCTTGAGAAAATAGAATTCTCAAAATATTAAATTTGCTTTTACCCAAACCTATGCCAATTTCTTTTGTAAAGGAAATATGTTACAAAATGTTTTATAAATTTTTCAATGCCAAAGGAATGTTTGAAAATAGAGTACAAAAACTACGTCTATAAAGTTATTCTCTAAATTTAAAAAAAGGTTTATTTTCAAACCATTATCTATTATGCAAGAAAAGACCTTTTGACAATTCATAAAGTTTTTATTAAAATTAGTTTTAATTATGAAACCATGTTTCTTACTGTCCTAGATTGTTAAGTTGAATTTCAGAAAAATTTATAAATTTGTTTGAAGTGTTTTGGATCTGTTTTGCAAAATATATGAAAGAAATGGTAAAACAGAAAAGGAAAAAAAATAAAAGAACAAAAAAAAATAGGAAGAAAGGCCCCGGGGACAGAACCGGCCTAATTCTGAATTCGGCCCTGGCCCATTTACTCTCGGCACCCAAAGCAGTATGGGATTCTCTCCCGTCTCGATGCTGACAGGTGGGCCAGACCTGTCAGGTCGTCTTCCTCCTCTGGCCAGGAGTCCTGCGCCAGCACGGGACGCACGAGAGCCATCCGATCGCATCCCCGCGTTGCAAACCCTTGCCCCTCCTCCACGAAAACCTCTCCCTATAAATACCCAAGCCCCCTCGTCTGTCTCCTCCCTTTTTCCCCGCTCAATGCGCCGCTAGGCCGCTCTGATTCCGCGCCAGAAAACCTTCTGTACCGCCGCAATTCTCATCAAATTCGACGCCTGCAGTTGATGCTGCACCTTCTCTCTTCCTCTAAACCCCTCCCCATGCTCTGGCACTTCTTCTAATATTTTTTCTCTGCTCGATTTCGTCCCAGACTGAGCTAGCCACTTTGAACCCGAAGCCCGCCGGCGCCATCTCTGCTCCAGCCGCTTCTTCCTCCTTCTCTAGGACGCAATCGAGTGCATCGACCTCACCCTCGATCTCCCCACATCGCACCAATCACCATAGCATCATCTCCATCATCTGGAAGTTGCCGTAACATCGCCAGAGTCCAATCTCGAGCCGCAGCCATGCCAGAGCACCGTCGGAACCCTAGACCTCGGTGAGTTCCTCTCCCTTCCTTTCTTGTCCGTTGGATCAAGATCTGGTGATCCAGATTAGATCACTTATCTAACAGGTACGGTCAGATCTGGACTGTGTAGATCTCTTTTAATCCGATGGCTTAGAACACGGATCCGCATGAACTGGTATCATGCAATCACAACACGACACATGTCGAGCCCACGTCTGTTCCAGTTCAAATAGAATTCAAACTTGTTTTTCAAATCACATTTGATCCAATTCTTGCAAAATTCATAACTTTTGATCTGTAATTCAAAATTTAACAAATAATATGTCGTTGGAATCCTTAGAAAGTGTCGAATCCATTAGCTCAATAAAAATTCATATTTTATGGGCTTAATTAGAAACCACTTTGAAATTGAATCAAACACCTCTGTTAGTTTAGTTAATTCATATCTTTTGTTCTGTAGATCCAAAAATTGCAAATAATATGTCCCTGGTTTCCTAAAGATGTGTAGAACATATTATGTAATAAAATTTGTCTTTCCAACTATTCGAAAACATTCAAATTTAAATATGAGAGTTTGAGTGTTTTTGATATAGTTCAAAATCTACAAATCCTTTTTAGTTGATTCTTTTTGCAGTAGAATCATATTGGTATCCTCTATCCAGTAGAACCACTGTAGAAATTGTTTTAACCAATTTTATCAAGTATTCAAATTCAAATGAGGATTTGGGTATTTACTTCCTAGATTTAATCCTATAAATATTTTAGGCATAATTCCTTTCGAAAAATTGATTATCTTAATAATAGAAAATCACCAGAATACTTCACACACATTTTTCACACTTTTCCAAGAGTCAACTCCTTTAGCTCATCATTTTGTAAAATATAGTGATGTTATATGAGCACCTTGCAAATACCCAATTACCTATCGTGCACTTTGTGCTATTTGACTTTGTTCCACCTTGCAAAGGTGTGAATAATCCTAAGTCCTAATGACCACATAAAACCTACCATGACTTAGTAAAAATCTACTCTCTATTCTTGCCCAAGTGCAAAACTATCAATTCCCTCTTACCCAAAATTCTTCTAAGTATTTTACCCCTCCAACACCAAGGCGTAGAAGTTTTCCCATATCAAGACTGTAAAGAAGAAGTTGAAGGCAAAACAAGAAGTTGAAGAGAAGACAAGAAGTTGAAGGCAAAACTAGAAGATGAAGAGAAGACAAGGAGCTGAAGTCAAAAGAAGAAGATCAAGAGAAGAGAGCCTCAAGTCAAGGAGATGGTGGTGTTAGACATCATGTGACACTTCTTAAACAAAAGTAGAAAACCCCCAATCAATTGTTAAGACCTTGACTTAGCCAATCTCTCCATCCATATCAAGTTAACTTTATGCCCAACCTTTTGTCCAAATATCACTAAGACAAAAGACTAAGCCAAAACAAATAAACACTTTTATTATCTTGTTTGATTGAATGATGTGTTTATGTTGTGTTCCTTTTCTATCTTATAGTTGTGCGGAGAGCTACATGTGTTGATTAAGAGAAGTACAACCTTTAGAAATTTCTAAGGCAAGTGTCACTACTTGTTCATATAATACCCAATGTTTTACTATGCATGTAGTGTTTCTTTTCTTTTAAAGTATGCATGTGTAGATAGTTGTGCTTGCTATCTCCTATTTAGGATATCCCTGATTACCCTGTTAGAAGAAACACCGTAGTGTAGATTGCTTAGTTGTGCTATAGAATTCATGGTTGGGATTCCACATGTTCTTTTATTAAGTTTAAAAACTATGTTTTGCAAAAAAATTAAGAAAACAACTAAGTTAATGAAACACCTGGGTGGAAATTGGTAAGATGGATTTATGTTGAGTGGTTACATCAGAGCCATCTCTATGGCGGCCGTGTGTATCTCACTTGTGGACGGCCACCCAGGAACAAAGAGATTGGAGATGTTCAAGTCGTGAAGCTTCCAGTGCAACCACGAGTCATATGGGCTCTGTCTTGACCAACTAAGTTGTGAGAACTCAGCCAGACGGACAGAGGGTGGTAGTGAATTGTAGGATGGAGCGCGTTCGGGTTGGTCTGAGGGATTGCTTCTGAAAAGTCTCATCTTAGTCTTCACTTGGCCATTTGAGCTAAATGAGCATCATGGCAAAAGAGGTTGACTGAGTCTTGTGGGAAAAGTGCACCACCTCTGCAGAGGGTTAAAAACTAAGTACTTAGCCGTGTCCCCGGTTACGGACAATTCTGAGTGACATGAATTGAAGCTGTTCAAGAATCTCCTCATCCCAACTTCTTTAAATTAAAACTTGAGTGGTTAACAAGGGATTGTTGTGTGATCATAATTATGTACACCTGGTGGATTCCTGTGTGTGCATAATTAACTAGGAGCACCTGTTGGATTCCAGCGTGTCCAATAGTGCTTTAAAAGAAAAATGAGATCTTTTGAAAAGTAGGATAAACAGTTGCTTTCCTGCAAGCTTAGCCTGAAGATCCACTTGGCCAAATAATCATGTAAGTGTTAGGATTCCCTTTGAGTCCACCAAAAGTGACATCTTGCCAATACAATTCAAATGTATTGACCCTTTGTGGCTGCAACATTTCATGTTGCAGGTTTACGATGATAAGAAAGGTACGATAGGGTTATGAGTCTATCCGCAGCATGTTCGCCTGTGGCACATGAAGAAGGACTCTCATGTTATTTTGATTTCGTTGTAAACTCTGAAAGCTCTATTCTATGAGCATTGTAAAGTTTCTTTATGTAATTGCTGGATCATGTGATGTAATAAAATGACCTTTGTTTCTTGATATTACATCTTAAACTGTGTGTGCTAGCATTTGATCCAGGGACTAGCACTAAAAAGCACAGGGATCGTCATCCTTAAAACGTGAGGTCACTACAGATGGTATTAGAGCAAAGTGTTGCCCTTAGGTTCGTGACCCTAGGATTGGACAACGGCCCCTTAGAAAAATAGGAATTGCTTTTCTTTCTAAGTTAAAAATTTACCCAATCATTTCCTCATAAACTATTTCCTTAGTCACTTTGTCTCTAGCCCTTCTCATTCCAACTCAAAGACGAAGAGCTTCAACTTCAACGCCTCAAAGGACTCCGAGAACCACCCACCTCAAGAGAAGCAAATTGAAGAAGACTGGAAGAAGGAAGTCTAAGCATCAAATGTTCTAGGACTTAGAAATTCTTATGAAGGATCTTGATAGCAATAGGACCAATGAATTATTTAGCGAGGATGAACTACTTGCCCCACTCAGAGAGAAGAAACTCAAAGAAGGAAAAGAAGATACTACTGCACTAAAGGAAACCAGGAAGTTTTAGTTGGACCTCCATTTAAGAATTTTTTTAATTATATAAGCGTCAATGTTGTAATAAATGTTTATGATCATACTGACTTGTGGAATGATCGTACCTATCATTTGTATTAAAAACATGTTGCTTGATGTGATGAATGCTTGTTGAATGTTTATTGATTGTAAGGTGATTTGCCTTGAATCGTTGCTAACTGGTAGGAACTTTCTTTAAAAGCTTCCCACTCTATTCTTCTCTATGTTGAAAACCTAAACCCTACCCAAAAACTTTAACAGATGCATCGTCAAAGCCAGAGCAGCTTCAGCAACTCTCAGATGGACTTAGCGATGCAGAGGATGATAGAGACGCATACCCAGTTGACTCAAGTGGTGGCCCAAAATATGATCAGCAGCAAGAGCAATGAGCTACCCCCAGGAGTGCAGCAACTGCTAGATGCACATACTCACATTGTGCAAATGGCATCTCAGATCATGACTAACAACAACAATGCATCACCAAGTGATCCAAGCAAAGACAAGCCCGAAGCACATGATGTGGCAAGAAACCAAGCTTGCAAACTCTGTGGAGATATAGGACATACATCTAAGGATTGCAAGGAGCAATGCCATAGTTGTGGAAGAGATCGTTGTAATGGAGAATGCCACTTGTTGAAGGTTACATGTGTTTTGTGTGAAGGAACAAATCACGTCCTCGCAGAATGCCATCTCAACGCTATGGTAGATAAAGTGAACCAACAGGTCAAGCAGAAGATACATCACTCGCTCGGGAAAGCAAGTGCTGAATTTGAGCCCAAGGAGGCAGAATATTTTGTCACCACCAAGAGAAATAACCCTAGAGTAAGGCTACAAAATAACTACAAGAAGAGAGAAAGGTTTCCCTCAATCATAATGGAGTATGAGAAGCAAGAATTGGAAGATCTTCTAGCCCTAGAAAAGCCAAAGAAGAAGAAAGATATCAGCCAAGTAGAGTGCCATGAATGTAAAAGGTTAGGACACTATTCATGGGACTGCCCGAATAAGGAGAAACGTAAGGAGAGTGAGAAAAGGGTTTATGTAATCAATGGAGGGCAAAAGAAGGATCATGCTCAAGATAATTGTTTCAACTATCTCGAGTCTGTACATTATGCTATAAATTGTCCAGAAGGGTATAGTGGAAGAGATTTTAGCCTTGTCACTTGTTACAAATGTGGTGTCAAGGGACATTATGCAAATAATTGTCTGGAGAAGTACTCAGAGTGCCATTAAATAAGGACAGCTAAAGGATGACACACTATAGTGGATACAGTGACACATTGATGAGCAACCAACATAGAAGATGTCATAATGCAACTGCTATCTTGGAGTAAATGTCATGTAAGGAGTGAAATAAAAGACTATGTGGTGTGGGTAGTAGTCTCATGACGAAATAGGTGGAATGAAAATCTCCATGTATCTTTCAAATCAATCTTTTATGCAAATCTCGCTCTAGTATTGTTATTGCCCATAAGATGAAGTTGTGTGGAAAGCAAATTTTGCCAAGGAAAAGATCAATGAAGGATTCTACTATGCAAACCACTAGCTAAGGATCGATAGATTTGTTTTCTAAAAGTTCTTGACATAAATCTTTTGTCAAAACTAGTGAGGTTGACCAAGAGTTAGTGTACGAGATGTACCAAACTGAAATACAAGGTAACGATTGGGTGCGTTATGGATTGGCCCCCACGACGACCACTCAAATTGTTTGCTCTTGATATGAGGATTGGTAAATCTAGAGAGATACACCCAAGAGAGACGACGTTGTTAAACCTGAACCCTAGAAGGATAAGATATTGCACCCTTATAATGGACAAGTGTTGCCAAAACATAGGAATACGGTGAGGATGAAGCACTAGCTTACCATTGAAGATGACTTGCAATGGAAGATGACCCGGTGCGACAAAACCAAGGTGTGCCCCGTCTGAACCCCAAAACCTAGAATGTCAATAAAGATTTCTTTTTAAGGGTGGTAGCCCACCTGGCCTTCCAAACCTATATTTATTTCTAGCCTCTCCAAATCTTGGGACGAGATTTCTTTTAAGGGTTGTAGTCTGTCACATCCCAAAATTTGGAATGTGAAAATAAAGAAAAATAGGAACCATGTTTGCTTGTCTGGATTTAAAATTTCACAAGGAATTAAATTTTTGATTAATTTAAAACCTTATTAGAAAAACCATTTCAAACCTTCCATTATTCCTTGAAAAACTATCTTGAGAAAATAGAATTCTCAAAATATTAAATTTGCTTTTACCCAAACCTATGCCAATTTGTTTTGTAAAGGAAATATGTTACAAAATGTTTTATAAATTTTTCAATGCCAAAGGAATGTTTGAAAATAGAGTACAAAAACTACTTCTATAAAGTTATTCTCTGAATTTAAAAAAGGTTTATTTTCAAACCATTATCTATTATGCAAGAAAACACCTTTTGCCAATTCATAAAGTTTTTATTAAAATTAGTTTTAATTATGAAAACATGTTTCTTACTGTCCTAGATTGTTAAGTTGAATTTTAGAAAAATTTATAAATTTGTTTGAAGTGTTTTGGATCTGTTTTGCAAAATATATGAAAGAAATGGTAAAACAGAAAAGGAAAAAAATAAAGGAAAAAAAAATAGGAAGAAAGGCCCCGGGGACAGAACCGGCCCAATTCCGAATTCGGCCCTGGCCCATTTACTCCCGGCACCCAAAGAGGTATAGGATTCTCTCCTGTCTCGACGCTGATAGGTGGGCTAGACCTGCCAGGTCGTCTTCCTCCTCTGGCCAGGAGTCCTGCGCCAGCACGGGACGCACAGGAGCCATCCGATCGCATCCCCGCGTCGCAAACCCTTGCCCCTCCTCCACGAAAACCTCTCCCTATAAATACCCGAGCCCCCTCGTCCGTCTCCTCCCTTTTTCCCCGCTCAATGCGCTGCCAGGACACTCCGATTCCTCACTGGAAAACCTTCTGTACCGCCATCGTTCTCCTTGAATTCGATGCCTGCAGGTGATGCTGCACCTTCTCTCTTCCTCTAAACCCCTCCCCATTCTCTGGCGCTTCTTCTAATATATTTTCTCTGCTCAATTTCATCCCAGACCGAGCTAGCCACTTCGAACCCGAAGCCCGCCGGTGCCATCTCTGCTCCAGCTGCATCTTCCTCCTTCTCCAGGACGCAATCGAGTGCGTCGACCTCACCCTCAATCTCCCCATGTCGCACCGATCACCGTAGCGTCATCTCCATTGTCTGGAAGTTGCCATAACATCGCCGGAGTCCAATCTCAAGCCGCAGCCACGCCGGAGCACCGCCAGAACCCTAGACCTCGGTGAGTTCCTCTCCCTTCCTTTCTTGTCCGTTGGATCAAGATCTGGTGATCCAGATTAGATCACTTATCTAACCGGTATGGTCAAATCTGGACCGTGCAGATCTCTTTTAATCCGACGGCTCAGAACGCAGATCTGCACGAACCGGTATCGTGCAATCACAAAATGACACATGTCGAGACCACGTCTGTTCCGGTTCAAATAGAATTCAAACTTGTTTTTCAAATCAGATTTGATCCAATTCTTGCAAAATTCATAACTTTTGATCTGTAATTCAAAATTTAACAAATAATATGTTGTTGGAATACTTAGAAAGTGTAGAATCCATTAGTTCAATAAAAATTCTTATTTTATGGGCTTAATTAGAAACCACTTTCAAATTGAATCAAACACCTCTGTTAGTATAGTTAATTCATATCTTTTGTTCTGTAGATCCAAAAATTGCAAATAATATGTCCCTAGTTTCCTAAAGATGTATAGAACACTATTCTGTAATAAAATTTGTCTTTCCAACTATTCAAAAATATTCAAATTTAAATATGAGAGTTTGAGCATTTTTGATATAGTTCAAAATCTACAAATCCTTTTCAGTTGATTCTTTTTGCAGTAGAATCATATTGGTATCCTCTATCTAGTAGAACCACTGTAGAAATTGTTTTAACTAATTTTATCAAGTATTCAAATTCAAATGAGGATTTGGGTATTTACTTCCTAGATTTAATCCTATAAATATTTTAGGCATAATTCCTTTTGAAAAATTGATTATCTTAATAATAGAAAACCACCAGAATACTTCACACACATTTTTCACACTTTTCCAAGAGTCAACTCCTTTAGCTCGTTGTTTTGCAAAATATAGTGGTGTTATATGAGCACCTTGCAAATACCCAATTACCTATCATGCACTTTGTGCTATTTGACTTTGTTCCACCTTGCAAAGGTGTGAATAATCCTAAGTCCTAATGACCACATAAAACCTACCATGACTTAGTAAAAATCTACTCTCTATTCTTGCCCAAGTGCAAAACTATCAATTCCCTCTTACCCAAAATTCTTCTAAGTATTTTACCCCTCTAACACCATGGCATAGAAGTTTTCCCATCTCAAGACTGTGAAGAAAAAGTTGAAGGCAAAACAATAAGTTGAAGAGAAGACAAAAAGTTGAAGGCAAAACAAGAAGTTGAAGAGAAGACAAGGAGCTAAAGTCAAAAGAAGAAGATCAAGAGAAGAGAGCCTCAAGTCAAGGAGATGGTGGTGTTAGACATCATGTGACACTTCTTAAACAAAAGTAGAAAACCCCCAATCAATCATTAACACCTTGACTTAGCCAATAGCTCCATCCATATCAAGACAACTTCATGCCCAACCTTTTGTCCAAATATCACTAAGACAAAAGACTAAGCCAAAACAAATAAACACTTTTATTGTCTTGTTTGATTGAATGATGTGTTTATGTTGTGTTCCTTTTCTATATTATAGTTGTGTGGAGAGCTACGTGTGTTGATTAAGAGAAGTACAACCTTCAAAAATTTCTAAGGCAAGTGTCACTACTTGTCTAGTATATCTTATATATTTACTAATTGGAGGCACTATACAAGCCACCACGTTAATCCTCAGATCTAAGAATTTGAGCCATTGATTTATTAGATATACGGCTGTGATAGATACATCAACCGAAACAATTAATATCATATCCTCGAGTTGTAGCACAATCAAACTCTCGAGAAACAATTCCGTCATCGAGACTATTCCGCATCGCCTTCAACCGCCGCCCCACCCCATATGGCCATATCAGGACACGGTTGAATCGCCATGCACCCAGCCCATGCCGCCGGTCTTCATCTTTTCCGTCTGCAACATCTGTGCGGCATCAGTTTGCAGAACCATGTATGGATCAATGGATGGATGGATATCAAGCTGAATTACGTAGACCTGTATGTGTTTCTACCGTCTACTCCCTGCAGCAGTCCGACGCAGCAAGAGATGCGCCACCACGCAGCCAGCGCGTGCGGGGATAGGTGGGATCATACACACCTCCGACGGCTCCGTCGGCATCTACGTCTGCTACTGCTTTTTTAGCCGCGTGATGCTCTTCACGTACCTAAGTTCAGCTCAGTACGTTTTGTAACTACGCTTCCACAAATAATAAGGTATGCGTGAGAGCATAATCAACAGGTAAGGCGGAGGATTAATTAAATTAGTGCCATTGTAACGTAATTGGGATACAATCTTTTTTATTTTCTTGATGTGCAGTTTTGAAGAGCTGTTGTAGTATCGCAGTGAAAAATGTAGTTAGTAGTGCCCTAAAAATCATGTAATAATAGTATGCTTATTACCATTATTGGAATTAATTATTACCTTCCATGTTACAAATTCTAAGAATTAATTTTATTGAATAAGCCATTTTTTATTTTTTTATCCGATAAATTTCATAGGTGTTCAGACAGAAGTTGAGAAATCCAGTGTCTCCCCCTTTTGCAACTTTTAATTTCCTCAAATACTAATATTTATACAACTTGCAATCAGGATGCTTCTTTAATCTGATTCGTGTGGAGAAGCACAATCACAGTACGAAGAGATATAATGGTTGTTATCGTCAGACAAAGCATCATCTGTCCATGCATTACCTCTTTCTTATGTACTTTATCTGATGGTGAGATGAACACTTAACAAATTATATGAATTCAGATTTCCCCTCTATTTGACTCAAGTAACAACATTCATATTTACCTTCTGAAAATATGTTAGTAATCTTTCACCAATTTTGTACTAAGATTAAAGGCTGGTGTTTACATCAACACAGTTCGACACCTCATTGTCCTTAAAGTCCTCATTTGATATGGGAAATAGTTTATGCTTCTACTTTCTTCAATATTTTTTTCTTAATCTTTTTAAGAAAAATTATGTGTTGCGTTGTAGGATACTCAGTGCTGCAGACTTTTGCCCTTCACTCCCCTACTTGGAGTATGCTAAAAATTAAGAAGAAGTCAAGGTCTCGAGTTCAGATTTCCCCTCTATTTGACTCAAGTAACAACATTCATATTTACCTTCTGAAAATATGTTAGTAATCTTTCACCAAATTTGTACTAAGATCAAACGCCGGTGTTTACATCAACACAGTACGACACCTCATTGTGTCCTCATTAGGTATGAGAAATAGTGTATGCTCCTACTTTCTTCAATATTTTTTTCTTAATCTTCTTAAGAAAAATTATGTGTTGCGTTGTAGGATACTCAGTGCTGAAGACTTTTGCTGTTCACTCCCCTACTTGAATATGCAAAAAATTACATCAGTGATGCGGCTATGTCATCTCAAATTTAAAACTTGCATGAGGTTTTGTTTCTTCTCACTTCTCCTTACTCCTTAGCCTCAAAATGTTTTCTTCATAATTGCCTCTACCTGATTAACCAGAACTCTCTCACAAGCGGAAAACTTATTCCCAACTAAGAGAAGAATCTTTGTAAGAAATCATACACGGTGAATGGATGCTTCTGATTTGTGAGCTTATACGACATAATTATTTTCTCCAATAAACGTTCAAGTGAACTTTTGGTATTTTATCTCATTGAGTAGCCAAGCTGGTCTTTCCATGGAAGTTAGAACATTTTTTCAACCACCTCACTCCAACATACTCATGACGATTATCATAACACGCACACCAGGAGCACTAATCTAAGGTGCTCAGTTGAGATAATTGCTAAGTCTAGGTAAAAAGTATATTATACCGCTCATACAAGATTCATTCTCAGTTTAATGGATGTATTAAATATTCTCATAAAGTGGTAGAGTCATCATATTTAGTAATTATATCATCTGTACTTCGAAACCTAGGATTTTGACTATGACCTAAAAAGTTCAAGTTGCTTAGTAGCTGAGCCATAATACAAATACTCTATCAAGAACAAATGTTCTGACGAATTATTGTGTGTTGTGCTTTCTTGATTACTCTATTAACATACAAATCTTCCTAAAGCTAGCCCGTGCAGGTGCACGGGTTAACGACTAGTATTTACTAATTGGAGGCACCAAAGGAGCCTCCACGTTAAATCTGGAGTATAGCTAACTTCAACCATTAGATTAATCTATGATTCATCATTAACCGTAGGATGAAACGTGAGAGTCCTCCGCTATGCATAACTCATCTCCGTCTTTTCCTCCTACACGCTTCTCTTTTCTATCCTTCACGATCTCCCTAGCTAGGTCAAGAAATTAAGCCGTCTAGCCGATTCATGTAGCACAGGTGCAAGATTCGTGAGAAGCCAGCCAGCGTCTTCCCGCAGTCACGCGGCTGTGCGCACAGAAGCAGCGGCCAAAAGTGATGGGCCGACCTGGTATTAGGTAGTCCCGCTGATCTCAAGTATACAATGCGCTCTTTTTTCTAATAAGATCCATAAGCTGATCCATATGTTAATTGTACTCTCACGTCACTACATGCCTGCACCAATAGCATCATTCAGATGCCTCCTCCTTCGGCAGCAGCGGCGAAACATGGTGCCATCCTAAGTTTCAGCCAGAGATCGATCTGGTAATATACGGTCCTATTGATCCTCAAGTACGCAACATGCTTCTCTTTTCCTAATCAGATCCGTGAGGTGGTCAACATATTGATTGTCTCGCGTCACCGGCTGCGTCCACCAGAGTAGTCACACGATTCAATTGCATGCTAGCTATTTAACGATTGGACAGGGCGGACCTGGCAAACAATAACCTAGAGAAGTCCATGCACTTCCTCCTCCTCTCTCAATCTAAAGATTCGATCCTATCGGCGTTCTGGTGCCTGCATGTTCTACTATTTTCTGCACAGGTCGTACATGGACAGGGATGCACCAAGGGCAAAGAGGAATTTGTGCCAATCAAAATACAGAAGATTTGAATTTCATATATCATCTGGTATGTACTTTCCTGCATGTACCAACAATTTATTTACTCAATCTGCATCCAATAAATAGACTCCATCACAAAAAAAAGTTAGCCATTGTTGTACCAGCTAACATGTAAATAAATATTTTTTAATTTGTGATTTTTTGTGAGGATATGGTAATGGGTTAGATTGAAACGAACACATAATGTTCCATAATAGTTGTGGGCACAAGAATACCGTCCATTGAATATCTAGATATAATTTAGTCTTATATTATATCTTATATTTTCTAATTAGAGGCACCGTAGGAGCCTCCACGTTAATCCTAGAGGTGAAGAAGCTTAGTACATCCGATTAATGTATGATATGTTCGTTGTTGTAGGATGAAAACATGATGTGCCGTTTGGCCGCAAGCACGCGAGTCATACTTCCATTGGTATCTCCCCGTGTCACCTCGGAAAGAGAAAAGAAAAAAAGCAAGCGGGCAGTGTCTCCTAGGTCCGGCAACGAAGAGTGGAGTTTTTACATCCATCTAATCCTTTGGCATGCCTCCGATTGATTCGTCCAGCACATGGTAAAGAAGCAACCTCTGCATCTGTGCAGCCGTGTCGTATAAATTTTGCTGCTCCGCACCTAATGGCAGCAAAGAAAGTAGTGGAAGGTCTCTCTCAGGCAAGCAATCATGGTCTTCTTTCCATCCGATCCATGTGCTGATTTAATCTGGTATGGTGAGGCCACACGTAATTCTATGGGAAATGGAATTAATTCTTAGATATATGGATGTGTTGTATATTTTCCACTATTTCTTTTTCGCACATCTATTGATAATTATCTACTTTAAATCTTTAATATCCCTAATGTGCTGAAAATTTTAGGTCACCATATTTTAATTTTTGCAGGCATCCATGCATGTTACGTGTACATAAATGAAAATCAAGTTAGTATGTTCAGATATAACCCTAGAATTGTGATTTGTTGTAGAAGTGTAAATTTTTTCGTTTTAAATACTAGATAGACTGCTGTATGTTACCATCGATTCCTTTTCCTTGCATGTATCGCAAATTAGATATTTTAATATTCCTGTTGATAGAAAATTTTAGGTCACGATGTTTTAATTTTCGCAAAGCACCATGGCTCACGGGTATATAAAGGAAAATCAAGTTATTATTTTCAGAGTCTTTATGATAGAAGGATCTAATATGTTAATAAGTTTCATGTTTACTGGAATGAGGGTATGTATTTCTCTTAATTCTTTTTGTTGCCAAATAATCCAATAGAACATGCATATATCTTAAGGACAAAATAGTGCAAATTGATATATTATTTTTCTAAGCTGCCGTGTAAGAATTCTACTGCTCAAGTCTTCTATGTTCGCACATTGCAAACTGCAAAAATGTTCACATTCTTCAACAGGTACTCTGTTAGAACTTTGAGTCTCTATTTCCAACGCGGGCAACGCCTATGGAGGTTTTGTATCGATAGAATTTCATGACAGTACTTCTTCAAGATTCTGAACACCATGGACTGTTGGTACGTATATTTGACTATGCTCAAAGTTACTAGATTAAAGTAGAATTTAACACAACAGCTACTGCAATACTTTCTAATTTCAGTATTTCATCTTTCTTAGCAACAAAGTTTTTCTCAGTTAAAAAATTGCCTGTGTACTGAATGAGACCATGCTTTTCGATGGAGAATATTGTCTTGCTGTTGGAAATAGCTTTGCAATGCTAGATAGATATAAGTTGGTACCTGTATTATTTCCTCAATTGAGCCTTCTATTATATTTACCAATAAGCTCTGAGAGTTGACATTTATTTTATTTGTCAGTCCTACAAGTGATGGCATTTATTTTGGATCAAGAATTACTATCTTGCAGTTAGATAAAATTTGAGTCAGAAGACACCTATCACTTCAGCAATTTTAATTTTCAGTCTGCTCATTATTTGGTGTATCCTACTTTTCAAATTAAGTTAGTAGAAGTATGCCGAATGTTTTGAAGTTGATACAAATAACAATGTACAATAATTAATTACTAGAGTTGCAAAAAAAACTTTCCAGTAGTGCTAAAGGTTTAAAATATTTTAATATACAGCGTCAAAATTTAATTACAAAAAATATGCACCATAGTTTTGATTTTTTTTAAGCTTATGTAAGTTAATGATTTCCTACCTAATCAGTTCCTATTACACTGTTAAAATTCTACATGACTTATAAGTCTTTAATGTTGCTTTCACATTTCTTTTAAATCAACATTTCAATATGTAGATAAGCCCCGTGCGATGCACGGGTTGACGACTAGTTCATATAATTCCCAATGTTTTACTATGCATGTAGTGTTTCTTTTCTTTTAAAGTATGCATGTGTAGATAGTTGTGCTTGCTATCTCCTATTTAGGATATCCCTGATTACCCAGTTAGAAGAAACACCATAGTGTAGATTGCTTAGTTGTGCTATAGAATTTGTGGTTGGGATTCCACATGTTCTTTTATTAAGTTTGAAAACTATGTTTTGCAAAAAAATTAAGAAAACAACTAAGTTAATGAAACACCTGGGTGGAAATTGGTAAGATGGATTTATGTTGAGTGGTTATACCGGAGCCATCTCTATGGCGGCCATGTGTATCTCACTTGTGGACGGCCACCCAGGAACAAAGAGAATGGAGACGTTCAAGTCGTGAAGCTTCCAGTGCAACCACCAGTCATATGGGCTCTGTCTTGACCAACTAAGTTGTGAGAACTCAGCCAGACGGACAGAGGGTGGTAGTGAATTGTAGGATGGAGCACGTCCGGGTTGGTCTGAGGGATTGCTTCTGAAAAGTCTCGTCTTAGTCTTCACTTGGCCATTTGAGCAAAATGAGCATCATGGCAAAAGTGGTTGACTGAGTCTTGTGGGAGAAGTGCACCACCTCTGCAGAGGGTTAAAATCTAAGTAATTAGCTGTGTCCCCGGTTATGGACAATTCTGAGCGACATGAATTAAAGCTGTTCAAGAATCTCCTCATCCCAACTTCTTTAAATTAAAACTTGAGTGGTTAACAAGGGATTGTTGTGTGATCATAATTATGTACACCTGGTGGATTCCTATGTGTGCATAATTAACTAGGAGCACCTGGTGGATTCCAGCGTGTCCAATAGTGCTTTAAAAGAAAAATGAGATCTTTTGAAAAGTAGGATAAACAATTGCTTTCCTGCAAGCTTAGCCTGAAGATCCATTTAGCCAAATAATCATGTAAGTGTTAGGATTCCCTTTGAGTTCACCAAAAGTGACATCTTGCCAATACAATTCAAATGTATTGACCCTTTGTGGCTGCAACATTTCATGTTGCAGGTTTACGACGATAAGAAAGGTACGACAGGGTTATGAGTCTATCCGCAGCATGTTCGCCTGTGGCACATGAAGAAGAAGGACTCCATGTTATTTTGATTTCATTGTAAACTCTGAAAGCTCTATTCTATGAGCATTGTAAAGTTTCTTTATGTAATTGCTGGATCATGCGATGTAATAAAATGACCTTTGTTTCTTGATATTATATCTTAAACTGTGTGTGCTAGCATTTGATCTAGGGACTAGCACTGAAAAGTACAAGGATCGTCATCCTTAAAAGGCGAGGTCACTACATTGGCAGTCGTGCCCTCTTCATCAATTTTATCCGGTGTATCTCCGTCGACAACAGAGTGCACCCGATAGTTCAACCTGGCTGCATGTACTATGCGGATTTGGGTTATATCAGAGGGTATGATGATGATAGAAAGGCCTGGGATGAGTGGCCATGACGTGTAGATAGAATAGGATATGGTATGAAAAATGAACAAAGGCCATACCGTTTGGAGGATGTATTTGCTGCACACTGCAGACGGAGGGAGTTCAGTGAATATTTCTTTCATCTCATGAATTGTAGCGATGATGAAATATATGATACAGAATGAAGAACATTGTTATTGGCTGGTTTTGGCTGCTGTATATAGTTTATGTATTATACTTAGTTTTCTGGATTTATTATGCTGCTATGAATTTATCCTGTACTAGCTTCTAGATTTGTTACCATATTGGACAAAAAACGAGGGCCAAAAGGCAACAATCATTGAAGAAAGACAGAAATAGAAGCTTCTCTAGATTTGATACTAATTTGGTGAAAAGAGAGAGAACTGTTACATAGAGAGAGAGGGGAAAAAGGCGCTCTGAAAAGATGCTCTGAAAAGGCAATGCCAATTTGGCCCGAGAGAGACAGAACTGAGCTCTCACGTACAACCAAACGTGGTCTCGTCCTGTCCCACGCGGTCCCTTTCTACCAGCCCCACGTGACGTGGCCCCACATGATGCGGCCCCACATGTCAGCACGGAAACGGTCAACTAAACGGGAATCCTCTCTCGTCTGAGCTCCTTCTTAGGGTTTCAGCCAAGGGCTTGGGGAAAACTGAGGAAAAACTAATGAGCTAGGGAAAACTGAGTACAACTAACGACCTGAGGGCACGAAAATAGAAATCCCAAACATAAATGCATAGGACACCTTCAAGTTTAAGAGGGCGACTAGATACAAATAATTTGAGAACAAGTGAAACCAATATCATGGATCAATCAATGAAAACTTTGGGACAATGCACATTATACTCAGAATGACAACTATGCTCTCTTAATGGTGCATAAAGATAGAAGGTGGTGACTCAACATAAAAGTAAAAGAAAGGCCCTTCACAGAGGGAAGCAGTGATTAAACGTGTGCTAGAGCTTTTCATTTGTAAAACAGAGAGATAAAACTTGGGTTTTGAGAGGTGGTTGCTTTTCTTAATGACTAGCAATGGGGTTCTTACTATCTTTCATACAAAAATGAAGCAAGTTTTTGAGAGAGAGATTGGCACTTTTGTGCTCTTTTTTAAAGCTTGGCACTCCTCCCCACCTTTTTTCCTTTCACAAACCATGGCTAACCGATTCCATCGGGTGCCCACCAACATTCACATACCATGGAGGAGTGCCTTTTTTTCTTTCTTTTTTCTCTTTTTTTTTCTTTTTGGAATTAGACAATATGGAAGATAGCAAATCCGACTACTATGTCCCCATGAGCTGAAAACAGTGTCACAAAATGAGAAGTATTTTAAGGTTTTTTTTGAAAGGTAGCACATAAAAATTTACTTAGAATGGCTTGCAAATACCATGCATAGGAGTTTATAGTGGACACAATGGCAAACTTGGTTTTTGGGAGTTGGATGCACGAGTAGAGCTCATACTCAGTATAAAATGAGGGCTAGCAAAAGACTGGGAGCGACCAACTAAGAGAGCAATAATGGCCATAATCATGCAAAGCGACAAAGCAACATTAAAAGAAGCATAAGATGGCATCAAAAGTCAAAAACTAAATGATCATAGAGGCTATAGGTGACTTATTTTGTAGTCAACATAGTGTAAGCATGTGCCAAGTCAACCCAAATAAAGCATCAAAGGAGAAAACCAAATAAATGCTTCCATATAATAAAACAACGCATGATTTTTTTAAAGGCTCATTAAGCAATCTCAGTCATTTGAGACAAGTCATACTACAGAAAAACCACTAAGCATACTATCAAAAAGACATCAAGCATGACATGCAAAAGCCTAAGCCACAGTCTACACAAGCTCCTTCTTATACTACTTTTTTGCATAAAAGCTTTTTCTCTTTTCCAACGCCATTCAAACTTTTTATAAACACCTCTTTTGATGAAAACCAATAAAGACCAGAGGCAAAAATACACCTTGATGAAAAGATATAACAATATCTGATCAAAAATCAAAGCAAAAAACAAAAGCTAAATGCGGTAGCAGAAAAATAGAACACTCGTTGAAATGATAGGAGTGAAAAATGGAGTGTTCTTGGCAATGAAAAATGGAGCATAGCTCTATCCAAAACAAACATGATGTGATCTAACCATTTACTGCAGCAAAAAAATCAAAAGAAAACTGAAAACAAAAGCAACTGACACTCCAAGAAAAACGCATAGTGCATGAAGCAATAAAAATATAGTGTCTTGAAAGGTGACCTGATTTTTGCTGATGAAGAAGGGGGTGCCTTGGGGGCATCCCCAAGCTTTGATGCTTGTACTTCTTGGATATTTATTGGGTTGATGCATGGGCATCCCCAATCTTGAGCTTTTATCCATTCTTCAACTCATCTCATCACTCTCCGATCCCTACACTTGAAAACTTCCTTCATACAAAACTCAACACAATTCTATTAGCAACATTAGTGTAAGCATAACGATAAATCAACCTCTTTTGCTTCAAGTTTCAACCCAAAACCACCACATATATAGCATATACTACTGTAGCAACTTCTCCAAAAGTTCTGTGATCAAAAGAACTCAAAAAAAAGCGATAAAGCCGCAAACACAAATATTGGCAGAAATCTGTCAAAACAGAACAACTGACAAAGGTCGAATTTTAGAGGGTTTTTCTGTTGCTCAAATAAAAAAGTGTTAAACTAATGAAAGTTGGATAAAAACCTGGGGCATATGTACAAGAAATCGCAGGTCCAAAAGATATACAGAGAATTTTCATGAATTTTTATGGTGCAGCACCGAAACAGTTTCAAGGACAGCAACATCCGCAAATCTTACTTCACTCAAATTAGAGGCTTCTCTTGGCACAACAACGATAATAAAAATGATGAGGAGCGGTCATTACAGTAGTAATGACTTCCAAGACTCAAATAAAGAAAAAGTACTAAAAATAAAACATTGGGTTATCTCCCAAGAGTGCTTTTTCTTTATTGCCTTTGAGCTAGGCGCTGTAATTTTGCAAAGATGCTAATGCGGGCGCCATATAAAAGCTTGAGGCAAAGGCACCATATAGGAATTAAAGCAATCGAGAGCATCAAAAAGAAAGTATGGAACACATTTAAATCTAAACCACTTCCTGTGAAAATAGTCTTGTAAAGAGAATAAGTCATAAAAGCGCAAAGCAAAAAGCATAGGAAGGCAAAACAAGTACAACTTCAAGAATTGCAACATAAAGGGGAAACTTAATATT
>QXEO01002070.1:0-17886 GCA_007115705.1 Dactylis glomerata | reverse complement strand
TCATAACCTTTGTTTCAAGCAAACCGGTGAGATTGACAACCTCATCGCAAGTTGGGAACAAAGTACTTGGTTGTGTTGTGTGCAGGTTCCGCGTTGCAGCTAGCAAGCAAAGCTTGGACGAGGCGCCATATATAAATTGTCCGAAGCTGTCGCAAACTAGCAAGCATCACCTTCAGTCGTTATTTGTCTGCTCTTCTCCTGATCGATATTAAACCTTGGTTTCTTAACTGAGGGAAAACTAGCTGCTATACACATCATACCTTCCTCTTGGGGTTCCCAACGGGCTGGTCATTCACCACGCATCAAGCAACAGTTTTCCGGCGCCATTGCCGGGGATTATAGAAGAATAAGCTCCCACATCAACTACATATTCCCACGTCAACTTGGCACCAGCAGAGCCTGCCGATGTCTCACTTCCGTTGCCCTCCTCAGATCTGTTGCTGATGGACACCAAGACGGCGGCCGTGTCGACAGTGGTCATCGATGCCAAGACGATTGAAGCCATCGCCTACAACATCGCTGCGACAGCGCAGATCCAGCCCTCCTCCATGTCTGAGTTTGCGGATGGCGCAGATCCAGCCACAAAGACGGCGGCGGTGCCAAGAGTGGTTGCGAATCCGCAGATCCAGCCCTCCTCCATGTCCGAGTTTGCGGATGGCGCAGATGACCACCCCTCAGCCGCTCGTCGTCCAGGCCCTTCTAGCCCATCGGTGCACGGCCGTGTTCGACGCCGCAAATTAGGATAAATTATGATAAATTTGTATTTTTCAATTTCAATTTGGGATAAAATTGTTCGAACTACTACCTCCGTCTCAAAAAAAGCTTCTACACTTTCTCGATGTGTCCCTGTACATCCGAATGTATGATTTGAATTCTATCCCAACTTGATTGGGAAGATTGATATGTATTTGATCCAAGAGGCTGGTACATGCTTTCACTTTTGGGATCCCTTCACTTTTGGAACTCATCCAAATTCACTTTTGGGATCCCTTCACTTTTATAAGATGTTCATGCATGCTAAAATTATCGCGCGCATTACTTAGCACAACTAGGAAATTGTACGCCAAAATACAGTGGTTAGAGCCACACCAAAATACAGTGATTAGAGCCATCTACTGAATAACAATTCTATACTATCTAAATTATCTACCACAACCACATAACTGCTAGGACAGGGATGACACATAATAAAACTGCCCAGATGAATCTACTTTTTGCCCCTCCCATCACTTGAAGTTCATGTTCTAGATTTTCTACCACTTGATCAGATACGGCAAGATCTGTCTCAAGTATCAACTTCTCCTTGCGAATAAGCTCCGAATTCTTCTTTTCTTCCTCCACAGTACGCTTCAGCTCGAATATCATCAGGTTTTTACGGGCCAATTCATCACCTAAATTGGCCACCTTCTCCTCCAAATCCATCCTCTGGCTACACCACTGGGTTGATTCATCTTGGTATGCAATGTACCATGGATCATTGGCTTGCCTGGCGAACTGTAACAATAATGGAAAAAAGAACAACTGAAATCACTCCAACAGGCCATGGCGGCGCTTCAAATTCAACGGTAGTACAGAGAGCAGAAGCTAGATACCTACACTTCCAACGCGGTAGGAGAAGTAGAACGTGGCCACGACATGATCGAATCGCCACCCTCGCCGGTGTACCCGCTACGACCAGACATTGAGGACTATTTCGCACCTGCAAACTCCAATAAATTACGGGAACCGAATCGATTAGGGGGCGGGGGAGGCGGAAGCGGAGGTCTTACCAAGCTATACTACCAATCGGTGCGCGGAACAAATCCCGGTCGTCGTGGGCGGCGGATCTGCTTGCGGTGGACTTTCCTGCGGTGGGTACAATGCATGCAGACGAAACAAGTGCTGGAGCCGTGGTTGACGTGCAGCGTGATACGTCTCCAACGTAGCCATAATTTTTGATGCTCCATGCTTGTTTTTACACCATTTGCCTTGTGTTTCATTACACTTCGTGGCACTTTTATGCATTTTTCCGGAACTAACCTATTAACAAGTCGCCACAGTGCCAGTTCCCTATTTTCTGCTGTTTTTGTGTTTCAGAAGTGATACACAGGAAATATTCTCGGAATTGGACGAAACAAGTTCCTGAAGTCTTATTTTTCCCGGAAGCTTCCAGAGATCCGAAGAGGCGAAGTAGAGGGGCCACAGGCCAGCCTCACACTAGGCCGGCGCGGCCCAGGCCCTGGCCGCGCCGCCTAGGTATGAGGATGCCTGGGGCCACTCCTGACGATGCCCCTTCGCCTATATAAAGCCTCGGGACGGAAAACCCTAAAAGAGTCGGCGAAATTTCCAGAACAGTTCCGCAGCGCCGCCGCCGTCGAAGCCAAATTTCGGGGGATAGAAGTCTCTGTTCCGGCACCCTGCCGGGATGGGGAAGTGCCCCCGGAGCCATCTCCATCGGTCTCTATCGCCGTCTCCGCCGTCTCCATTGACCTCACCGCCATCTCCATCAACCTTGCTGTCTCCTATGATGAGGAGGGAGTAGTTCATCCCCGGGGCTGAGGGCTCTACCGGTAGCTATGTGGTTCACCTCTCTCTCCCATGATGTGATCTTTATGTGATCGTGAGCTTTGTATCATGTTGAACAAGTAGATGTTATTATTCAGATATTATGTGTACTCTAGTGGTATTATTAAAGTAATCTATTCCTCCTGCCATGGTGTAACGGTGACAGTGCGTGCATCATGGTGGTACTTGGTCTAGGCTACGATTGTGATCTTTTATGGATTATGAGAATAATTATCGCTATGATAGTATTGAAGTGATCTATTCCTCCTTTCATGGTGTAATGTTGACAGTGTGTGCACCATGTTAGTACTTGGTCTAAGTTGCAATAATATCTATCTTGAGTTGTGATCTGATTTGAATATCTCTATGAGTGGTGTTTGTCAAGTACTTGATGAACTTTAAGGAGTGCTTCGTAGCCCTACGCAATGATTAGTGTTGTTCAATAGGAGAGTAATTCAGAGTACCATAGTGAAGAGAAGTTGTTTATTTGTTCAATTATGTTATATTTGTTGGGAGTGTGTCCACTAGTGAAAGTATGATCCCTAGGCCTTGTTTCCAAGCATTGCACACCGTTTACTTACTGTTTTGTTACATGTTTGCTCGCAGCGATATTTATTTTAGACCACATTTACTACTTATAATCATCACTACCGCTTGTATTTCACTATCTCTTCGCCGAACTAGTGCACCTATACATCTGACAAGTGTATTGGGTGTGTTGGGGACACAAGAGACTTTCTGTATCGTAATTGCAGGGTTGCTTGAGAGGGATAGCTTTGACCTCTTCCTCCCTGAGTTCGATAAACCTTGGGTGATCCACTTAAGGGAAACTTGCTGCTGCTCTACAAACCTCTGCACTTGGAGGCCCAACAAGTGTCTACAAGAATAGAAGTGCGTAGACATCAAGCTCTTTTCTGGCGCCGTTGCCGGGGAGGTAAGGTAAAAGGTACTCGCATCCTCCTGTGTGAGTGCTCGAAGTTATTTCCTTTAGATTCTGCAATTACATCTTTTTGTTTCTTGTTTTTATTTTCACTAGTTAGGCTTAATGGAAAACAAAGAGTTCGTTAGTCTTTTTCCTGAGTTTAGATATGAAGTGTTTGAAGAGAAAATTGAAAAACCTTTGGAGCTTAATTTGCATGCTAATAGTGTTGTTAGTATGAATGCTTTGAACACCGTTGTTGCTAATGCTATAGAAAAGTCTAAGCTTGGGGAAGCTGGTTTTGTTAAGCATGATATTTTTAGTTCCCCAGCTTTAGTGGAGAAAATTTGCTCTGATGATATTTTATCTCCCATATGTGATGTTCCTTCTTATGATGATAGGTTTGAAGAATATGCTTTGCGAAATAGCTGTTCTTTAGCTTGTGATGATACTAAACCTCTAGTTTATGATGGCTATGATGATGAGTATAATATTTTCAGTTCACCTACTATTGAGGATAAAATTAGTTATGATTACAATATGCCTCCTATTTATGATGATTATGGTGATGAGAATAATTATTCTGTTGAATCTGCTCCTACTACTATTGTTCTTGTGGTGAGTATTAATTCTTTTATGCATGTGGCTCATGATAGGGATGTTTTATGTGATAGTTATATTGTTAGTTCTATTCATGATGCTACTGAAAGTTATTATGAGAGAGGGAAACATGGTTTGATGGATCTCAACAATATTAAGTTTCCCCTCTTTATGTTGCAAATCTTGAAGTGGCACTTGTTTATTCTATCCATGCTTGCTACTATGTGCCTCGTTGATTTATTTACTTACAAGATTCCTATGCATAGGAAGTGGTTCAGATATAAATGTCTTTCACATTTGCTTTTTGATGCTCTCTTTTGCTTTAAGTTCCTATATGGCGCCTTTGCCTCAAGCTCTTATATGGCGCCCACATGAGCATCTTTGCAAATTACTGCGCCTAGCTCAAAGGCGTTAAAGAAAAGCACTATTGGGAGATAACCCATTGTTTATTTTCAGTACTTTTTCTTTTATTTGAGTCTTGGAAGTTATTACTACTGTAATAACCGCTCCTTATCTTTTTATTTCGTTTTTGTGCCAAGAGAAGCCTCTAATTTGAGTGAGGTAAGATTTGGGGATGTTGCTGTCCTAAAACAGTTTTCGGTGCTGCACCGTAAAAATTCGTGAAAATTCTCTGTATATATTTTGGACCTGCGATTTCTTGTGCATATGCCCCAGGTTATATCCAAACTTTCGTTAGTTTAACACTTTTTGATTTGAGCAACATAAAACCCCTCAAAAATTCGACCTTTCTTAGCTGTTCTGTTTTGACAGATTTCTGCCAATATTTGTGTTTGCCGCTTTATCGCTTTTTTTTGAGTTCTTTTGATCACGGAACTTTTGAGGAAGTTGCTACAGTAGTATATGCTTTATATTTGGTGGTTTTGAGTTGAAACCTAAAGCAAAAAGGGTTGATTCATTACTATGCTTACACTAATGTTGCTAATAGATTTGTGTTTAGTTTTGTATGAAGGAAGTTTTCAAGTGTAGGGATTGGAGAATGATGAGATGAGTTGAAGAATGGACAAAAGCTCAAGCTTGGGGATGCCCATGCATCACCCCAAGAAATATCCTAGAAGTACAAGCGTCAAAGCTTGGGGATGCCCCCGAGGCACCCCTTCTTCATCGGCAAAAATCAGGTCACCTTTCAAGACACTATATTTTTATTGCTTCATGCACTATGCATTTTTCTTGGAGCATCAGTTGTTTAGTTTTCATTATTAGTTTTGTTTTGTTTTCTGCAATAAATGGTTAGATCACATCATGTTTCTTTTGGAGGAGATGAACTCGCTTTTCATTTGCCAAGAACACACCGTTTTTCATTCTTACAATTTCACCGAGTGTTCTTCTTTTTCCGCTACTGCTTTTGGTTTTCGTTTTCACCTTGATTTGCGTTTAGACCTTGTCATATCTTTGCATCAAGGTGTATTTGGACCTCTGGTATATGTTGGTTTTCCTCAAAAGAGTTGGATTAAAAAAGTTTGAATGGTGTTGAAAAAGAGAAAAAGCTTTATGCAAAAAAGTGGTACAAGAAGGAGCTTGTGTAGACTGCGGCTTAGGCTTTTGCATGTCGTGCTTGATCTCTTTTTGATAGCATGCTTAGTGGTTTTGTTGTAGCATGACTTGTCTCAAATAACTGAGATTGCTTAATGAGCCTTTGAAAAAATCATGCGTTGTTTTTATTATATGGAAGCATTTATTTGGTTTTCTCCTTTGATGCTTTATTTGGGTTGACTTGGCACATGCTTACACCATGTTGACTACAAAATAAGTCGCCTATAGCCTCTATGATCATTTAGTTTTTGACTTTTGATGCCATCTTATGCTTCTTTTAATGTTGCTTTGTCGCTTTGCATGATTATGGCCGTTATTGCTCTCTTAGTTGGTCGCTCCCAGTCTTTTGCTAGCCCTCATTCTGTACTTAGTATGAGCTCTACTCGTGCATCCAACTCCCAAAAACCATGTTTGCTATTGTGTCCACTATAAATTCCTATGCATGGTATTTGTAAGCCATTCCAAGTAAATTTTCATGTGCTACCTTTCAAAAAACCTTCAAAATACTTCTCATTTTGTGACACTGTTTTCAGCTCATGGGGACGTAGTGGTCGGATTTGCTATCTTCCATATTGTCTTATTCCAAAAAGAAAAGAAAAAAGAAAGAAAAAAGGCACTCCTCCATGGTATGTGAATGTTGGTGGGCACCCGATGGAATCGGTTAGCCATGGTTTCAGAAAGGAAAAAAGGTGGGGAGGAGTGCCAAGCTTTATAAAAGAGCACAAAAGTGCCAATCTCTCTCTCAAAAACTTGCTTCATTTTTGTATGGAAGATAGTAAGAACCCCAATGCTAGTCGTTGACAAAAGCAACGACCTCTCAAAACCCAATTTTTATCTCTCTATTTTACAAATGAAAAGCTCTAGCACATGTTTAATCACTGCTTCCCTCTGCGAAGGGTCTTTCTTTTACTTTCATGTTGAGTCACCACCTTCTACCTTTATGCACCATTAAGAGAGCATAGTTGTCATTCTTAGTATAATGTGCATTGTCCAAAGTTTTCATTGATTGATTCATATTGTTGGTTTCACTTGTCCTTAATTTATTTGTATCTAGTCGCCCTCTTAAACTTGAAGGTGTCCTATGCATTTATGTTTTGCTCTCCATGAAGGACAAGCTGAAAACCATTTGTATGTTTTTCCTTATGATTTGAACACACGTTTGACTTTCATTGTTTCATTATTCATGATCTTTTGTTTTTGTTCATTTTCATGTTATAACATGATTGCTAAGTTTCTTATTGTCAAGATTATATCTTTCATGCCCATGTTTTAAGTTCTTTGATCCCAGCACTCAATGCTTTACCTATATGATCAAGATTGTGTAGGTGCATATCACCTCAAAATTTATTTCTTTTGTTATCACTTACCTACTCGAGGACGAGCAGGAGTTAAGCTTGGGGATGCTGATACGTCTCCAACGTATCCATAATTTTTGATGCTCCATGCTTGTTTTTACACCATTTGCCTTGTGTTTCATTACACTTCGTGGCACTTTTATGCATTTTTCCGGAACTAACCTATTAACAAGTCGCCACAGTGCCAGTTCCCTATTTTCTGCTATTTTTGTGTTTCAGAAGTGATACACGGGAAATATTCTCGGAATTGGACGAAACAAGTTCCTGAAGTCTTATTTTTCCCGGAAGCTTCCAGAGATCCGAAGAGGCGAAGTAGAGGGGCCATAGGCCAGCCTCACACTAGGTCGGCGTGGCCCAGGCCCTGGCCGCGCCGCCTAGGTGTGAGGAGGCCTGGGGCCACTCCTGACGATGCCCCTTCGCCTATATAAAGCCTCGGGACGGAAAACCCTAAAAGAGTCAGCGAAATTTCCAGAACAGTTCCGCAGCGCCACCGCCGTCGAAGCCAAGTTTCAGGGGATAGAAGTCTCTGTTCCGGCACCCTGCCGGGACGGGGAAGTGCCCCCGGAGCCATCTCCATCGGTCTCCATCGCCGTCTCCGCCGTCTCCATCGACCTCACCGCCATCTCCATCAACCTTGCTGTCTCCTATGATGAGGAGGGAGTAGTTCATCCCCGGGGCTGAGGGCTCTACCGGTAGCTATGTGGTTCACCTCTCACTCCCATGATGTGATCTTTATGTGATCGTGAGCTTTGTATCATGTTGAACAAGTAGATGTTATTATTCAGATATTATGTGTACTCTAGTGGTATTATTAAAGTAATCTATTCCTCCTGCCATGGTGTAACGGTGACAGTGCGTGCATCATGGTGGTACTTGGTCTAGGCTACGATTGTGATCTTTTATGGATTATGAGAATAATTATCGCTATGATAGTATTGAAGTGATCTATTCCTCCTTTCATGGTGTAATGTTGACAGTGTGTGCACCGTGTTAGTACTTGGTCTAAGTTGCAATAATATCTATCTTGAGTTGTGATCTGATTTGAATATCTCTATGAGTGGTGTTTGTCAAGTACTTGATGAACTTTAAGGAGTGCTTCGTAGCCCTACGCAATGATTAGTGTTGTTCAATAGGAGAGTAATTCAGAGTACCATAGTGAAGAGAAGTTGTTTATTTGTTCAATTATGTTATATTTGTTGGGAGTGTGTCCACTAGTAAAAGTATGATCCCTAGGCCTTGTTTCCAAGCATTGCACACCGTTTACTTACTGTTTTGTTACATGTTTGCTCGCAGCGATATTTATTTTAGACCACATTTACTACTTATAATCATCACTACTGCTTGTATTTCACTATCTCTTCGCCGAACTAGTGCACCTATACATCTGACAAGTGTATTGGGTGTGTTGGGGACACAAGAGACTTTCTGTATCGTAATTGCAGGGTTGCTTGAGAGGGATAGCTTTGACCTCTTCCTCCCTGAGTTTGATAAACCTTGGGTGATCCACTTAAGGGAAACTTGCTGCTGCTCTACAAACCTCTGCACTTGGAGGCCCAACAAGTGTCTACAAGAATAGAAGTGCGTAGACATCACAACGCCGCAGTCTATCCGACTGCCGCCGTGGGACAGAGTCGGCGGCGCGACGAAGCGTCGGCGATGGCTGCTCTGTTCGAGGGTGGGGAACGAGCTGCCAGCGGTTCTCCGATGACTAATGAGATACACAACACTAGGTTCCAGCCATGTTTAGCATAAGATTCACTTTAGATTAAGCTGCGAAAATAGTCACCTGCTGGGTCTAGCTTAAAAAAAATAATTAGCGAACTTGTTGCTTCTCTCTAGCGAAAATAGTTACCTGCTGGGTCTAGCTTAAGAAAAAGGGCGACCCCAGCGGTCATTGGCTGAGGCGGCCCCACAGAGCGGGTCTATATGATTTTCTCTAAATAAATAGATGACCCCAGCGGTCATTGGCTACGGAGGCCCCACAGAGCGGCAATATATGATTTTCTCTAAATAAATAGACGACCCCACTAGTCATTGGCTGCGGCAGCCCCATAGAGCGGCCCCATTGGTCATTGGCTACAGAGGCCTCACAGAGCGGCAATATATGTCTTTTCCTGAAAAATACACGACCCCACTGGTCATTGGCTGCGGCAGCCCTATAGAGTGGCTCCATTTGTCATTGGCAGCACCGCGTATACAATCAGGAAATAAAATGGCCCACACGTCAGCGATAGATGGATGGCTGCTCCGACGTGTCTCCTGACCCTACCCGTCAGCACCATTCAAAAGCATCGGTCAATTCACAACCACCGCGGCTCCCTAGCCGTCACCGGTAACGGTCAAGGCCTCTGACCATACGACAACCCTCCCGTCCGAGCGTCTGCGAGGGGTTTCAAACTAGAGGGAGGGGAAAACTGAGGAAAAGTTAAGCGGCTGGGGAAAACTGAGCACAACTAAGGACCCGAGGGCACGAAAATAGAAATCCCTTTTAAAAACTAATATACCATATTTCATGCATAATTCACCAGTTTTCTGTATGCAATTTTTTTTCTATATACCCCTTAAGAAATAGAAAAAATTCCACTGATTCAGTAGGAAGCGGGTCAAATTTGAACTACATGTACTTCATAGTTTGCTCATATTTTTTTGCAAAAGTAATTTTTAGGTACAAAAGTATCTATTTCATCAAAGATCCATAAATTTGTTTGCTATTCTATCCCGATCTAGGAACGGTCATGCCCGCCATTTTGACCGCTTTGAATACACCATAATGGCATTATAGTGATTAAATTTTGTTGTATATTTTTTTTGTGGAAAAAAGTTTAATGTTATTATATGTAATAAACAAAATTTATAAAGTTTATTTGAATTCATTGGCCTTGTCTTAAATCTTCTTCAAATCTTTTTTATCAAAATTGTAAAGGAAATAGAAAAGAAAAAGAGGGGAAAAAACATCACTCCGCGCCTTTGTCCACAGCGGCCCAGGTCATGTGCACAGCGGCCCAGGCCCAACTCAAAGGAATTCTTATATTAAAAACAACGTATCACGGCTCTCATTCACGAATGCGGCTCTAGCTTGGCGGTTATGTGCGGTGCGCTAGGTTGGTGAGGTCGCGGGTTCGAACCACGTTGCCTCCCATTTATTTTGCTAATTTCCCAAGGTCGCCGGTGGGCCATGTTGTCAGGTCCTCCCGTGGGACCCGCCTATCAGGAGGTTAGTGGAACCGGCCCGTCAGGTTCGTGGAACCTTCCTGCCAGGTTGGTGGTGGGACCCGCCCGTCAGTTCGGCCGTGGGACCCGCTGTCAGGTCCATCCATAGGACCGCCTGTCAACTCGGGCCACTAAAGCCCAGCCCACTTCGAGACTTTATACCTATAAGAAAAACTCTCTGCTGGGTTCTAACACGAATCGGTTGTAGACTGGGTGGTTTACCCCTTGTGTTTGGCGGGTAGGAGGTTGTGGGTTCGAGTCCCCTTGTTACTCATTTTTGTTTTGATACTTTCAGCAAGTTGTCTTCTGGTCCCATAGGTAGAGTCTGTGGGACCTGTAGGTAGGTGATGGCAGATGGGTCCCATAGGTGACATGGAAGTTGACACGAGAGATGACACATAAGCGAAGTAGCAGACATGGCAGTCTAGTCATTTTAATATATCATAAATTATTTAAATTATTGGTTATGACGATCTATTTTCGTCGTAAGCAGCTCCGGATAAGGTCTGAAACTATATGGGATAGGTTATGATGATTTCGTGTCCATTGGATTATGACGTTTCTGGTTCAAATCGTCGTAATTTTTAAGGCTGTTGGCCTCCCCAATTAGCCCATGATGATCTGGTACAAAATCGTCACTACTTTATGACACTTTTCTCTAGGGTCATGAAGAAAAGGTCACTAGTCAACATATTTGTTGTAGTGGCCGTACGTCGCGCCGGAGAACCCCTACGACACCAGCATCGTCGACGATGAGCCAGAGGTAACCCTTTATTCCCTTGTTCTTATCCCATTTCAATTCTTTTGTGTTAGATCTAGCGTTATTAGGGTTCGTCTGTTCCTAGTTCAATCCTTTTGTGTTAGATCTTGCGTTATTAGGGTTCGTCTGTTCCTAGTTCAATCCTTTTGTGTTAGATCTTGCGTTATTAGGGTTCGTCTGTTCCTAGTTCTAGATCTTGCGTTATTAGTGTTTGTGATTTGCTTTTGTTTAAGATTCGGTTAACTTATGTGAGTAATCAATCCCATCCGGTTAATTTGTGCCGATGATAATGAATATTTGAGCACAAATTGATTCAGGGTTTGGTCAGTGAACAATTGGTGTGTACAAATTTGTTGTGCATGATCTTTGGTTCACTGACTCAAATCCTGGATATAAGTGTGTCAATGTAACTGAGGCTACCTCTTTTTTTCGTGCCCATATTATCATGCATGATCTTTTGTTCACTCTCTGTTCCATCATCATTGCAATTGACTCCGTGTTTTTTGCACGATCTTTGGTGCTACGTGACAGGTGAAGAGCAGCGACGTTGACAGCGACGACGAGTCCTTCCACACCAAGACTCGTCATGTCCTCAGGAGGCTGCAGTCCGGCCATTACGATGGCCACTCTGCTCGAGGCATTTACAGGTGCCCCTTCTGCAACAGGAAGCTCCGCGCCACCGACTTCAACTGCCTGGTGAACCATGTTGAATCCATTGGCAGATGCGGCGCTAGAGTTGGAACGACCGTGAACGTTCATGCGTTCATGGCCCAACACAAAGCACTTGGGATTCACCTGCGCAGCCTCCAAGCGAGTCACATGCGCTACCTGGAGGCGTTGAGCGTGCCTACTGCACTCTCTGTATGTGACTACTCTTTCTGTAGAGCAGCTTAAATTCATGTAAAATGTAGCTTATGTTGGATCTATCGGTAGTACTGTTGGATCTGTCATGAATATATCTATGCTATGTTGGCTGCTGTATGCAGCTTATCCTATATTTTCTCTGGATTTGTGCCCTAGATTTCCTACCTATTGGGTAAAAACGAAGGCATAAAGAAATGAATGACGTTAAAAAACAGAAGGAGAAGCTGCTCTAGATTTGCTACCAATTTGGGCAATCAAGAATGAATGAGATCGAGTGAGAGAGAGGAAAAAGGTGCATTGAAAACTGCTAATATGGGCGAAAGAGACAGAAACCACTCGTGCCCACGTCCCGGACCCACACGGCTCCACACGCTACGGCCCCACATGCTACGGCCCCCGCTCTGCTCATTACCAAACACGGTCTCGTCTTGTCCCACGCGGTCCCTTTCTACCAGCCCCACACGACGTGGCCCCACACGACGCGGCCCCACTCGTCAGCACGGAACGGTTAACTAAACGGGATTCCTCCCGTCCGAGCTCCTTGTGAGGGTTTCAGACAAGGGCTTGGGGAAAACTGAGGAAAAACTAAGGAGCTGGGGAAAACTGAGTACAACTAAGGACCCGAGGGCACGAAAATAGAAATCCCTAGAATCAACAATGTAAGGTCTAAACTTATCACATGCAAAAACAACAGCAAGAAACTCCTTCTCCGTAGTAGCATAATTCTTCTGAGCAGCATCAAGAGTCTTACTAGCATAGTGAATAACATTTAACTTCTTATCTACGCGCTGTCCAATAACAGCACCAACAGCAAAATCACTAGTATCACACATAATTTCAAAGGGTAAATTCCAATCAGGTGGTTGAACAATAGGAGCAGTAGTTAAAACCTTCTTAAGAGTTTCAAAAGCTTCCTTACAATCATCATCAAAGACAAATGGTACATCTTTTTGAAGAAGATTAGTAAGAGGCTTTGAAATCTTAGAGAAATCTTTAATAAACCTCCTATAGAAACCAGCATGACCAAGAATACTATGAATACCTTTAACATCTCTGGGACCGGGCATTTTCTCAATTGCTGCAACTTTCGCTCTGTCAACTTCAATACCTCTTTCAGAAATTTTATATCCAAGAACAATTCCTTCATTAACCACAAAGTGGCATTTCTCCCAATTAAGAACAAGATTAGTTTCTTCACACCTCTGCAAAACTTTATCAAGATTGTGCAAACAATTATCAAAAGAAGTTCCATAGACGGAGAAATCGTCCATGAAAACCTCCACAATTTCTTCACAAAAACCATGAAAAATAGTAGACATGCATCTTTGAAAAGTAGCAGGAGCATTGCACAAACCAAACGGCATGTGTCTATAAGCATAAGTTCCATAAGGATAAGTAAAAGTGGTTTTTTCTTGATCTTTGTTTTTAACAGCAATCTGAGAGAAACCAGAATAACCATCAAGAAAACAAAATGAGTCTTCTTAGACAACCTCTCTAACATTTGATCTATAAACGGTAAAGGATAGTGATCTTTCTTAGTAACTTTGTTTACCTTTCTAAAATCAATGCACATCCTATAACCAACTACTACCCTTTGAGGAATAAGCTCGTTATTCTCATTAGGCACAACAGTGATACCTCCTTTCTTAGGAACACAATGAACAGGACTAACCCATCTACTATTAGCAATAGGATAAATAATACCAGCATCAAGGAGCTTCAATACCTCATTTCTTACCACTTCCTTCATCTTGGGAATTAAGCGGTGTTGATGTTCAACAACTGGCTTTGCGTCTTCCTCCATGTTAATAGCATGCTGACATAAAGTGGGAGAAATCCCTTTTAAATCATCAAGAGTATATCCCATAGCTCCTCGATGTTTCCTCAATATCTCCAATAACCTTTCTTCTTCCTTTCCTGAAAGCTTAGAACTGATAATAACATGATATATTTTCTTATTATCTATATAAGCATACTTAAGATCATCAGGTTAAGGTTTTAATTTAAAAACAGGATCTTCTTTAGGTGGCAAAGTGGTACCAAGATCCTCCACAGGTAAATTGTGCTTAATCAACGGTGGTTGAAGAAGAAGAATATTGTCAATCTCTTCCCTTTCCTTCCTGAAAATATCACTTTCATGGTCCTCCATAAATTGCTGCAAAGCATTGTTAGGAGCAAGAGCAATAGAGGCAAGTTGTTCAACTCGAAACTTTCATCAGGCAATTCACTTTCAAAAGGAGTTTTAGCGAACTTAGAAAAATTAAACTCATAAGATTCTCCATTGAACTTAGTAAAAAAATTCTCCTTCTTACAGTCTATCACGGCACCACAAGTATTCAAAAAGGGTCTACCAAAAATAATAGGACAACTTTTACTAGCTTCCGTACCAAGTACTAGAAAATCAGTAGGATATTGCTTGATGCGTGGTGAATGACCAACCCGTTGGGAACCCCAAGAGGAAGGTGTGATGAGTATAGCAGCTAGTTTTCCCTCAGTTAAGAAACCAAAGTTTTATCGATCAGGAGAAGAGCAGACAATATGACTGAAGGTGATGCAGACTAGCTTAATAACACTCCAACAAGGGCGCCGTTTATGACACTTGTTGACTCGTCTTCGACCAGTAGCAACGTGGAACCTGCACACAACACAACCAAATACTTTGTTCCCAACTTGCGATGAGGTTGTCAATCTCACCGGTTTGCTTGAAACAAAGGTTATGAGCGTATCGAGTGGAAAACAGTAGAAGTATGCGAGTAAAGTAAACAGGTGATAGCAATATGATGGAAATAGGACCGGGGTCCACAGTTCACTAGTGGTGTCTCTCCATAAGATAAATAACACATGCTGGGTAAACAAATTACAGTTGGGCAATTGATAGAATAAAGATAAACGTGATATGTCGAGAAGATCACTATGCGATTTACTCTGGGCATTACATAAAAATACATAGACCGCCATCCAACTGCATCTATGACTAATAATCCACTTGTGGCGAATCAATCCGAGAACTCCACAAGTATTAAGTTGCGAACAACAGATAATTGCATTAAGCAAAGTGTGTAATGTAAACAAAGCATATGCCCTTGAGCATATGAATGTTGTTTTCTCCCTAGTAGCAACAGCACATCTACAACCTTAGAGGTTTCTGTCACTCCCCCAGATTAAATAGAGGCATGAACCCACTATCGGGCATAAATACCCCCTCTTGGAGTCACTAGCAACTACTCGGCCAAGATAGCTACTAACAACGGAGAGCATGCAAGATCATAAACAACATAGAGATAAGAAAAGATATATTTCAGTATAGCAACTCAATCATAACACCAATATTCATCGGATCCCAACAAACCAAACATGTAGAATTACATAACGGTGATCTCAATCATGTAGGGCAGCTCATGAGATCTAAACATGAAGCACATAGTGGAGGAGACAACCATCTAGCTACTGCTATGGACCCATAGTCCAAGGTAGACTACTCACTCATCGCTCCGGAGGCAAGCATGACGATGAAGAAGACCTCCGGTGGCGATTCCCCTCTCCGACAGGGTGCTGGGAAGAGCTTCTGGACCCTCCCGATCTTCGGGTCGACGGCGGCGGCGGATCGCGATGTGTTCTGGAAAATTGATCGGGTACTTAGGTTTTTTCCGTCGGGGGGTCTTTATAGGCGAAGGGGCATCGTCAGAGGTGGCCCGAGGGGCTCTCACACATAGGGGGCGCGGCTAGGCCCCTGGCCGCGCCGCCCTGGTGTGTGGGGCCCTCGTGGCCCCCCTCCAACTCCTCTTCGGATCTCTGGAAGCTTCTAGGAAAAATAAGACTCCAGGAACTTGTTTCGTCCAATTCCGAGAATATTTCCTGTGTATCAATTCTGAAACACAAAAACAGCAGAAAACTGGGAACTGGCACTGTGGCGACTTGTTAATAGGTTAGTTCCGGAAAATGCACAAAAGTGCCACGAAGTGTAATGAAACAGTAGGCAAATGATGTAAAAACAAGCATGGAGCATCAAAAATTATAGATATGTTGGAGACGTATCAAGCATCCCCAAGCTTAACTCCTGCTCGTCCTCGAGTAGGTAAGTGATAACAAAAGAATAATTTTTCAGGTGACATGCACCTACACAATCTTGATCATATATGTAAGCATTTGTGAGCTGGGATCATAAGAACTTAAAACATGGGCATGAAAGATATAATCTTGACAATAAGAACTTAGCAACCATGTTATAAACATGAAAATGAACACAAACAAAAGATCATGAAAATGAAACAATGAAAGTAAAACGTGTGTTCAAATCATAAGGAAAAACATACAAATGGTTTTCAGCTTGTCCTTCATAGAGAGCAAAACATAAATGCATAGGACACCTTCAAGTTTAAGAGGGCGACTAGATACAAATAATTTGAGAACAAGTGAAACCAACAATATGAATCAATCAATGAAAACTTTGGGACAATGCACATTATACTAAGAATGACAACTTTGCTCTCTTATGGTGCATAAAGAAAGAAGGTGGTGACTCAACATAAAAGTAAAAGAAAGGCCCTTCGCGGAGGGAAGCAGTGATTGCAAGTTTTATAACCTTCAAAAATTATGTTACTTACTGGCTTTGAGCTCTCATTGCCCCCATCATAAGCATCTTGAATGCTTAGAGTTAATGCGAGAATAATTATGATGCATATGCTTGACAAATCATAAGTCGAAAACCTCGTGTCCCGTGAATACGAGTACCCAAACCTCATGCTACTCAACTTAGAGTCCCAAGCAAGACTATTGTCATTGTAAGTATATATGTATCATCGAAAACCGCCAACGGGGTACCTCCGTGCCCGATGACATGGAACAAGCCCACATCAAAATGACAGGACAAGCAGACAATGAACACCTCGACATCTCTTTTATTTGCCATTTGTTTAGCTTTTTATTGTGAGATGCGTCGTCGAATGTCCACCATGGATATGCTGCAAATTTCCACCATGAATTATGCATGGCTTAGATTGGCGGCCCAGGCGTTTCCCTAACACATATACAAACTCCATGATCCCCGCAAGATTCCCAATTCATTTCACACCGCGGGCATCCATAAACAAAAGATCACGATATCAACTCAAATAAGAAGTGCAATGTTGAAAGCTTGCCCCATGACAGCATGGATGGGCTAGAATCCAACTTACAACTTGCAAGCATAAGAACTCAACATAAGAGACCACAATGTTAAATTTTTAAGAACAGGAAAAAGTAAAGTGTGCCTTCCGGTTTGTGAGAGCTTTACTGACCAATTTTCGCATAACACTGGTAAGAGTTTAATTTGAAGAGAAGATAAAAGCAAGTCAAATTTGCTTGGAATAGCAAATTGCTAGTAGGTATGTATGGTGGACACTTTGGAAAACTTTGGCTTTTAGGAGTTGGATGCACGAGTAGAGCTCATACTCAGTACAAGGCGAGGGCTAGCAAAAGACTGGGAGCGACCAACAAGATGTCACATCCAAAATTTTGGAATGTGAAATAAATAAAATAGGAACCATGTATGTTTGTACTTGATTGAAATTTCATAGGGAATTAAAACTTTTGATTTATTTAAAAAGCCTTATTAGAAAAACTATTCAAACTTTCTATTATTCCTTGAAGAATGCATTTGAGAAAATAAGATTTCAAAATACTATTTTGTATTTATTCAAATCCTATGCAAGCATATTTGCAAGGGAAATATTTACAAAATACTTTATAAAGTTTTACATTTCCTAAAATGGGGATGAAAATATTTTCAAGGATTACTTTAAAGATATTATTAGGTTTTAAGATTTTTTCCCCTTCAAACTCTAATCCAATTTTTGCATTATGCAATAAATCCCTTTGGGCCAAATTATAAGGTTTTCTTAAAAATCTTATTTTGTTTTGACAACTTGTTTCTTACTGTTCTAGATTGTCGTGTTGAATTTGAGGAAATTTTTACAAATCAGTTTGAATCATTTTGGAATCAAATTGAAATAGTTATGAAGAAAAAAAGAAAAAAAAAAGAGAAAAAAAATGCAAACGATCGAACTGGGCCGGCCCATCTAGACCGACCGACCCACCTAACCGGT
>QXEO01002067.1:0-10295 GCA_007115705.1 Dactylis glomerata | reverse complement strand
TTTACAATTATCTGGCAAAATTAAAACATATAGTACCTGAGACAGTTCGATACAGATGGCCCAGGCAACATAGGTGTGAGGACATACAAACAGGAAATAAGAAACCCTAGTTAAGATTCAGATTCTAAGGAAACCATTTAAGCACATGCCTTCAGAAAGTAATGTGCTAATATTAATATTCATATTACTAATCACCTGCAGCAGCCATGCTTGAAGCAAATCCATTGCTTCTAGCAAGATAATTGACAAGAAGCTTTCTTTTCTTACTTCTGAAATAGAAAGCAGTGCTCATTTCTTTCCCTTGGGTTGTACAGTAATATCTGATAAAGACATTAACTGTTTGGGAAACCAGTGGAGTTACATCAATTCATTCATGGGTACTGTTATTCAGTAATCTCATCTCATACTGTTCTCCCTAATAAATCCTATAATCGTCAATCAACAGTTTCAAACTGAACCCAGACCACCTTCAACATTGCGTTGAAAGATTTAACATTTGCAGGCATGCACTTCTCTCTCATTTCATCAACAGTTCAATTGCAAAACTTGCATCTCTGCTCTTGCAGAGATAGTCAATCAGAGTATTGTATATCACGGTGTTAGGCTGAATACCAAATTCATCCATAGGCCGGAAAATACACAATGCCTCGTCAATTTTACCAACTTTGCAATAGCCATGTACAAGTGTACCAAAGGTATTCTCAATGCATCGTCAATTTTACTAAGGTTCATTACCTGCCTGCACCAAGAAAAAATATCTTGAGACGTACAGCTAGAATAGAAACAAGGTAATGACAAATTTTGGAGCTAATGATTGCCTAAAATAATGGGATGATCACTGTGCAAAACATGTTTCGATCTAACATAAATATTTAGCGAAGTTACCACAAACTAATTCAAGTAGTAGAGATAAAGTTCTTCATATTTTATCTAATAGGCACTGTATGGATACAGAGAATAGAAGTTCTTCATAATTCAGCAAAATTGCCAAGTTCCAAGTAAACTTCTTCACATCTTTGCATTGTATCCGTACACAGAAATAGAAAGTTATTCTAAATTCAACAAAAATTGCCAAGATCCATACAAGAGAATCCAAAAAAAAGCTCACATATCCAGCCGCTAGGCAGATATCCGGGCCTCCATCGAGCTTGGGCCACTCACCAGCTATCCCGCACCTCCGTGGCTAGATCAGGCCAAGGTCACCGCCGCCTCGCCGGCCATCGGGGCGACCATGGCCTCGAGCTCGGGCGCGGCCCTGTCCACTCGTGGCCGGCCTCCGTGGGTAGTTGGTGAGGGAGCGGCGTCGATCTCGATCGCGGCGGGCGGTGGCGATGGAGTCGAGGGCGGGCAGCCGGCAGAGGACGTCCAGGGATAGGGATGGCTGGAGGCCGGCGGGGATCCGCGACAGGAGCGCGAGGGGAGATGGGCGGCGGCAACGGGGTGGGGATTTCTGGTGATAGGGTTCCTCTCGCGTGGTTTGGGGGATTGGGAGCTGGTAATCCGCGAAATCGGCGTGTGGGTGCGGGATTAACACATCAACGTGATTTGAGGGAGGAGGGGAGGGGAGAATGACGATTCTCGGTCGTTGGATGATGTAGTATGTACGGCTAAGATCCTATTTTCCTGCCAAGTTTATGCCTTTATAAGTAGTAGAGATTTGCACCTCTAGCGCAAGTTGTTGCATGTCCATTAATTGTTATTATGTCTATTTTAGCCCAAACTTAATTACCGCCTTATCTTCATTTGCACGCAATAAAAGCAATAGGAACCGTGTGATCTCCTCCTCCCCATTCAAATACTCCCCAAAAAAACACCACATTCATTAATTAGTTACCAATTATATGCTATGCCCATCCACCTATTTGTACTACCCTTGCTCCGCGTTCCAGTTTCAGTCGATCAGAGTACGCTGCAGCAGCGGCAGCAGTAAAAGCGCCATTAGACATTAGCAAAAGACCTGTAGGAGTTTCGGATACAATGGCCACTACGACAATATGTCGCGCTCTCCTGCTCTTGGTCGGCGTCCTGACGGCGCAATTGTGTGGGTGCACGGCGTACATTGGCGGAGACGGATTTACTGTCGAGTTCATCCATCGGGACTCTGTTAAAGTCTCCATACCACGACCCGGCGCTCACACCGCACGCCAGCGTGCTCGCTGCCGTCCGACGGTCCGCGGCACGCGCCGCAGCGCTCGGGCGCTCCTACATCGGCAACGGCGCAGTCTCCGAGGTCGTGTCAAGGCCGTTCGAGTACCTAATGTACGTCAACGTCGGCACGCCGCCAACCGAATCCTTGCCGTCGTCGACACTGGAAGTGATCTCATTTGGTTCAAATGCGGCCCTTCGAGAGCAGCCGCCGGGCCGCACCTCCGAGCACCGTGTTCGACCCGTCCTCCTCGTCGACGTTCGGCCGCGTGGGCTGCAACTCAGATGCATGCCACGCGCTCGCTCCCCGCATTTCATGCGACGCCAGGTCCAATTGCGAGTACCAACAGGTCTACGGCGACGGCTCCAACACAAACGGCCTCCTCTCCACCGAGACCTTCACATTCGATCATCCGAGCTTGCAGGTGCCAAAGGTCTACTTCGGCTGCTCTACGTCAACGAGTGGTTACTTCGTCGTTGACGCCTATGTCGGCCTCGGCCCCGGAGCCAACTCCCTCGTCGCCCAGCTCGGCGCTGACACCTCTCTAGGCCGCAGGTTCTCCTACTGCTTGCCCCCCTACACCATGAAGAATGCATCCTTAGCGCTCAACTTCGGTGCCCGCGCCGCCGTGACGGAGCCGGGTGCGGCCACCACGCCGCTGCTCCGCTCCAACTATCACGTCTACTACACCATCGAGCTCGAGTCTGTCAGGATCGGCAACGCCACCTTCGAGCACCTTTCCCGCATCATCATCGATTCCGGCACGTCGGTGACGTTCCTCGACAAGGCACTTCTGGATCCGATGGTGAAGGAGCTCACCCAGCGGATCGGTCTCCCGACGGTGCAATCGCCGGAGAAGCTGCTGCAGCTTTGCTACGACGTGAGTCGTTCAGTTAATAGGTTAACGTTCAAGAGGAATGTCCCGAACGTGACGCTGCAGCTGGCCGTCTTCGGCGTGGCTGTGACGCTGAAGGCGGAGAACACGTTCGTGGAGGTGCGGGATGGGATCATGTGCTTGGCGATAGCGCCGGTGTCGCAGAAGCGTCCGGTGGCCATCCTCGGAAACATAGCCCAGCAGAACATGCATGTTGGCTACGACTTGGACAAGGGGACCGTCACCTTCGCCCCTGCTGATTGCGCCCGCTCCTACAACCCCCCACCAGTGCATGGCTGAACTCTGTCAAAAGCTAATTTCTTGTAGTTTTGTAATTCACCTGCCGCAAGCCAATTTATTGAAAAAAATGGGGAAAAATAAAAGAGACGGCAACAGGAGGTTCTTGTGAAACAAAAAGATGTCCAGATATAAGATAGTCTTTGCAGATTTTTTTAATTGTCCTGATAAGATCGCTGTAGTGTGTGGAAAAGGAACTTCACGATTTAGGGTATGTGTCTTATCTGCGACCCTCCAGCCTTACGATTGAGATTACTGCACTGACTTCTAAACATTGCAAAGGCCTTCTAAATTATTAAGAGTTATAATCTATAAGTTCCTAAATTTTTGCACAGTTCATGACAGTAAGGTCAAACCTCTGCCGCATGTCCATTCAAAAACAAATATAGCCAATCGGATGGAATCAAATTATAACGGAAGCAAAATCCACACCTGGGATGGAAGCAAACAATGCCTGACCAGAAATCCGCCTGCATCCACGGTTCCCGGCCGCGTCTCAATACAGCACCACGCTCAATGCACCTGACACGGTGTGCCACAATAAGATGCAGGCGGCGAGACGAAGCTCGCTTGTTCACCTGGTATGTCATTATCGTTGGTGGCCACCATCGAGTTGACAGCACCCACAAGGTGGCCTCACTCTGCAACTCGACGGCCGGCACAGCCGGGTCCACACATAGCTATTTTGAAATTTTACCCGAAGATGTAAGAATTCTTCCTGCCCGGAATCAAACTGCCTTTCAACCGAAGAAAACTCTTCCCTATTCTTGAAGCTGGCCTACCTAAGCTGGCTGCAGTGCTGCTGCTGCATCGCAAGGACTACGCCTCGCATTAACGGCACATAGTTTTTGCTGTTGAGTTTGCTATGCCTCTGTGTCTGCGTGGTTCAGTGCAAATGTTCAACAGATATTTTTTCAGTTAACTGGGTAAAGGCAGTGTACTCCTTTTCGGTGCACCTCTCCGCTCGATGGGTTCAGATATTCAACTCGCAAAGTTATCTGCAACCAGGCCGATGTTTCCAGCTCGCTTCATTAGTTGGGCTGGACGGATGATCCACCCCGCAAGCAGATGCGGCCCGTTAGCTCCTGGCGCCGCTTGCCGCTCGCTGCGGGATGACCCTCTCTTCTTTAGTCCCACCTCGGAAAGCTAGGAAAGTTTCGACCAGCATATAAGCCCGCCGTCTGCAATGGTGTTGTCCCTTCGGGGACATCCGATAAAATTGGAACGATACAGAGAAGATTAGCATGGCCCCTGCGCAAGGATGACACGCACAAATCGAGAAATGGTCCAAATTTTTTCGAGATTTTGCGCGCTGGTCCCTGGTACCTTGCAGATATGCCCCTGGCCTTCTTTTTTCGCCCCTGGTTATTCCTTTTCCTTACAAACAGGTGCTTACGCTGTTGCCTTCTTCTTCTAGCCAAGTCCTTGCCATTGCCGAAGGTGCACGCACTGGCATTGGCACTGCTTTGTGCTTTTTGTGGTTAAGTCCGTTTGGCTCATCTCTGCGACGACTCAGGGAGATCACTGCGTGATGATTTACCAGGCAAAGAGAAGTTCTTGTGAGGAAAGCTTTCTTTGTAAACGGACGCCGAGACCTTGAACCTGCTGTAGGATCGTACATCCACGGCCATCGGCAATGCTATCGTTCCAGAGAATTCAGCTGCCGCGTTGTAGCATCGGATATTTTTTGGAGGTGAGATTACTATGCCTTGGCAGTTCAGTCCATTAAGAAAATTTCCTCTTCCGCAATACTAGGAGAAGGAGCACTGAACTGAGGCGGCTGTTCTGCTGAGCCAGACACGGCAACAAGGTAAGAACAGTGTACTACTTTCCAGTGCGAGATGCTTCAGAGATTTAGGCTTAGTAGTGATAACTACAGGGGGCATGCAGTAGTAGTGGTATTTATTCAGTCATGCAGAATAACCAAGCAAAGCAGAAACAATCTACTCTTCCTCACCAATCATCCAAGTCAGAAGCAAAGAACTGCCACTACATTGAGGGGCTGTTTGGTTGGGCTTATTTATGGCTTTTGGATTTTGGCTTATAAGCCACAAAAGCACCTAAATAGGTGCTTTTGGCTTTGGTCTAGACATTGTTGCATGATAGTATAAGCCAAATGCCAAAATCAAAAGCACCTCTTTAGGTGCTTTTGTGGCTTATAAGCCAAAATCCAAAAGCCATAAATAAGCCCAACCAAACAGCCCCTGAGTCCATTACTCCATTTGTTCGATCAATGAAACATGTAGACCGTAATTCAGAACTCAAAGGATTTCAGGCGGTCCATATTACACACATGCACAACAAGAGCTGTATGGACTACTTTTACTATACAGGCAAAAGAGCATGACTAGGCGATCTACAGGGCCAAGCCAACAGACAATCATCCCTACCCCTATCTGATGACGATGCTAGACTGCTGGTACTGTTTTGAGTACGTTAAACAAAAGAAAAACATCTGACGAGCATTTCCAGACAGAAAATCAGCTATCAGTATGGCAAGAATGGTGCGAAGGTGCTCATCTCCTAGGCCGAACTGTCAATCTCCCTGCTCCAATGGACGTCGTCGAGGATGCGGAAGATGAAAGGGCCGACCTATCATTCTCCTCCTTGTCCTCGTCAAATGCCTTCAGAAGCAAGTCCTGCAGATCATGAAACCTCCTCTTCTTCTCGGTGGATGTGGATGTATCTCTTCCGAGGGAAGCCAGCTCAGCTTCATCATCCATGATCTTGTCCAGCACATCAGAACAGCGTGGGAAGAAGCGCTTACCGAGTTCAACTGGTGTAAACATTCAGCTTGCAGTTAGTCAAGAGCTATAAAGTTGGTAAAATGGTCATTTCATAATTGAACCACGAAAAAATTATGCACAACTATGTCACACAGTAAAGACTAATGTGAAGTGTACCTATTTGGTCTAAACATCTAGGTTTCAGTCTCAGGTTCTTTAATCATATAGATTATCATATTAAATATCACAAAGAGCCAACTGTCCATCATTCACACGTTGATGTTAAGCTAAGAATAATACTCTTTCATTGATGTGCATTATTATTATGTAAACCCTTTTCAAGTAACTCGGTAGTAGACCTATTACTCGGAATGTTACAGAAGATATGCTAAAGAAGTGAATATTATTACAGATCGAAAATACAGATATATAGAAGAACCGTAGTTATACAAAAGCAAGCTGTGCCTCACCTGTTTTTGAGAGGGCTCTGATCCGAGCTAAGTGTTCGTCCTTCATTATGAAAGGAGAATCATTTAGATCAACAGTTCCCCCCTGTATCCCCAGACATGGATTTGCACCAGAAGCAAGGGTAAATTCCAAAGTACCATCCACTTGAGCAATGTCCATTGCTACTCTTGCCTCAATCGGAAACATTATCCTCGCCAAAGCAACTAGTAGCATGAAAATAATTGTGTGAGACACACAACTTCTGAGAGAATGAAAAAGTAACACATTGGCTAGTTGCCCATGGAGAACTTCACTCCACATGCAAAACATCACCAAGTGCGAACCATAGCAAACAAATAAATTTGAACACTACACAATTTGTAGATGAATATTACCTCGGTTTTCAAGGTACAGCAACTTTCCACGTTGACAGTCACCCGCCATTGCAAGAGAAACCGAAGCTTCTCCAAGTTGTGGATCTCTTCTTTCAGCTTGCTCCAGTACCTCAATGCATAGCCTGTCTTTAGGAGACGGTTTTCCTTCTTCAGTAATACCAAAGTGATTCCCGTGTTTTGTGAGTCTCTTTGAGATTTGAACTGCTTTTCTTCCATCAATTGTAAGATCAGAAGGCCGGGCACCTTTGGTTAAAAGAGAGACAACAATTTTAGGATCTCTTCGCCTGGCAGCAACGTGAAGAACGGTATAACCTCTTGGATTTTTAAGATTAACATCTGCAAGTGCGATCTCCAGAAGTTCTGTTGTGATTTTTGAGTCACAATGTTCCACAGCATAGTGCAACGCAAATGCATCATCCAGATTAGTCTGCCCTTCCTTGAGCAGCATCCTGACAAGCTCCACATCATCAGAATCGAGAGCTCTGAGTATCCTTCTTGCATGTTTGTTAGGAAAGCCCTTGTCTTCAGGTGAAACTAATCCGAGACTTATCCGTGAATCAGTAATTCGGTTGATAACATCTGGAGGCAACGCTTTCTCAAGACTAATCATGTCAAGATCTGACCGGACCACCATCTCAAGGCATCTATCAAGCAGCTTCATGCAAGATTTATTGCATAAGTTCGCAACAGATAAGATCAATGGAAGGTTATCCACTTCAACCACATCAAGGACATCAAGGAGACGCCGCTGCATGGTAAGGTACATAACATGACTTAGTACTGGCTTCATAAAAATGCGAAATAATACAACATTAACTGATACAAGTTGGAAGTGAACAATTTTTAATACCAAACAACATATACACAACTCATCTGCAGCGAGGACAGAACTATCAACATACAAACCCAAAATAAGAATCTGACAAAGCAGAATATAAACAGAACATATCATTGTTTAAAAGATGCTTGCAAATCTGAAGTCTTGCGACTGCAACATGGCTGAATAAGAATGTATACACATAAACACGGTCTAATCTGAAACCAAAAAATATTTTAATCAAATACTAATTACAGATGCGTCACTAATTATTTTTAAATAGCCTATCAAACCTCAAAACTAGTAGGTTTTTAAAGTATCTGTTAGTACAACTTATAGTTTTCACATGATAAATTTTATTATATGAAAAATTTCTAGCCTCTGCAGATGCACAAGTTGATGACTACGTTGCACGGATACGGCCCCAAACTGACGTATCAGGGGTCGGATACGATCGGATACGCGGATACGCGGATACGGCGTCGGATACGTATCCCAGCCGTATCAGTCGATTTTTTGATTAAAAAATTAATAAAATAAATCGGATACGTGAGGGATACTCCGGGATACGTTACGGATACGGAAATACTCTAATCCTCCCGACGAGTCAACGTATCAAGCGACCAGCCCGCAGCCCTTTCTCTCGTCTTTTCAGTTTTCACGTCCTGATCTCGACCTAGGGTCTCGCCGCCGCCACAGAAACTGATCGCCGGCGGCCTACGCTGCCGCACCGGAGAAGAGATCCAGCAGTGGAGCAGCCCCCCCCCCCCCCCGCCGCCTGCCGCTGGACTGTGTCGGACTGCAGGTAAGTTTCCCCTCCTCCCATGATCCCATCTCCATTTCTCTCATTCTCTGATTCTTCTTGGTCCATAGTTCTTGTTGTCTTGCTGCGCTACGTCGGTGTCGATGCCTTACCTAGCTACTTCCGCTTCTTGTAGTTTAGTAATGGCCAACTCGAACGCCGGAGTCCAGATGTTGGATGTTGTTCGTATGATAATAATTCTCATTTTTTTGCAAGAATTAGTAATATATATATTATTAATGTTTATTATATATATAAGTATCCCCGTATCCGTGTTTTTGGAAAATTGCCGTATCGCCGTATCCGTATCCGTATCCGTATCGCCGTATCCGGGCAACATAGGTTGATGATAGTTACCTCAGGAAGGGCCCGCAATGTAAATACTCCCGCTTAAAAGAAAAAATTTAATGATCCTGATGGAGAATGAGAAATTGTGGAGCTAATATGTGTATAAACATTAAGAGTCTTATATGCTTTAATTATTTGTCTGTTCTGCTATTTCACTTTACACACTCTGATAGGCAAAACTTTATGAAATGGAAAAACCCAAAGATATATTATTGTCACGACATCCCAGTGTTGTACTCCAAGCAACTTTGTCATGAGGAAGAACTATTTGCGTTCATGCAACCTAGATTTGGATAGTATGATCCAAGCATCATTGTCATGAGGAAGAACTGCCTTCTGTATTCTCTTTTGTTGGCGAGGGAAGAACTGTCTTATGTTGGCACATGTACCATTCAACACAACTCATGCTTTGACAGGTAACTTTCATTTTCACTACAAAAATATCAAAACAACAATCATCGAAATAGCGACGCGCCACCTTGAACTACCAATTGTAACATTTGCACGTTGAACACATTTAACCGGACAGTTTGGGATCGAAAGAGACATCGCATTCAGGCCACCACACAAAAACTTATGACTACTTTTTCTCCAGGGAGGATAAGACTTATTTCCACCCCAATTCAAACTTGCGTGGTAGTGAGTCTTGATTCTAGAACCTAGGTGGGTGCTGCATCCTAGTAGAGATGTCACAACAACTGAACATTTCCTAGCATCCAATTTCACAATCACCGTATAGTAGAACAAGCTCTCCAATTAGCACATGTGCCAATGTTTAACGCTATTCTGAAGAAGCACTAAAACTACAGAAATTAATCATAAATAGTAGGGATGTAAGCCCATTTTGCAGCATAAAGAGAACGTCCCTAAGCGCAGCAAGAAAAGGCGGCACTAAAACTCACCGCTTCAGAACATCGAACGTCTAAGCAGTGCACGTATACGCATCTCCCAGCAGGCACAAGAAACGTGGAAAACAAAATTGAAATGAAGAAAGCGTCATCAAGGAACGAGTCTTGATTGGCTGTTACACCCTGTATGGATCTCCAAACAACTCAACATGGCCTAGCAGCCATCGAAAAACTTCACCAATTTCATGATCAACATATATTCAGCTCAAACGTAATGCCAATAGGCACTTTGTGAACTGGATGAAATTAAGAATTTAGCTGAAAATCATGAAATGGATCTATCCCATTTATATACTAGCACTGCAATCAATGCTGAACGCTGTTTTCTAGAAGTACTGAAATCAAAGAAATTCAGCAGGGCAGTAAGCGATCTAATAAGCCCATTTTGCCGAATACAGAAAACGTCCTCGCGCGCAGCAACAAAAGACAGCATTAGAGCTTGCGGTTTGTGCACACGGAACACGTGAGCAGATACGCATCCCAGCAAGGCACAAAATAAACGTCTGAGATGAAGAAATCATCGCGACGGAGCAGG
>QXEO01002066.1:0-19392 GCA_007115705.1 Dactylis glomerata | reverse complement strand
GGCTTGTTTTCTGGCACTCCAAGAAACTAAGTTTGAGCCAACAAATATAGCAAATCCACTAGTGGATCGCCTATCATCAATAGAACCTGCCCAATCTGCATCAGAGAAGGCACTGAGAAGTGTAGATGATGATTTGATAAAGGTGATTCCAATCTTAGAAGTATCCTGTATATAACGAAGAATACGCTTCACAGCTGACCAATGTTCTGTAGTAGGAGCATGGAGAAACTGACAGACTTTATTCACAGAATAAGACAAGTCTGGACGTGTAAGAGTTAAATACTGTAATCCTCCAACAATGCTGCGATACTGAGTACTATCATCAGAACCCAGAGGTGTACCATCAGTGAGAGACAATTGCTCTGTGGAGGACAACGGCGTGGGAGCTGCTTTACAATCTCGCATGCCAACTTTTGCAAGCAAATCTGAGGCATATTTTTCCTGTGTCAAGACCAATCCATTTGGCACCTTCTTGACTTCAATACCAAGAAAATAATGCAAGTCACCAAGATCTTTAATAGCAAAATTCTTATTAAGATCTCGAAGAAGAGAATATCAATGGCTTCATTAGAGGAACTTGTTACTATAATATCATCAACATAAATCAGCACATAAATGATGGATACCTGACTTATTATAGAGAAACAAGGAAGTGTCAGCCTGGAAGGAATAAATCCAAGATCACTCAACTTTGAAACTCAATCTTGAGTACCATGCGCGAGGTGCTTGTTTCAGTCCATAAAGAGCCTTGTCAAGTTTGCAAATATAATGCGGAGCGTGAGATTTTCAAAACCTGAGGTTGTTTCATATATACCTCCTCCTCCAGAACACCATGTAAAAACGCGTTCTTGACATCTAGCTGCCGTAAACTCCATCCACGAGAAACAGACACAGACAAGACAATTCTGATAGTAGCAATTTTAACCACAGGACTGAAGGTGTCTTCATAATCAATGCCATACCTCTGCTTAAAACCTTTTGCAACAAGTCTTGCCTTGTATCTATCAATGGAGCCATCTGCTTTCTTCTTTATACGATATACCCACTTGCAGTCAATCAGATTTTTGTTGCTGCTGGGTGGAATAAGATGCCATGTCTTGTTTTCAAGTAATGCATCATATTCTTCTTGCATTGCTTGCTGCCAATTTGAATCATTCTGAGCCTCTATCAATGTACTTGGCTCTCCTGTAGAAGAAAACATACCATATCTCACAGTGCCATCAGTATATTTCTTTGGTTGACGTATACCTCTTTGAAGTCGCGTGCGAACTCCAATATCATGCTGTGAAGACGGTGGTGCCTCAATATCATGCTGTGGAGACGGTGGTGGAGAATCAGAATTAACCGAATTTAAATCATCATCAATATCATTGTTTGCATCATTGTTTGCATTTTCTGAGAGAACATCTTCGCCCCCATCACCGCCGGCCGCAGAAGATCCTGGGAAGGATCCCGCTGCAGCAGACGACAGGCGAGTGGCCGAAGGAGCGTGCCCGCCACGCTCCGCATCGGAAGCCGGAGAAGGGGACCGCGTTGTCTGTGGCGGGGTGCCAGGTGGAGGGCCGCCAGCAGTGGAAGGCGTGTGTTCGCCACGTCCAGACGCGGGGCCGCGCGACGGAGACCGCGCCCTGCGACGCGAATAAACGCGGAGGACAGGTGCGACAGGAGCATCTGCCTCGGGATCCGCCTGATCTGCTTCGGGTGTCAGCCGACAGAAGGAATGTCGGCGAGGATCAACCTCGTGTTCAGCGCCCGAGACGTCTTTTTCTGCAGAAATTTGAGAATCGAATTCTGGACGCGTTGAGCAACCATTTTGACTGCGATTTTCTTCTGGCTCCTCTGTAAACTGTTGAGCATCAGTAATGGGTACAATAATAGGCACATGATGATCAATATTTTGCACACCCTCATTAGTATTTGGAAGAAGAAGAATTTGTTGTTTGAGAAGTGCGCCGGCATTGGGATGAAGGGAGGCAAAAGGAAATACGTTCTCATCAAAAACAACATCACGGGATATATAGATTCTACCAGTAGAAATATCAAGACATTTAACACCCTTGTGCATAGGACTATAGCCAAGAAAGACACACCGTTGGGATCTAAAAGCAAGCTTTCGCTTGTTGTAAGGACGAAGGTTGGGCCAGCAAGCACAACCAAAAGTTCTAAGAGCATCATAATTTGGTGTGACATGAAGAAGACGTTCTGTAGGAGTGTCAAAATCTAGGACTTTTGTAGGAAGCAAATTTATGAGAAAGGTGGCAGTAATAAATGCTTCATCCCAATATTTGAGAGGCATGGAGGCATTAGCAAGTAAGGCAAGACCCACTTCAACTATGTGACGGTGTTTTCTCTCAGCGGAACCGTTTTGTTGATGAGCATGAGGACAAGAAACATGATGAGATATGCCAACCTTCTGAAAGAAACTATTTAATTTCTCATACTCGCCTCCCCAATCAGTTTGCATAGTAATAATTTTTCTATCAAACTTGCGCTCAACATATTGCTGATAATTAAGAAAGGCTTGATAAACATCAGAACGCTTCTTAAGCAAATATATCCAAGTAAATTTACTGAAATCATCGATAAAGCTTACATAATATGCATGTTTGCCCACAGACAAAGGAGCAGGACCCCATACATCAGAAAAGACTTGCTCCAAGGGAGCATGAGAGACACTAGATGACACAGGATATGGCAACTGATGACTCTTAGCTAACTGACAAGAATCACAAATATATGGGGTACTATCTGGGGTGTAAGCTATTTTATTTCTCCTAAGAACTTGCTGAACCACGAATGAAGAAGGATGTCCTAAACGTCGATGCCATGTAGATGAAGATGGCTTTATTGAGAAGAAGGCATGCTTGGAGGTCTCGTGAAACATATGCACCAAGGGATAGAGACCACCATAGCAAGGTCCTCTAAACAGAATTCTTCGAGTTGCTTGGTCCTTGATTAAAAAGAAGAAAGGATGAAACTCAATAAAGACATGATTATCAAGTGTAAATCGATGAATAGATAAAAGATTTTTAGAGGCATGTGGAACAAGAAGAATATTTTTGAGGTCAAAGGAACTATGAGGGGTATGCAATATTGAATCACCAATATGACTAATGTCCATACCTGTGCCTTCAGCAGTGCGGACCTTGTCTTTCCCATCGTACTTGTTGGCGCTGAAGAGCTTGCTTAGCTGGCTAGTGATGTGATCAGTGGCACCAGAATCAGCATACCAATTTGTATCAACTCCATAAGGGGCGGCTGCAAGATGGGCAGCAGCAAGATGGGCCCCTTTCTCAGCATCATCTCTCTTCTTCTTATCATCAGAGTAGCGCCACCAGCACTCACTAGCAGGATGTCCATGCTTCTTGCAGATCTGGCAATCAGTATCAACATATTTGGTGGGTGTACGGTCTGAGCGCCGTCCTCCACCATCAGTACGCCTATCACGGCGGTCATCACGCCGATCACCATGGCGGTCATCATCACGTCGCTCATCACGACGCCAACGGTCATCATCACGGCGCTCATCACGGCGCCAGCCACGATCATCATCTCTACGGTAGCGATCATCACGGCGCTCATCAGGACTGCACCCACGGGAGGGTGGTGAGTACCCACGGCGAGGTGGAGTACGGTCACGTGGTGTATAGCCGCGGCGAGCCAGATGTGCTGAGGAGACAAAGACACCGTTTTCTTCCACACCATTGCGCATATCATATCCCGAAAGTTGCTCATAGAATTCATCAACAGTAATGTCTTCCTTGCCATGAACCGAGGTGATCAGGGAATTATAATCACCCTTGTCCAGCCCATGAAGAAGATAACCAAGAAGTTCATCATCTCCAATGGGTTTTCCAAGGGCAGCAAGCTCAGAAGCGAAGCCCTTCATCTTGGTGTAGTACTGATCAGCGGTCATGGTGAGTTTCTTGGTGTCATTGAGCCTCTCACGCAGGTGTTGTGCCTTGGTGCGAGATGCCGTTTTGAACATGCCATTGACGCCGGCCCAGACTGCAGCAGTGGTATCCATGCCCAGAACATGCGACAGAATCTCCGGTGACAGCGAGTTCAGAAGGAAACGCAGCACCAGCTGATCCCGAGCAATCCAGGCAACATACGCAGGGTTCTCAACTTGGATCTTCTTCTTCTCTGAATCTTCTTCTTCAATGGTCTTGGGCGGGGCACGATCGGAGCCATCAAGGAGACCCATGACATTGGCCCCACGAAACACGGGCACAATGAGAGCTTGCCATAGAAGGTAATTGCCCCGTGTCAGGAGCTGAGTCGGAGGGGTACCGAGGGCCACAGCCAGCGACGAACTTGACGAACTCGACGAAGAGGAAGACATGCTGATCTAGGGTTTGGGATGGATGTGGATGATCGGATGTGTTTGTCGGGGTCTTCTTGGCGGCGGCGGCAGACGAGGATCTGCGGCGGCAGCGAGTTGTAGGGTTTTGATTTGCGGCGGCGGCGGCTTAGTAGCGGCGGCGACGGCTGGTTGTGTTTTTGTCTAGGGTTTTTGTTTGGTTGGTTGTCGGCGGCAGCGGCAGGGAAGTTCCCGGCGGCGGCGGCTGTGTTTGTCGGTGCTATACGGCGGCGGCGGCAGTGGAGGTCCTGCGGCGGCGGCAGCAGCTAGGTCTTGAGGAGAAGGTGCTCTGATACCATGTCAAATACAATGACGAGGATCTAAACAGCGCTACCGTCCACGCTGGTTTACGTGTTGAATATAAGGGCGGCTTTGGGCCGAGAGTTTACAGAGATTGAAACCGTATGAGACTCGAAACGGTTGGAACGGGATAGGTGTTCGTGTCTAACACGTAACACAGTCCTATTACATTTAACACCTGGCAACCCTTTTTTCATCCGGACGGCGTTATTCGATCTAGTCGCGTCCCCGGTTCCTCGTTTTCGCTCGGATTTGGTCTTTCATCCATCCGGAGAGCCCAGGCCATCCCCGGCTTCCCGAGGCGCGCTCGGGGACTCCGGACAAAACAAAAACGTGTGAAACGTCGAGCGGGCCCGCGGTGTCGGCCACAGGAAGGGTAGTTCCCCGCCATTTCTTTCGTTTCCCTCCAAAATGCGCTGCATATACCCATTTTCCCCGCCGAATTCCCTCACAGTTGCAGCTCCTCCTCTTCTCTTCTACCACCATGCCGCCGAAGAAGATCGCCGACGATGGCGCGCCGAAGGGGAGGAAGCCGCGGGCGCCAAAAGAGAGGCCGCCATCACCCATCACCAAGACATCCTCCGGCCTTCATCGACTGCTTCGTCCTCCCCTTTGACGATATTTTGAAACTTATCCGCGCTGATGGGCGAATGTCGGGGTGCCGACTGGAGACCTATTTACATCCAATCCGGACGAGCCTATCGCCGGATTTCGGCCCGGGGGCCTCAAACGGCTGGAGATGCTCTTATCAACTTATCAACTGAGAGTGACATGATACGATCCACTGCTCTAACCATTTTGACCTGCATGCAACTGAAGACACCAAAAAAATCCATAGAACAAAATAATCAGGGCCTCTTCCCCAAGCTCAGCAAGTCATGAAACAACAAAACTGTAGACAACCAAAACTTGTAGTACAGAAAACATTCTGACGTGCATCCAGTATGGGCTTTCAAAGTTGGCAATGTAATTTTGTTTTGTAATTAGGTTTAATGAAACCAGTCAGGTACAAAATAAACATGATGTAAGAGAAAACTTCCACTACAGATGTGAGAGCAAATAATCATCCAGATAAGTAATGCAATTTTCACATTACATTGTCAGCTAAAGTACTCAAAAATTTATAAATACTGCAACTATTCAGTCTGAAGTTCAGTGAGCAAGTATTCAATCTGAACATCAGGATAATACTTAAGGCAGAGGATATTCATACGCTCCAGTTATACTCGTTGTGCTCCTACAGATATAAAGTACAAACCATGCTACTATCTTCTGCTAGACAGGCATTATTTCTGAACCTTAAGTGACATGAAAAGTTTGACTGAAAGCTTAATTAATGGATAAGAATTATAGACTGCAGACAATTATACCGAGCATACAACAATATAAACATTCACTAAATGGACTAAAGCTTTGCTTGAAATCTAATCGCCAATACCAAATTTCATCAAGACTTCTAGAAACACATGAGAATAATAATTACGGAACACAAGCTAGCTCTACAGTTTTAGATTAGAATCTCTATATTTTTAGATTAGAATAAGAACAAATAAACATATCTTGATGAATCTTACACTTCTGGGGTTGCCATCCTGCACGACATCATTGGAGCGGTTACATTATAGTAGCCACAAAAAGAAGCTCTCATGTGATGGAAATTAATAATTTAAATCATTCTATGAACCTTCAGTTGAAAAGAGCTACCAAATGTTAAAATGTCAGAGCAGCGCCCTCTTAGACATTTGAAGAAGCACCTGGTGGGCTTGAACCAAACCATCACAAAAATAAATCACTTTTTCTAACTGAAGGTTGAACCAAAATGACAGAATACATGATGGTATGGCATCGTACGTGTGAGCTGGGGAGCACTACTACTTGAGAGCCTTGAGATGGACAAGAGAGGATAATACAACCTGGAGACTTGAGAGTTTGGGGAGGACCTACACTGAGGACATGGTGGAGCTGCGGCTGCCATGTACGATGGTTGATGGATAGAGTCCAGAGAAATCACAACGGAACAGAATCACACGCCTGCCGCCGCCGCCTCCACGCCCGTGTTGCTTCCTCCACTTCCACGCTGCCGCTTGCCCGTGCCCATGCCGCCGCTGCTTCCACGCCCGTGTCTAATCCTCCTTCCCAGGTTGTTGGCAGCGAGGAGCACCTCCCAGTCTCCCAATGGACTCGAGGCTCCATACCGCGGTAACCTCCTCGTCCGCCTCCCCTATCGGCGACATGAATCGATAGCCTGCTGTCCGTCCTCCGTCTGCATTTCAGAGAGGATTAGATCAGGTGGAAGAAAATTGCAGAACAAAGAGAGACCAATAGAGAGGACAACCAGCATGGTCCTTCGTCGTTGTCACCGTTCTTCCACCTCAGTCAGACAAAAAGGGGAAGAAGAGATCTAAAGGAGAGAGATGAGATGGCAACACCTCGATGCGGAATGGCACCGCGGCGGCAGATCCAGCCATGGGGGATGGCATCGCAGTGAGGTATTGTGCCCACGATCTGCTTGGACTTTCTGTGGTCTTGTTTTTTTTTTAATAGTCTGTGGTTTTGTTGGTTCGCCGCGTGATTTCCGCACGAATTGACGCGAGAGGTTAGAGCTGTCGACGTGTTGAGGTGCTCAACATTGGAGCAACATGGAACGTTGGATTGATATGATTTGAGGGCTGAGATTAAATGTATCCCAATAAGTTTGTGCCTTTATAAGTAGTAGAGATAGAGATTTGAGAATGTTTAACAACATATTATATTTTTTCCTTATTTTGCATTTTCTAACTTCACAACAAAAATGCAATTATTTTCTCACTTGGTGCAAAGGCTGAAGAAAAATTGAAGTCACGTTTTGTACTTCTTATGGATGGTGATTTGGTGATCAACTAACAACACTTGGTCGACGTGGAATATTGCAGGCTGTTGCTGGGCCTTCTCCACTGTGGGCTCCGTGGAAGGTATTGTGAAGTTGAGCACAGGTAAACTGATCTCGCTGTCAGAGCAGGAACTCGTAGAATGTGATGTCGATGGCATGGACCAAGGCTGCGAGGGAGGGCTCATGGACAATGCTTTCGAGTTCATCGTCGACAATGGTGGCCTCACCACCGAAGGAAATTACCCTTACACCGGCAAAGACGGCAGCTGCAACTCCAACATGGAGTCCAATGCCCCCGCATCCATCACAGGTTATGAGGACGTGCCGGCTAACGACGAGGGGTCACTGCAGAAGGCGGTAGCGGCGCAGCCGGTATCCATTGCACTCGAAGGAGGGGACAACCTCTTCCGGTTCTACAAGGGTGGCATGCTCTCTGGTGATTGTGGTACGGAGCTCGACCATGGCATCGTGGCGGTAGGGTACGGTGTGGCGAGCGACGGGACCAAGTACTGGGTGATGAAAAACTCATGGGGAACGACTTGGGGCGAGAAAGGGTTCATAAGGATGGAGAGGGACATTTCTGACGAGCAAGGCCTGTGTGGACTTGCCATGCAACCTTCCTACCCGACTACATAGGTTGCTTCGTAGCATATATATACTTCCTACATTTGACGCATGTACACATATACCACCTGCCTGATTATATAAACCAGTATCTGCCTATGTATATTCATATATGAGGACAATAATGCCAGTTCTTTTCTTATGGTCCATGTTTTAGTCGGTTAACTATTTACTTAACCATGTAACTGCACTTTCTGAATCGACTGAAACTGAAGAATATTTTAACCGATTGAGATTTAGCAAAAATCTTTCTTACAGTAGTTAGTCAACGACATGCGCCGGAAAAGGCAATCCTGTTACATTTGTTCATTTCGATCCTAGCTAGATGCATGTTCTTTCCTACTATTAGGCAACCTAATTCATAACTCGGGGAACTCACTTTATTGAGATGCTTACCTTGACCAAGAAATTTGGCGCCTAGAAACATTTTCTTATGCTATATTTTAGTCAATCAGCATGCAACTCATATAGTCATATGTGCCAACTTATTACAAGAATACAACTCCAAAAAAAAATGGACACGACATTAAAGTTTTTTTTACTTATGATTAAATATCAACACACATGGGTGTAACCATAGGCTAGCTTTCTTGCTCGCGTGCGTCAGTAAACACACCAGCCCTCCGATCCGATCTAGTCTAGAAGAGCGCAATCACAAACCCATCGAAACCCATGCATGCATCTAGTCTAGAAGAGCGCAATCACAAACCCTGCTTTCGATCGACCGGGGCATGGCGCGACAGGAGTTCGACGACAGACGTACGTCCTCAAGCCCGGCGAGCGCGCGTGGCTCATGGACGTTTTGCTCGTTCACCCGGGGAGCACCGCTGCCGGCAAGAGCGTACCAGTGGCGCTCCGCGCCAAGACCGGCAAAGACATGAGCTTCGTTCTGTCCGTGGCGCGACCCGTCGTAGCAGTGCCGTCCGCGCCGTGCTGGACGACGAGTTCTGGCTGGAGCGGGAGGACGACGATGTTTCCCTGAACTCGAACTCACGCGATGTGTAAACGAGAAAGAGAGAGATGAACACAGAGACGAGGTTTTGTGCTGCGCTCAACTTCTTGCAGTGTTTTTTGTTCTTCCTTTTATTCAAGCGAAAGGGAAACATGCCGAACGACGTGCTCAGCTACCGATCGTGCCATCCCACGATCCGAGCATCGTGCTCAACTATCTAGACTAAGTCCTAGTGCCGCACAAATCGCAACAAACCAGCTCGTGCTAAAACAAATAGAAAAAACGGCTAACTATCACACTTGTCTAAATCTTCAGAACCAAGGGAGGGAGCTAGGGTTTATGCAACAATCTCCCCCTCAACCCTGGCGTACGACCTGAGTATCAACGATGCCAATCTTGCCGCGAAGTTCCTCGAAACGAACGTGACCGAGAGCCTTCGTCAAGATATCTGCCTTCTGCTCACCGGTGCTGATGAACTCCACGGCGATCTTGCCCTTCTCCACGTAATCACGAATGAAGTGGTAGCGTAGATCAATGTGCTTACTCTTCTCATGCAGCACTGGATTCTTGCAGAGCGAGATAGCGGATTTGTTATCGATGAACATGGTGACCGGCGCAGCTGCTTTGTTCATCAGCTCGCCGTACAGCCGAGCAAGCCACACACCTTGGCATGCTCCCACCGCTGCTGCGATGTATTCCGCCTCGCACGTCGACTTGGCGACCACCGATTGCTTCTGGGATTGCCAAGTGACAGGGCTGTTGCCGAGGAAGAACAGCACGCCTGACGTGCTCTTCCTAGAGTCGACGTCACCGGCGTGGTCCGAGTCGCTGAAGCCAACCAGCACCTCGCCTTCACCTTGACGATACACACACCCATGGTTCAGAGTACCAGAGATGTACCGAAGAAGATGCTTTACCGCCGCAAGATGATCAGCCGCTGGTGCTTCCATGAATCTGCTAAGGTAGCCCACGGCGAACGTGATGTCGGGGCGGGTGTTCACCAGGTACCTGAGACTACCGATGATGCTGCGGTAGAAAGTGGCGTCGACGGGCGCCTCCTTGCTCAGTTGGCTCCTGGCCTCCATTGGCGTGCGGACGGAGTTGCAGTCCGACATGCCCGCTTTGTCGAGCAGTTTGCCTGCATAGGCTCCCTGCGATATGGTGATGCGTCCTTGATCTTGCTTCACCTCCAGCCCGAGGTAGTACCGAAGGAGGCCGAGGTCGCTCATGGAGAAGAGCCTCTTCATTTCCTTCTTGAACCCAGTCACCACATGCCGTTCCACTCCCGTGATCACCAGGTCGTCGATGTACATGCTGACGATGAGCAGCTCGCCGTCCTTGCCTCGTGCGTAGACGCCATGCTCCGAGGCGCTGCGCGTGAAACCCAGGGACAGCAGGCTTGCGTCCAGCTTGGTGTTCTAGGCCCGGGGAGCTTGACGCAGACCATACAGGGCCTTGTGCAGCTTGTACACGCCGTGCTCGTGCCCATCAGCGATGAAGCCTGGTGGCTGTGACACGTACACCACTTCCTCGAGCTCACCATTTAAGAACGCCAACTTGACATCCATGTGGTGAACCTCCCAGCCGCGATGCGCCGCCAGAGCGAGGATCAGCCACACGGACTCAAGCCTGGCCACCGGTGCAAAAACCTCCTCGAAGTCCACACCAGGGCGCTGGACGTAGCCCTTCGCCACGAGACGGGCCTTGTGCTTGACGATGCGCCCATTCTCGTCCTTCTTCACCTTGTAGACCCACTTGAGGCAGATCGCGCGATGGCCAGCAGGAAGTGCGGTGAGAGTCCAGGTACTATTCTCGTCGATGGACTGCAGCTCGTCAAGCATTGCTTGACGCCAGCAGTCCTCCTTCTCTGCCTCTGCGAACGACGTTGGTTCTTCTCCGACCATGTGGTGCAGGCATTCATCATCGTCAGTTTCCTCCTCCATGAGTTGTGGACGATGTGCCTGCTGTCGTGCGCCAGCAGGAGTGCCGCTTAGGTCGGTGACGAGGCGGAACCGGTGTGGCGCGGTGGCACTGTCGTCCGCGTTGAGCAGCGCAGATTGTACTGATGGAGGTGTCACGAAGCGCTGCGGCGCACTGCCAGTGGGAGAGGCAGCGGTTCCTCCCCCGCGTGCTGGAGATGGCAAGGCTGCCATCGTAGCGGAGGCAGGTGTGGCCAGGACAAAAGCAGTAGCTGTCGCATCACTTTTATTGGCTGGTGAACAAGTGACATACATAGGGTGTTCGACGGTGAACACGCTGCTCGCCGGTGGCTCCCCCGGTGTCTCCCAGTTCTAGCAAGCACCCTCATCGAAGATGACGTCCCTCGACATGTGTACGCGCCTGATTGTGGTATGGAGCTCGACCATGGCATCGTGGCGGTAGGGTACGGTGTGGCAACCGATGGGACCAAGTACTGGGTGATGAAAAACTCATGGGGAACGACTTGGGGCGAGAAAGGGTTCATAAGAATGGAGAGGGACATTTCTGACGAGCAAGGCCTGTGTGGACTTGCCATGCAGCCTTCCTACCCGACAGCATAGGTTGCTTCGTAGCATATATATACTTCCTACGTTTGACGCATGTACACATATACCACTTGCCTGATTATGTAAACTAGTATGTGCTTATGTATGTTCATATACGAGGACAATAATACTAGTTCTTTTCTTATGGGGCCATGTTTTAGTCGGTTAATTATTTACTTAACCATAGCTCAATTTCGACTGAAACTGACGAAAATCTTAATCGTATGAGATTTAGCAAAACTCTTTCTTACAGTAGTTTAGGAGTTAATTCTAAAAAACCACCATATTACCGCGTGAAGTTTGAAAAACTACCATTTTTTTAAATTGCAAAAATCCACCACTAGTGCGTCGGTTGCTTGCAATGTCCACTGATGCTATGATTTACCCACAATAACGACAATTCTGACAGAAGGACCCACCGTCAGTGGTGACGTGGCAGGCGTTGATGGTTGAATGGGCCAAAATGTTAGGCATATCTAACTCTTAGGGGTTTTTTAATAATATTTGTGGGGCCCACCTGTCATCTTATTTTATTTATTATTTACTTTTTCTTTTCATCTTCCCCAATCCTCCCTACAACACCTACCACCCGCCGCTGCCGACCATGGCCGAAGCTACGCCCGTGCCCGGCCATGGCCGGAGTTCGCAGCGCCAGCCCCGCCACTGGCTGCATCTCCTGGGCCGCCCGCGCCCATGGCCAGAGCTCGCAGCCCTCGCAGCGCCCGCGCCCATGGTCGGAGCTGGGGAGCTCGCCGGAGCTGGCCATCGCACCCGCGCGTGGTCGCACTCTCCCTGGCCGCAGAAGCTCGCATGCGCACGCGCCCTCCCTTAGCCGCCGCACCAGCACGAGATCCCCGTCTACGAGGATGAGGATGATTATGGTGACGAGGAGGAGGAAGAGGAGGAGGAGCAGGTGGTGGTGGAGGAGAGCGACGGCGAGTTCGACGTGAGCAACGCCGAAATTACGGATAAGCTAGACATAATTTTAAGATCCACATGTTCCACTAGTAACTCCGCTTGCTTAGCTCGAAAGTGATGTTGGGAAAAAATCAAAAGTTACAAGAGAGAAATGACATAGCGACAATAGCAATAAGGGTAGATGATTCTGCGCGTGGGCAGCTGCACTGAGCAACACGTTAATTAAGCTCCATGACAAATTAGATGTTCAATCTATATCCATGCCACAATAGCATAGGGTAGTGATTCTGCCTGATAGAGGAACTTAGTATGCATAGAAAAGAGCTCTTGTATTGAATGATCGCAACAGTACATGAGTGTTACATATATAGCCAGAGTAGAGGTCGGTGGAGATCCTAGCTATACGGGAGGAAGAAGTGGTACACTATGCATGGATAAGCATGAGACGTGGTACACGTTTTGCATGGATAAGAAACGATAAGTATAGTCTAATATCCCCCGCAGTGTCGACGGTAGCTTGCCGAACGGTGAGACTCGAACGGAACTCTCGAAAAGGTCCTGTAGCAAGACCCTTGGTGAAGACGTCGGCGAACTGCGAGCTTGTAGGTACGTGAAGAACACGAACCTCACCAACCTGAACTTTGTCCCGGACAAAATGTATGTCAACCTCAATGTGCTTCGTTCGACGGTGCTGAACTGGGTTTGCCGACAAGTAGACAGCAGAGACGTTGTCACAGTAAACAACAGTAGACCTGTCAACCGGCTGGTGCAATTCCTGCAAAAGTTGTCGAATCCAGCAACTCTCGGCAACAACATGTGCGACAGCACGATATTCTGCTTCAGCGCTAGACCTGGACACGGTTAGTTGGCGTTTGGCAGACCAAGAAATAAGATTGTCACCAAGGAATACACAGAAACCAGTGGTGGATCGACGGGTATCAGGACAACCTGCCCAATCCGCGTCGGAGTAAGCGATGAGAGAGGAAGGAGAAGAAGGAATGATTTGAGTACCAAGATCAAGTGTACCTTTGATATATCGAATTATGCGTTTGACGAGGTTTAGATGAGAAGATCGAGGAGCATGCATGAAGAGACACGCTTGATGAACAGCATAAGCGATTTCAGGACGAGTTAAAGTTAAGTATTGGAGAGCACCAGTAAGACTGCGGTAGATGGTCGGGTTGTCAAGAAGTTCACCATCATTGGCTGAAAGCTTGGAGCCGGAGTCAATGGGAGTGTTTGCAGGATTGCACTCAGTCATCCCTGCACGCTGAATGAGATCAAGAGCATATTGCTTCTGGGATAAGTGAAGACCAGAATCTGAGCGGGTGACAGAAATGCCTAGGAAGTGACTAAGGGGACCGAGATCAGTCATGGAGAATTCAGAGCTGAGAGTATTGATGATGTGAGTAAGGAGAGATGGAGAGGAGGCGGTTAGGACAATATCATCGACGTATAAAAGGAGATAAGCCGTGTGAGTAGAGGAGCGATAGATAAAAAGTGAAGTATCGGATTTAGATGCACAGAAACCGATAGAGGTAGCAAAGGTAGCGAAACGATGGAACCAAGCTCGAGGAGCTTGTTTGAGGCCGTAGAGGGATTTTTGAAGAAGACAAACGAGAGGAGATTTTGGAGAGTCTTCGAACCCTAGGGGTTGTTGACAGTACACGGTTTCAGAAAGATGGCCGTGGAGAAAAGCGTTTTTGACATCAAGTTGATGGATGGGCCAATGGAACGATACAGCGAGAGAGAGGACGATGCGAATTGTGCTGGGCTTGACGACGGGGCTAAAGGTTTCGTCATAATCTATGCCATGTTCCTGAGAGAAACCACGGACGACCCAACGGGCTTTGTAACGAGATAGGGAACCGTCGGAGTTGTATTTTAGACGAAAAACCCATTTGCCGCTAACAACATTGGCTCCGGGAGGTCGAGGAACGAGACTCCAGGTGTTGTTTTGAATTAAGGCGTCGTATTCAGAGCGCATGGCAGCAGACCAATTCGGATCGGCAAGAGCGTGCTTATAGGATCGGGGAAGTGGGGATACAGATGGAGTAGCAGAAAGATTGAAGAGGCGTTTTGGCTTGATGATGCCGTCCTGCAGGCGCGTACGCATGGGACGAATCTGGGGATTAGGCTGGGGCGGTGGTATGTGGCTGGCTGGGGAGTCCGGTGTGCTGGGCGGGCTAGGAAGATCAGGTGAGCTGGGTGGGTTTGGAGAGTTGTGCTGGTGTGGCGCTGGGCTGGGTGCATGCAGATTGACGCTGGGAAGAGTTTGAGTGACGAGGGGTTCGTGAGCAAAGGAATAGGACGCGGGATCGGGAGAGTGCGTGGAGGCGAACGGAAATATCTGTTCGTCAAACGTGACATGCCGAGAAACATAGACACGTTGAGTGGATATGTGATAGCAGCGGTAGCCTTTGTGCTCGTGGGCGTAGCCGATGAAGACGCAGGGTAGAGATCGAGCTGCGAGTTTATCTGGAGTGGTGGCAGAGAGATTTGGAAAACAGAGACAGCCGTAAACACGGAGGTGATCGTAGGAGGGAGGGACACCGTATAAGGCTTCATGAGGGGTGGAAAAGTTGATGGGTTTGGTTGGGCGTATGTTGAGGAGAAGGGTGGCAGCGTGGAGAGCTTCTGCCCAAAAACGAGAGGGCATAGAGGCCTGAATTAACAGCGTGCGGATGACGTCGTTGGTGGTGCGGATGGCCCGTTCTGCCTTACCGTTTTGAGCTGATGTGTACGGGCAGGAGAAGCGAAGGGTGGTGCCGAAGGGTGCTAAGAAAGTGCGGGTTGCTAAATTATCGAATTCTTTTCCGTTGTCGCATTGAATGGTGGCAATGACACGTTGGAAGTGAGTGCGAGCGTAGGCATGAAAATGTGAGAGGGTAGGATGAACGTCGGATTTAAGCCTAAGAGGAAAAGTCCACATAAAATGAGTGAAGTCATCAACAATAATGAGATAATATTTCATGTCAGAATTGCTAGAGAGAGGTGCAGTCCAGAGATCACAATGAATCAATTCAAATGCAGCGGAAGTCTTAGTATTTGAAAGTGAAAAAGGAAGCCTAGTATGTTTGCCTAGCTGACAAGCTTCACAAAGATGATCTAATTTATTACAAGGAAATTTTTTATTGAAACTAGATGTGACGCCGGGGTGCCCAAGGCGTCGATGCCACAAGGCCTTGGATGAAGACGTAGCCGGAAGAGCATGAGGTGTGGACGTCGGTGATGTCGATGCGAAGAGTGGATAAAGGTCGCCGCTACTGTCGCATCTGAGAAGAAGCGCCTTGGTCTTGAGATCCTTCACGGAGACACCGAAAGGGTCAAATTCCATTGAAACGAGATTATCAGTGGTAAATCGGCGGACAGAAAGAAGATTCTTGATAAGTTGCGGAGCAACAAGGATGTTATTTAGATGTAATGGACGGGAATAAGAAGAAAGATTAGAATGACCAATATGAGTAATAGGTAAGGTACTGCCATTGCCAACAATAACCGGTGCAAAAGAGTTGGTAGGTCTAGGGCTGAGCAGATTACCTGTAGTTGCGGAGAAGTGAGCCGAGGCGCCGGAGTCGGCAACCCAGCCAGACGGTTGCATGGTCATCTCGTTGAGGGCGCTGATCAGGGCGGACTGCTCGTAGCCAGGGCCCTGATGGTTGGTGGAGGGCGGCGGGATCGTTGGTGTCGCAGGAGCGCCGTAGTGCGGCTGCTGCAGAAGGAACTGCGGCATGGGCGGCGGCAGGCCGTAGGTCGAAGCAGTGGCGACGGAGGGCGGCGTGGCGTACATCGGGGCGCCCTGGTACATGGGCGCTGGGTACTGCACGGGGGCGAAGGTTGAGAAGGCCTGCGGAGCAGGCCGAGACCCGAGGATGCCCGGGGCCATGCCAGGGCGGGGCGGCGGTGTGAGCTGAACCGGCCAGGCTTGAACCACACCCGTCCATGGACGGGGCTGTGATGTGTTCTGGGCCGGGTAACCACCGTGGTTGCTGTAGCGCTTGCGCTTCTGCTGACCTTGGTTGGGCGACGGAGAGGCCGGCGAGCCGTACGAGCCTTGGCCGCCGTGGGAGGGCGGCGTGGCAGGCGGAGCGGGCTGCTTGTTGAAGGCGGCCAGTGCCGAAGTAGAGCTTGATGAAGAAGGCTTGTTCTGCTGCTCATCCATGGAGAGCTTGTCGACGGCGGCGGCGAACGTGAGCGTGGCAGCCTGATCCTGGACGAGCTTGCCGGTGGTTTCGTGGCGGCGATGAAGGCCGCGGACGAGCTGAAGGAGAAGAGCAGGAGTGGACAGCGGGTGGCCGATGTCGCGCAGCTCGTCGGAGATGGACTTGAGGCGAGCGCAGTACGTGCTCAGCGGCGTGTCGAGCTGCTTGGTGTCGTGGAACTCCCGCGTCAGGTTCAGGGCGCGCGCGAGGCTGTTGTTGCGGAAGATGGACTCCAAGGCGACCCAGATGTCGCGGGCGTAGGCGGTCGTCGAGGAGACCATGCCGTGAAGCTCCGGCGAGATGATGTCGTAGAGCCCGGACTTGACGATCATGTCTATTTCCTACACCACTCAACTTAAATCTAAAGTTCTAATTTTTTAATGTAACTGGGAGCCTCTTTAACTTAACCTTTACCCCCTTTACCAAGACTTGGGCATATGTCAAAACCATTTCCCTACCTGAATCGTTTGAAGAACTACTGCTCTTAGTTCTTCGTCTAAATACCCTGCAGTGAAACAAATCGCACAGGAAGATTGATATGTATCCGATAATTAAAATGCCATAGAAATTAGTAATCAATAATCAGGCTACTGGAAACTACGCTATGATGTCACACAGGGCAGCGAATTTTTATACCTCCCACAATTTCCCGTGGAGATCAGAATCTTGGGTGGTGACAAGGTAGTTTTTCGTATTCTTAGAGCATCTCCAGCCGTCTCTCCGACTCGGCTCCTGGCAACCCTTTTTTTCATCCGGACGGCGTTATTCGATCCAGTCACGCCCCCTGTTCCTTGTTTTCGCTCGGATTTGGTCTTTCATCCATTCGGAGAGCCTAGGCCATCCCCGGCTTCCCGAGGCGCGCTCGGGGACTCCGGACGAAACAAAAACGTGTGAACGTCGAGCAGGCCCGCGGTGTCGGCCACAGGAAGGGTAGTTCCCCGCCATTTATTTCGTTTCCCTCCAAAATGCGCCGCATATACCTATTTTCCCCGCCGAATTCCCCCACAGTTGCAGCTCCTCCTCTTCTCTTCCACCACCATGCCGCCGAACAAGATCGCCGACGACGGCGTGCCGAAGGGGAGGAAGCCGCGGGCGCCAAAAGAGAGGCCGCCATCGCCCATCGCCAAGACATCCTCCGGCCTTCGTCGACTGCTTCGTCCTCCCCTTCGACGACGTCCACCCCTTCGACGTCCACCCATTCGACAACGTCCACTCCGGCGGCTGACGATGCATCGCCGCCCGAGGCGCAGGAAGGCACCGCCGATGATATGACTGGCAGTCTGTATATGCCCACCTTCCCAAATAGAGATGATTATATGATTGTTTTCTGGGAACTAATACAGAGTATAATCAGATTGGAAGGGTGGGAAAGCATGGTTTGCTTAATTTTTTCTATAGAAAATGGCTGCACTCCGTGCTCCATGTAAGATGCTTGATTGTGCAGTTATTTGTAAGAGATGTACTGATACAATTATTTTAAAAAGGTGCTTCATAGAGAACCTTTGTTTTTTTGATTTGGCACGCATCCATACCCTATCTCTGCATTGCATCTTCTATTCATTGTTGCCAATCCAAAGTTATGCCAGAACCTGTATTACATTTATAATAATTCTAGACAAGCAGCCATTGGAAATCATTTTAACAACTCCTCTGTGCATTCTCATTATCTCCACTACTTATACAAGAACTGAAGTACTTCGTCTATTTCCTACACCACTCAACTTAAATCTAAAGTTCTAATTTTTTAATGTAACTGGGAGCCTCTTTAACTTAACCTTTACCCCCTTTACCAAGACTTGGGCATATGTCAAAACCATTTCCCTACCTGAATCGTTTGACGAACTACAGTTCTTCGTCTAAATACCCTGCAGTGAAACAAATCGTACAGGAAGATTTATATGTATCCGATAATTAAAATGCCATAGAAATTAGTAATCAATAATCAGGCTACTGGAAACTACGCTATGATGTCACACATGGCAGCGAATCTTTATACCTCCCACAATTTCCCGTGGAGATCAGAATCTTGGGTGGTGACAAGGTAGTTTTCCGTATTCTTAGAGCATCTCCAGCCGTCTCTCCGACTCGGCTCCTGGTGTCAAATACAATGACGAGGATCTAAACAGCGCTACCGTCCACGCTGGTTTACGTGTTGAATATAAGGGCGGCTTTGGGCCGAGAGTTTACAGAGATTGAAACCGTATCAGACTCGAAACGGTTGGAACAGGATAGGTGTTCGTGTCTAACACGTAACACAGTCCTATTACATTTAACACTCCCCCTTAATCTAAACCTTTTGAAAGGTTTAGATTACGCTTAAACTCATTTAACTGTTTTACAGGAAGTGCCTTTGTGAAACCATCTGCAACTTGATCTTTGCTGGAGATAAATTTAATGTCCAGAAGATTGTTGGCTACTCTCTCTCTAACAAAATGAAAATCTATCTCAATGTGCTTGGTACGAGCATGAAAGACTGGATTGGCAGATAAATAGGTAGCACCCAGATTATCACACCAAAGACAGGGCTTCTTCTTTAGCTTAACACCAAGTTCACCAAGAAGAGCTTCAACCCAAATTAATTCTGCAGTAGCATTTGCCAAGGCTTTATATTCAGCTTCTGTACTAGACCTGGACACTGT